>OY720680.1:6680192-7026425 GCA_963170755.1 Amphimallon solstitiale | reverse complement strand
GTTTCATGCACATAAATCAATTTCTGACTAATATACAATGGCGTAACACCTTGTTTGCTGTTGTAAATGAATAACATTGTTTTGTATATAATTCTTTGTCGCACATTCATTAATTTCAATGTACTCAGCATTAATGCAACTGGTGTATATTTTTTACACTTTAAAATTGCTCTCATAGCCCTATTTTGTATTTTTTGCATTTGCTGAGTTTCGTAATTATTTAACCTAAATAGGAGACTTGTGCAGTATTCCATGTGTATCGAAATTAGCGATTTATATAATGTCAGCTTAATATACATATTGCTGTGGTATTTTCTTGAAAATAAATGAATAAATAAATAAAAGAAACAAACAGATAAAAATCAAGGAAAATAAAATGTCATTATGTTTATTTTAAATAAAAAAATAATTTTTCATATTCAATAGAAATTACAATTTTATATATTTCAATATAATAAATATTTTATTAAATAAAATACAGAATAAACTCACTAATTAAGGTAAATGTACGTAGTTTTAATAATATTTAGTGCTTAATAGAAATTTCGTAGCTATGCAATAGAATATACAAGAATGCAATGTGGGTTGCATACCCGTAAAAAAATAAGAACATTGCCAATCAAACAGAAATGGTATTCAACAATATACATAAAATAATGTAAAAATAAATAAAAACCAACCTCAATGAGAGCACGTAAAGGATACAGAATGAATAACAATTTTATTTCCATTACAGACAGGAAAATCCTGACGTACATTTTAAATATAATAAGGAAGAGCCTGATTATAAAACCGCAGTACACATAGCACTGCAAATACTCACGAGAAGGCAGCAAATACATACAAAAAAGAAGTTAAACGCTAAAAATAGAGAAAGGATCATGCTAAGAGACGGCTTCATCGCACGGGTAAATCACGTAGAAGCAATAAAATTACACGAAGCAGGAAGCACTAGATACCATAAGGGTGAATAAAGGCTTGCACTCAAAGCAGCACATTATTCACAAACACTATAGCAAGAACACAGGCCCATATAAATAAATAAACGTATTCCACTCATTTATTCTTCACCGGTAAAAAAATAAAACATTATGTTGACTGTGAATATTCACAGAATAAAAGGAATATTGTTGAATACGCATTTCAATATGCATTTTGTATATAGTTCTTTATATTTATAAGTATATATATATCCACTTCAGGAAATTCCAGGCTAAAACAATAAATAAAATATTAGTTAATATAAAATGTAGATCGGAGAAAAACTTACACCAACAAAACTCTGTTTAAAGATTAACGGATTTACAAAACTCCCCGAACACAACAAGGTGGTTCAATGACCTCGAGGAAGATGACCCGAAGGAAGAAGAGGACAAAAGGCATCCAAAACAAACCAAGGCGATAAAGACAATATGTAGCGTATATCCCATATTACCGATTCCTAGGAACAAAAAAGGGAAAGTTAGAATTAAATTAATTAACGAAAGGAGAATATATATAAAAAACAGTAAAGAAAGCAATGAATATATATATAAATACAACGCCAATTGGAGGTAAAGTGAATAAAAATAAAAGACAATAAAAGAATACTTACCAACGAATAAAACCATTCAAGGTGTCCATGGAATAAAAAAATAAAGATATGTAAAATAATAACAACAACAAACATGGTGGAAACAAGGTCACGTGATTGCATAAGTTCGATAGTTACCGAAATTAACACTGAGGGCGTGACAGACAAAAATTCAAACAAAACGCACGATTTAAAAAAAAAAAAAACAAAATAAGCCGCTAGTCAAATGTTTATCCCTATAAAAAGCGGGACAGAAGCGAAAAGCAGTCAGTCGATAAGTGGTCCGGATTCTCTTAAACTAAAAAGAAAATAGTGAAAACAGTGCGCCGAAAAAAATAAAGGGTCTAAAGGCATAAACGCCTTAAGATTCCAACACGGCAGTCGCAAGAGGCGATAATGATAAGTGCGTTCGAAATACACGGAGGGACGGTTAGAAACACGATTGGACCGCATAAAGAACCCACAATAATAAATTCAATTAAAATGGAGGGATTGAAGTATCAGGAGGAACTTGAAATGCTATATAACGAAGAAAAGTGAGTACAAGCACAATAAATAAAATCCATCTTGCAATTCTAAAGTAAATAAATAAAAAAGCCTTCATGACTGCTATATATATATATTAGTAAATTTCGCCGGATAGCAATAAATTTTTAGAATATTATTTAAAAAATTAAAATAAATTCTTCTTTGAATACGTCCTTGGGTCGACGTGTGAATCTTGGCTCGAGACGTTTTCAACGAGGTATAGGTAAACTCTCCGGATAGCAATAAAAATTTAGAATATTATTTAAACAATTAAAAATAAATTCTTCTTTGAATACGTCCTTGGGTCGACGTGTGAATCTTGGCTCGAGACGTTTTCAACGAGGTATAGGTAAACTCTCCGGATAGCAATAAAAATTTAGAGTATTATTTAAACAATTAAAAATAAATTCTTCTTTGAATACGTCCTTGGGTCGACGTGTGAATCTTGGCTCGAGACGTTTTCAACGAGGTATAAGTGAATTCTCCGGATGGCAATGAAAATTCTGAACGTTATATAAACAATTTAAAACAAACTCTTCTTTGAGTAAGCTCTGGATTGACGTGTGAATCTTGGTTCAGAGCGACTTAACGAGGTGCTAACGCTTTTATAGGATAGCAGTAATCTTTGAAACATGAGCATACATGAAGGACTAGAGCAGTAAACTTTATTTTTATTCATCATTAACAATTTTGTAAAAATTAAAGATTGCAAGGTGCTTGTACCGCGGATGAAAGAGACTGGATATGACAATGAAATAAGTAATGTATTATATTGCATAGTTATGATATTTAATGATGTTTTTGTAAATATTTATATATATAAAATAAAATAAGTTGTGCTGACATTCTATATGTATTTATTTATACCCATCCCAGGAGAATCTAAGGAAAGTAAACATCACATTCACAGCCAGAACTCACTATAAGTATAAGACTGTGGCACATCATTCGATATAGAATATAATAAATTCACACTTAGACCCTGAGATCAATAAAATATTTTAATTTATTAATTCAATTTTTGGTCATTAACCAATATAGAAGAAGTCACAGCATGATTTTGGCGCCCAACTGGTAAGGGCTTATCGTTGGCCAAGATTTATTTTGGCGCCCGACCTGCTAGGCTTATCGTTGGTCAAGATCAATCTTAATTTGGCATTCAACGATAAAAAGGCTGTGTGAATTTACTTTCCTTATAACGCCATAAGCACACAATATTCTCCTATTGGGACAGGGTGAATAAGAGATAGAATAAAACAAAAATAAAATATGGCTGATGAAAACAACAAAAATAAAGGCGAAAAACCTGAAAAGATTGAAGATAAGGAAACAAGACCACAGTTTACCAGATACAGAGATAATTCCTGCAGCAACCGTTCAACCTCTAGCTCAGAATCAGAGAAACACGAGTTGGAAGGTGATCAATTGGAAGAACCGATCGTTGGAAGTACATCTCTCAAGAGAACAACCGAAAAATCATCGGAAGATAAAATGGATAATTTGCTTCAAGTCCTATTACAAATGAAATCAGACAATGAAAATTTGAGAGAAGAAATAAAATCAAACAATGAAAATTTGAAAGAAGAAATAAAATCAAACAATGAAAATTTGAAAGAAGAAATGAAAACAAACAATGAAAATCTAAACAGAATCAATCAAAAGATTGACAAGGCATTTCAAGATCTTAGATCGGAGACATTACAATTAAATGCCAATTTAGAAAAGAAATTAACACAATCCGTATCACTTCTAACGAACCAAATAAACAATAATGCAGGAAAATGTGAGAATGGATACAAGTTCCTGATAAACGAGATAAACGAGAGAGCAGATAAGACGAAGGTACGATTTGAAAAGGTAGAAGGAAAAGTAGAATCTTTAGAAAATAAAATAATAGACATCAAGATTACGAACAACGAAGAATTAAGACAACTCTCAAATGAAGTTGAAAATTGTAAAATAAAATATGGAACATGTACGGACACGATGCTAAGGTTGCAAAATAGGACAGTGACATTTGAGACTACCCTCCAAGTATTAGAGGACAAAGTAAGGCACGGGGTTAACATACCTAGCGCACCTTTGCCTCATATAATAGGTAGTGCAGAAAATATACCAAAGTTTACAGGAAACAATAAGGACAATCCCATGGCATTTTTAAGAACAATTAAAACCTACATGAGGGGAATAACAGATGAAATGTCTAAACTACATTTTATAAGAGGTTGTCTTAAGGACTACAGTCTGCTGTGGTATGATACGATTATAGATGAGTTAACAACGTATCGAGAATTTGAAATACGATTCATCAGGCAATACTGGGGACAAAATGCACAACGAAGAATACGACACGACTTGGTATTTGGAAAATACAGACCAGGTTCTTCAAGGGAAAACTATGTGATAAGAAAATACTCCTTCATAAAATATATACTCCCAGTCATAGAAGAAAGCGACGTCGTATCGCAACTAGCTGCGCACTTCGATAATGATATTGTACAGGCCGTAGCACTACAAGGCATAGAAACCATTGAGGGATTGCTGGACTTAGTTAAAAGATTGGATGACGTCGACGAAAAAGGGAACACCTCCAATAGAGGAAACTACAACACTAACCCAAACAATTATTCCAGAAACAGAAACAATAACAACAATAATGAAGGGAACAGATTTTACAGACAGAATAATGAAGGGAACAGATTTTACAGACAGAATAATGAAGGGAACAGATTTTACAGACAGAATAATGAAGGGAACAGATTTTACAGACAAGATAAATTAGAGAATCAATTCTACAGAAACAGACCAGAGTACCAAGAAAACAACTACAATAAAAATAGGCAAGATAACAAGGGGTATGGAAATCAGTCATACAACGAGAAAAGGGAGATTCAACCGAGAAGAAACCCAAACCAAACAAATAAAAGGGAGGAAAGGATTCCAGAGAGAGATAGAAGAATCAACAACGTACAACTAGAATGGGACGACAAAGAGTTAAATCCCAAGGAAAAGGATGAATCTAGGGGTGCAATACCTAAAGATTCAAGATATAAAACCAGCGAGAGAGAATGGGAAAATAAATCACAAGCAGGAGCGACTGCAACAAATTTTTAGAGAGGCCAGTCAAAAAGAACACAAAAATGCAAAATATATATCAATACGAAGATCTGATGAAAATAACCACTGAATTACCACACATACCGATCAAAATTGGGGAGGAAAAGATAGAAGCACTACTAGATAGTGGATCACAATTATCACTACTCGACTACAGCGTCATAAATGAAAAATTAGAGAAACAAGGACGATATATTCCTATAAAGAAGATTAATTTAGTAACAGCAAATAAAAAACCCTTGATAACAGTTGATAAAGTTTTCTGCATTAATGTTAAAATAAATGGTTTAAACCTACTGACAGAATTTGTAGTAGTAAATAACTTGAATAGCAATTGCATATTGGGAATGGACTTTTTAAGTCAATACAGTACGAAACTGGATATGAAGGATAAAACTTTTCACATAAAGAATATGATAATTCCATGGAGCGAAGAAGCACCGGAAAAGGAAATTTTAATTAATAATTTATATGTAGAAGAAAGAGAAAAGGAACTCACGCAAGAAATGATTAATAATTCATATGACAATAAATGTACGCATCTCGTGAAGCATCCAGAGAATAAGGACTTCACATCAAAGGGGAATGGTACAAGTATAAATTGCAATGAAAAATATAAAAATCATGTGAGCAATCTTTTAAGTAAGCACAAGAGACTGTTTGACGACAGTCCTGGCTTAGCAAGAAGTTACGAGCATAAGCTCGAGGTAAATGAAAAGAAACCCTTCTATGTAAAAACATATCCAATTCCCAATAAGTATAAGGAGCAAGTGAAGTTAGAAATTAAAGAAATGCTGAAGAATAATGTAATAGAAAAGGCAGAGTCAAACTTTATCAGTCCAATAGTCGTTGTAGTAAAGAAGAGTACGGAAGATTCAAAGGAAACAAAATTAAGATTATGCTTGGACGCGAGAAATATTAATTCCCTCACAACCCCTAATTTTGAAGCTCCCCAGAGCATGGAAACACTATTAGCAAAGTGCACAGAGGCACAGTGGTTTACAAAAATTGATTTAAAAAGTTCCTTTTGGCTGGTACCATTACATAAAGATTATTTAACGGCGATAGAAAATAAGAAATGTAAGCAATGTCTGTTGGGAAAATACAAAAATCGTACAAACCAAAATATAATACACAGTATAAGGGTAGAGAACAAACTGGATTTGGTGGCAGCAGATTTTCTTGGTAACCTAATACCAGGGGAAAGGGGTCACTGTAACATTTTCGTCATGGTGGACATCTTCACCAAGTATGTCAGATTGTACTCGACGAAGAGATATAATACACAAACCGCTATAAATTGTATTAATCGGTTCATCAACGAACATGGGAGGATAAGAAAACTGTTGGTGGACAACGCGTCTTATTTCAACAATGAAAGATTCAAACACGAACTAAATGAAATAGGTACGGAGGTGATATTCACAAGTATTAGACATCCACAGGCGAATCCCAGTGAAAGATACATACAGGAAGTAACCAGACACTTAAGGATGTTAACCCACGAGAGACACAACGCGTGGGTACAACATTTAGAAGAAGTGGAAAACAATATGAATTTCACACCAAGCGTAACAACGAATGTAAGCCCATATACACTAATGTACGGCAAACGACCACCGAGGCCATGGTGCCGAGAGACTCCTATAATAGAAAACATCGAAGAACTCACGGATCAAGCTAGGGCTCAACAGAGAAACATAGCGGAAAATTACACGAGGAAGGAGAATGAGAAAATAAAATTAAACAAGACGTACCAGATAGGAGACCTAGTGGTAGTAAAAAGCTATCGTCTAGGAAGAAGACACCTAAACAAGTGCGCAAAACTAGACCTTCCATACGTGGGACCATATAGAATAAACAGAGTATTAAGTGACGTAACTTACGAATTGAGGGAAGTGAACAGTGAAGAAGTGAAAGGAAAATATCACATTTCAATGTTATACGATTACGACGAGGAATAAAAAAATTTACATAAGGATATGTAAATAGAAATGACAAAAATAAAAAGGGATAGTTCCCAAAATTATATCATTTAAAAATGTAAATAAATAATGACAAAAAAAAAAAAATAAAAAGGGACAGTTCCCAGAATTATATCATTTAAGTTGTATATATAAATGGACATTAAGAGAATTAAAAAGGGATAGTTCCCAAAATTATATCATTTTAAGTTAGGTAAATATAATATTACAAAACAAAAAGGGATAGTTCCCAGAATTATATTATTTAAGTTAGATAAATAAGGCATTAAAGTAAAAAGGGATAGCTCCCATGAACACATTACTTAAGTTATGTAAATAGGTATTAAGGATCATATTATTTAAGCTATACAAATAAATACTAAGGAAATAAAAAGGGATAGCTCCCAAAACTACATTACTTAAGTTGTATATAAATAAATATTAAGGAAATAAAAAAGGGACAGTTCCCAAGATAATATTATTTAAGTTAGAATAACTAGACTTTAAGAAACAAAAAAGGGATAGTTCCCACACAAGAAAATATAGTAAAATTAGACGTAAGAATATTAGCTAAGTAAATGTTTAGAAAATACCATTAAGTAAAGAAATTGCAATGTGCCCATATTTTTCATAGTCAACTATGGCATATTGACAGTTTCTTAACTTGGGATATGCTGTGGTATTTTCTTGAAAATAAATGAATAAATAAATAAAAGAAACAAACAGATAAAAATCAAGGAAAATAAAATGTCATTATGTTTATTTTAAATAAAAAAATAATTTTTCATATTCAATAGAAATTACAATTTTATATATTTCAATATAATAAATATTTTATTAAATAAAATACAGAATAAACTCACTAATTAAGGTAAATGTACGTAGTTTTAATAATATTTAGTGCTTAATAGAAATTTCGTAGCTATGCAATAGAATATACAAGAATGCAATGTGGGTTGCATACCCGTAAAAAAATAAGAACATTGCCAATCAAACAGAAATGGTATTCAACAATATACATAAAATAATGTAAAAATAAATAAAAACCAACCTCAATGAGAGCACGTAAAGGATACAGAATGAATAACAATTTTATTTCCATTACAGACAGGAAAATCCTGACGTACATTTTAAATATAATAAGGAAGAGCCTGATTATAAAACCGCAGTACACATAGCACTGCAAATACTCACGAGAAGGCAGCAAATACATACAAAAAAGAAGTTAAACGCTAAAAATAGAGAAAGGATCATGCTAAGAGACGGCTTCATCGCACGGGTAAATCACGTAGAAGCAATAAAATTACACGAAGCAGGAAGCACTAGATACCATAAGGGTGAATAAAGGCTTGCATTCAAAGCAGCACATTATTCACAAACACTATAGCAAGAACACAGGCCCATATAAATAAATAAACGTATTCCACTCATTTATTCTTCACCGGTAAAAAAATAAAACATTATGTTGACTGTGAATATTCACAGAATAAAAGGAATATTGTTGAATACGCATTTCAATATGCATTTTGTATATAGTTCTTTATATTTATAAGTATATATATATCCACTTCAGGAAATTCCAGGCTAAAACAATAAATAAAATATTAGTTAATATAAAATGTAGATCGGAGAAAAACTTACACCAACAAAACTCTGTTTAAAGATTAACGGATTTACAAAACTCCCCGAACACAACAAGGTGGTTCAATGACCTCGAGGAAGATGACCCGAAGGAAGAAGAGGACAAAAGGCATCCAAAACAAACCAAGGCGATAAAGACAATATGTAGCGTATATCCCATATTACCGATTCCTAGGAACAAAAAAGGGAAAGTTAGAATTAAATTAATTAACGAAAGGAGAATATATATAAAAAACAGTAAAGAAAGCAATGAATATATATATAAATACAACGCCAATTGGAGGTAAAGTGAATAAAAATAAAAGACAATAAAAGAATACTTACCAACGAATAAAACCATTCAAGGTGTCCATGGAATAAAAAAATAAAGATATGTAAAATAATAACAACAACAAACATGGTGGAAACAAGGTCACGTGATTGCATAAGTTCGATAGTTACCGAAATTAACACTGAGGGCGTGACAGACAAAAATTCAAACAAAACGCACGATTTAAAAAAAAAAAAAACAAAATAAGCCGCTAGTCAAATGTTTATCCCTATAAAAAGCGGGACAGAAGCGAAAAGCAGTCAGTCGATAAGTGGTCCGGATTCTCTTAAACTAAAAAGAAAATAGTGAAAACAGTGCGCCGAAAAAAATAAAGGGTCTAAAGGCATAAACGCCTTAAGATTCCAACACGGCAGTCGCAAGAGGCGATAATGATAAGTGCGTTCGAAATACACGGAGGGACGGTTAGAAACACGATTGGACCGCATAAAGAACCCACAATAATAAATTCAATTAAAATGGAGGGATTGAAGTATCAGGAGGAACTTGAAATGCTATATAACGAAGAAAAGTGAGTACAAGCACAATAAATAAAATCCATCTTGCAATTCTAAAGTAAATAAATAAAAAAGCCTTCATGACTGCTATATATATATATATTAGTAAATTTCGCCGGATAGCAATAAATTTTTAGAATATTATTTAAAAAATTAAAATAAATTCTTCTTTGAATACGTCCTTGGGTCGACGTGTGAATCTTGGCTCGAGACGTTTTCAACGAGGTATAGGTAAACTCTCCGGATAGCAATAAAAATTTAGAATATTATTTAAACAATTAAAAATAAATTCTTCTTTGAATACGTCCTTGGGTCGACGTGTGAATCTTGGCTCGAGACGTTTTCAACGAGGTATAGGTAAACTCTCCGGATAGCAATAAAAATTTAGAGTATTATTTAAACAATTAAAAATAAATTCTTCTTTGAATACGTCCTTGGGTCGACGTGTGAATCTTGGCTCGAGACGTTTTCAACGAGGTATAAGTGAATTCTCCGGATGGCAATGAAAATTCTGAACGTTATATAAACAATTTAAAACAAACTCTTCTTTGAGTAAGCTCTGGATTGACGTGTGAATCTTGGTTCAGAGCGACTTAACGAGGTGCTAACGCTTTTATAGGATAGCAGTAATCTTTGAAACATGAGCATACATGAAGGACTAGAGCAGTAAACTTTATTTTTATTCATCATTAACAATTTTGTAAAAATTAAAGATTGCAAGGTGCTTGTACCGCGGATGAAAGAGACTGGATATGACAATGAAATAAGTAATGTATTATATTGCATAGTTATGATATTTAATGATGTTTTTGTAAATATTTATATATATAAAATAAAATAAGTTGTGCTGACATTCTATATGTATTTATTTATACCCATCCCAGGAGAATCTAAGGAAAGTAAACATCACATTCACAGCCAGAACTCACTATAAGTATAAGACTGTGGCACATCATTCGATATAGAATATAATAAATTCACACTTAGACCCTGAGATCAATAAAATATTTTAATTTATTAATTCAATTTTTGGTCATTAACCAATATAGAAGAAGTCACAGCAATATGTTGATATATTTTGACCTATTCTTGTTAAATAACCTACTTTTTTAGACATTTTATTTAGAATATGCTTTGTATTTTCTTTAAAATTTAAATGCTAATCTATAATTATCCCTAAATATTTTATACTATTTACTCTTTCTAAATAATTATTATCTAATTTTATATTAATATTGTCATAATTAATTGTGTTTAATTTATATGCACTACCAATGATTATAAATTTAGATTTACTTATATTAATATTTGCTATTGGCACACAACCATTCATATAATAAAAGACAAGTCTTCTTCATGTCATTTAAATCATTTCCACTAACATACAACAATAGAAGTATATTGGAAGGATACTTTTCACAAGAACTAAAATACTCAAAAGTAATACCTGAGTGGAGATATAAACAATCCAACAAACTACCGTCCAATATCAATTTTACCAGCCTTTTCTAAGGTGTTTGAGAAAATCATCGTGAATAGATTAATTAACTACCTTAACAAGAACAACTACTTGTCAATAGTTCAACATGGATTTCGAAAAAATAAATCCACATATTGAATATATGCTAGTTATATATATATATATATATACAAGAAAGAGATAAATATTGGGTAAATTCCGCTGTAGAGCAACCGTAGACACGTGTTTCTGACTCATTGGTCGTCATCGGTACGGTGTAGCCAAGGAATAAGGTGGGATAACCTTGGAGATGTATGTATCGATGACGACCAATGAGTCAGAAACACGTGTCTACGGTTGCTCTACAGCGGAATTTACCCAATATTTCTTTCTTTCTTGTATTTCATGTATCCGCGATATTCCTTTTATTTATATATATATATATATATATATATATATATATATATATATATGTCTAACTAACTAGCTGCGATTTGAGCAGGGCCTTTGACACAGTCGATCACAAGCTGCTAATGGAAAAACTGTACTATTATGCTAAAAGGGGAAATACAACTTGATAGCATCTTATTTAACTAATAGACAACAGTATATTGAAATCAATAACAAAAGATCTTACATGAAGACTGTGTAAACGGGTGTTCTACAAGGATCTATACTGAGACCCTTCTTATTTGTAATTTATATCAATGATCTGGTGTTCAATTTGTCTGCCGATTGGATCTGCTTATATGCTGATGACACACCCTTCGTAGTCACTGATAAAACGAGAAATGGAAAATCAAGGAAAGCCGAAATTACAATGACGGAGGCAAAAGATTGGTTTGTAACGAATAAATTTAAACTAAACGGTGATAAGACACAACACCTAGATTTTTGTATAGACAAAAAAAAATTTCAATAACGTCTTAGGTATTCATATTGATGGTAGGTTGAACTGGGAGGCACATCTGGTTGAACTGGCAAAGCAAATTGTCTGTCGTAGTCAACAGCATAAGAAAAATTAAAAATGTTTCGACCCACCATGCTGCAAGGCTGACTTATTTTGCCGACTTCCATAGCGTGGCTGTTTATAGGTTGCAATTTTGGAGAGTGGCTTCGTGCGCTGAGCGGATTTTTCTCCTTCAAAAAAGGGCAGTGAGGGTCCTGTGTAATCTAAAACAAGAACAGACATGTAAGCAGGCGTTTATCAAGAAAAAAATACTTACCATTCCGTGTGCTCTCATACTCAGTCGCCAAGCATGTGCATAGAGGTGGAGCGCATCTGCAGAGGAATGGTGACAATCACAATCACAACAGGAGAAATGCCCTGAAAATATCCTACCATATACTTCAGACGACGCAGGGATTTTCTGATTTCTGGGGTGATAAAATTATCAATAAACTCCCTGAAACCATGTGCTGCCTTTCTTCCAACCGGTTCTCAACTGTTATAAAGAAGTATCTCTTGGAAAATTCGTTCTATTCTGTGCAGGATTTCTTAGATGTGATGTTGTAAATGTGGTATTTAATTAAATGTGTGTTTATTCAAATTGTACATATATTATACACATATTGCTGTAGCATTGCAATAATGCAACTACAATTGTAATGTTGTAGCCTTAACGATACAAAATTTCATATCTATTCAATGAATGCTGGGATTGCATTAATATTGTTTAAATATTCACCTATAAATTTATAAATCTATATTCCCTATTAACATTCAATTTATTTTTGTGAGTTCTAACAGTGATCTTTCCTTTTTTCATCTGGTGTGTTTCTTATTTAACTTTTTATTTGGATAAGGTTAATAATAAAATAAATTCTTAAATTTCATAAAACATTTATATTCATATTTTAATTCAATAAATAATATAAAAAATTTATTGACATCAAGTGGCTGTTTTAAGAATGTGTCTTTACTATTATAAAACATAGAAAAACATAATTCCTTTTTTACAAATATGCTATTGCGATTCAAGAAAAATATTATTTTGCTATTTTAATCTTTAATATAATATTTTATAGATTCAAAAAGATAACTTTTTCCCATACGAACCTAACTTTTATTTCAACATAGACATACTTTCGCACATAGTGCCTTTGATGATCTAAAACCTTGCAAAGAAGAAAATATCTTGAAAATGACCTATACCAATCGTCGAATGTAAATATTCGCACATAGTACACCCAATTGATTGGCGCTTGTCCATCAAGAATATTCCTATCTATTCGTATTTTCTACTTGAAATTTTTAATTAAGTTTGACCACAACTCTCGTTAATAATGCCCAGTGATACACAGGAAGCAAATATTTGCACATAGTACCTCAAGTGCCCTCAACACCATTAACGATCTACCCTCAATTACAATAAAAAAATCAATGTAATTTAGCAAAATAACACTTTATTTAATTATTGATGATGTTTAACGCCTTGCTAAAAGTAAACATTTCCACATAATACCCCTAGAGTACGTTCTTACACCATCAATACTGTAGATTTATTTTTAAAAAAAAACTTCCTTATATTCCTCAAACAAATCATCAAATTCTTTTTTATTGATGTCTACCATTTTGATATATATATTTCAAAATTAAATTATCAAATGCAGCAAATAATTAATAATAACTAAACTAAAACTATACTGGAATTCAGAAATAAACTTAATACATTCAAACTAATATAATATAACGTAGTGTATCAAAACCCCTACTATTATTTTCAAACGATATCAAAAATTCTTACGTCTAGTAAATTCGAAAGTCCTGCTTCATCTCCTCTCATCTCGTTTTTCGTGCTCTTTTATAACTTTTCCCCTTGAAACAAAAGACGACTATCCACTCACAGCGCCACGACTTCTACACTAACATTTATGTTGGCATTGTCCAGTTCATATTTGTTTTCTATAAGTTTATCCTCAGTCAGATATACCTATTCTATTTTTGACAGTTAATGAATACACAAATGTCACCACTTACAAATTGTTTATTAAAAGTTTATGCACACTTGAGATTCTTCATATTCGGTAGGTATATTCTTCTTTCTTAATGCCATCCCTCATTATGCTTGTAAATGAACCTATTACCTCTCTCATTATTCCTTTTCCCGTTAATTAAAGTTATTCGTACTTTCTTCTTGTAGATATCTTTGTTGGTTATGATCGGAAATACATTGTACACCACTGGAATCCTCTTCGTTAGGACTGCATTACAAGGAATACCGACTTCTACAGTAACTCCTCTACGTTCTACCCAGTTCCTTTCGGCTTCTTGTAAATTTATTTGCATACAACTGTCAACAATGTTGATGTTATTTCTTCTTGCAAATTATTAGAACCACACAAGATTTAGCTTATCTTTGATGCCCTTACATTTATGCAAATAACATTTCGAAGATGTGCTTTACCTGTACATCTAGTACACTTAGTAATGTATTGTCTCGGACAAATAACACTTTTTTGTATATACCCTTTAAAATGTTTTTAGATTTAAGTATCAGGTATTTATTATATTCTTAAATGTGATCATAAAATTCTCTTATAGATTAAAATCATTGTGCAAATTTACAAACTATTTCTATTCATTTGAATAGACGTTTTCATAACAAGCATTCCGAATATAGCCTTGCTCGTACAATTTTACGGCATTTAAATGATTCACCTTCTTCACTGTTCCGTCTTTCAACATCACCCTCTTACATTTTTATTTTTGAACAGTGGTCCATTTCTTAGAATATTTAATGCTATTCTTACACATTGCGAGAAGTTTGGTTCAGTTTCTGTATATGCAAACCATCCCTTGGGCTCGTCTTTTCTATAAAATATAGAATGCATAGATTTACTTTGTGTTTATTTTTTTATTCCTTCTTAATGTTTTTTTAAACTTAAATTACTATATACATTTTTCATAATGACATTGCCCCTTAAAGGTTATGCAACTCATTATGCATAGGTATGGCAAAAAATATGAATATATCGATATAATCATCATATGATATATCGAAAGCTATATATCGATACATGCGATACATCGGAACAAATATATCGATACATACGATATATCAGAACAAATACATCAATATATGAAAAAATCGAATATATGTACGTGTGTAGGAATATATATTTTTTTTATTTCCAAAATTCAAGTTTTCTTAATAGCTACCGAGAAAATACTCAAGAATAATGTAATAAAAAAAGTAATTTTTATTAACTATAACTTACAAGTAGGTAAAATATCCAGTTCTACAAATTTGAATTTTTTTATGAAAAATAAAATGTATTTTTTTTTTACAATTCATAACTGTCTCATAGCCACAGGACAATAAGTAAGCTGTTTGCCTGCATTTGTGGGTACATCAGTTCCATAAATGCAAGCTATCAGGCAAAGAGCTCAGAAATAATAATTTGGAAAGTCTACTTCCCTTGAGACGGTTACGACTTTTTGTAGCGGTTGCTCCAGCTTTTGAAAATAACCTCTCACTGGGGACCGACGTTGCCACAACACCAAAATATTTTGCCGCTAATTTAAATAAGTTGGGATATACCACTTTCATTTCATTCCAGGTATCCAAGAGATCATCATTTAGGTTTCTAACTGGCACGCTTAAATATTGATTAAGTTCACTATCCTTATTTGATCTGCCTTGTCCACTTTTTTTAGTGTTAGCTAATCTTTTATGATGGGCCCATAAATCAAATTCAGGACCTTCAGCAGACGATCAGAAGATTCGGATGAAGAAGAGGTTTTTTGCAAACTCGTGATCTCACTTTTTATGTGTCTCATCACAGTACCTAGGGCTTGAGGATCTCTGAAGTGTATTTGTTTGAATCGATGATCTAATATTGTGGAAACTGGTGGTATATAAGATTTTTCGATAGCGCCAAACCTCTTTTAAATTTCTTTTAATAAGGTTGTTTTCAATTCTTTACATATTTCATACCCCGGCACATAATTGTTGTACTGATCCATCAGACAACGAATCATAGGTATTACTTTGCCTATTGTTGGGTAATTTTCACCACTTATCTCTACTGTCATCCTTTCTAATGGCTTTAGATATTTGCATACTTCGCGTAAATGCTCAACTTCGGCTGCAGTAATCATATTTGGAGCATTAACATCGGAAAGAGAAATATTGCTGACCATTGGTGACATTTGTAAAAATCTCTCTAACATGTAATATTTGGAGTTCCAACGAGTTTTAACATCCAAAATAAGTTTTTTTATGTTTCCTTCTAGCGTTTCTGCATCGATTTGTGCTTTTCTTAACTGATCACTAGCCTTAACACTTCTTTTGAACCATACTACTATGGATCGCACCTTGTCAATAATATTATTCAAACCCACGGTGTTTGTTAGCGAATTGTCACATACCAAATTGAGAGTATGTGCGAAGCATGGGATGTGTCGGTTTTTCCCAAATTTGTCATGTATAGCTTTGACCATATTGGCGGCATTGTCCGTCACTACAGCAACAACATTATTAGGATCAATTCCCCAAATTTCGAGAGCTTTGCCCAATTCTAAAGCAATATAGTCCGCTGTGTGAGACTCTGTTAATTCAATAATACCTATTGTCGCTGATGTTAACTTCATATCATGTACAAAGTGGATAGTGAGGCCCATAAAACTTTTGGTCTGCATATCGGCAGTCCATATGTCCGTGGTAAGTGTTAAATCCTTTGATTGTTTTAACATATTTTTAAACGCGGCTGAAACCACCTCGTACTTTCTATCAATATTATTTTTGATGGTGTTTCTGGTTGGTACTTTGTATAAAGGTGCCACTTCTTTCATCAAAGACAGAAAACCCTTACCTTCTACAATATTAAATGGCAAATTATCCTGAACAACAAATTTTACTAATGCTTCCGTTAGTTTCACATTCTTAGATCCACCATCTAAAAATAGAAATAAACGGTGAAATTCATGCCGATTATTAAAAATGTCAGCTTTACCTTTGAAGGATGAAATTGTTTTGAAGGCAGACACAATTGTAGCTTGCTTGAATAACGAGCTTGTTATTTCTCTACTTGTGCTTGGTTCAGCCTCATATTCAGAAACTGTCATTGTTGAAGTTGATAAATGATCATCACTTTCTTGTGAAACAATAAGATTTTCCTATAAATATTTAATAATAATTTATTAAAAATTAGGGGTATATTGGTCTTACCTCATCTTGAGGTAGTGAACTACTAGTTCCAGCCGTTTCTACATCCATTCGGCTTTCGGGTTGGAATGGACCTTTTCTCTTTTTTGGTTCATCAGCCTTCTTTTCCTCCTCAGTTTAATGTTGTAGAACGGACGAATGTTTTTGTTTGAAATGTGTTTTTAAATTTGTTGTATTGCCCGAAGTTTTCAGTACCTTAGCACACAGACTGCATTTAGCAGTATTTGGAGCAATTTTTTTAAAATGCTTCCAAATGTTACTTCTCGGAGGAGCCATATTTTCAAGACTAATAATCGGTCACTTAGTATTTAATAAATAAAGTTGATTTCAATTTCCACTTCATTAAACTTTTGAACAATCGCACTATACTCTTTCACAGTGAACACTTTTGTAGCTCTTTGGAGACTGCGGAAAAAGTCGAGCTTTATTTATAAACTTTGTACTTTGTCTGGTAATTCTCCGAGAAAAATGTTGATTTGGTTGCAATAGTTCAAAGGAATCCCGATTATAGCCGATAATTCTGATACCTATCGTATGAAATGTAGGTAACTAAGTTACTTTCGCTCCTCGACGCTACTACTATTAAGTAACTTAACAAATGTTGGTTTTAAAACAAACTAAATTGAAGTTTCATTGAGTTTCACACTTTCTTAATTTTTCGATATATTTCAACAAAAATATCGATATATTTTGCGATATATCGAAACTATTATATCGATATTTATTTATCGATATATTTGAAAAAACATCGATATATTAAATATATCGATATATCGTTGCCATCCCTAAATTATGCACCTTTTCAATCTTTAACTTTGTACTTGGCATACCTTAAACCAGGGGTCTCCAAACTACGGCCCGAGGGCCACATCCGGCCCGCGGACAGATTTTGTCCGGCCCGCGGAGAGCTAGCATACTTGAAAACTCCTTTTAGAGAACATATTTTTTATAGCAAATTAAATTTAGTTTACTGAAGTATTCTAATTTTATGTTGAATAATTATTAATATGACATCTACATTGATATGGTCATGGGCTAACTACTCATAACATTGTTGTAGGCTTATTGTTATTGTTTTTGTGATAAGTTGGATAAAGAAACACAGAATTGTAATGAGTAAAGACATGTATAATATGCAGAAAATTTTACTTCAGTATATAATAACTAACAAATTATTGAAATGAATCCAACAAACATTTTATACATTTTAAATAAAAACATAACTTATAACAAGCATAATGACATATGAAATACTAATGAGATTTGTGTAATTGAGATTTTCCACTGACAATAGTTTGTAGTTGTGGACTAATTTTACTTGTACCAATTATTAAAAGAGATTTAAGATGCTCATCAGTTAATTTAGATCTGTAAACATTTTTTGTGTACTTCATTTTGGAGAAGGTCTTCTCACACAAATAAGTAGCACCAAAAACAGAAAACAGCCCACGAGCAAATTTATGCAAATTATCAAATTGTGTCAGTGGAAGACTCTTATAAAATTCCAACAAAGATGAGTTTTGATATTTGTTCTTAATTATATCACTGCACTGTAGATCAATTATTTCCATTTGAAGTTCCGGGGCTAGGGTTTCAATGTCACTATCAAAAGTATTCTGAAAAATCTTAATTTGATTCGCAATGGCATCAAAGTCCGAGAAACGAGTATCAAAATTTATTTTCAAAGCACTCAAAGTTTCGATTGCAAAATCGATAGGAAACTCAGTCTCAGTAGTGTGGCTGAATATTTCACATGTTTTAAAATGTGAAAAACATTTACTTCGTAGTTGTGATTGAAACAGTATCAATTTCTTCCGGAATGATTTGGTATTAGTGTATAAATCAGGAAGATGCTGGTTTTCTCCTTGCAATCTCAAATTCAGTTCGTTCACATGTTTTGTCAAATCAACATAGAATGCTAACTTCCACAGCCATGCGTTGTTTTGTAATTCAGTAAGAGGGCGATGCTTTTCATTCAAAAAAATTTCGATCACTGCTCGAAGTTAAAAAAAGCGCTGAAGGACTTTCCCACAACTAAGCCAACGTACGGCAGTATGATAAGGTAAGTCATTTTCTCCAATCTCTTCAATAAATTGTCGGAATTGTCGGTGATTCAGCCCAAAAGATCTGATAAAATTAACAGTTGATATGACTGGTTTCAGAACTTCAGACATATCCAAACATTTTCCGCACAAAGACTGTTGATGAATGATACAATGTAAGACTAATGGTTTTAAACCACCGTCATTTTCTACAACCTTTGACACAAGAGCGACCACTCCTTTATCTTTCCCACTCATGTTTTTGCCTCCATCAGTTGTAATACATTTCAAGTTTTTCCATCGAAGGTTCTTTTGATTAATGGCCATTTCAACGCCTTTAAAAATATCTGTACCAGTAGTTGTGCCATGAATACTATTCATATCAAGAAGTTCTTCATGCACTTCATAGCTTTTATCTACTCCTCGAATATAAATCAACACCTGAGCAGTATCTGACACATCCGTTGACTCATCCAAGGCCAAAGAAAACCACTCAACATGTCCATTTTTGTCGAACAGTTGAGAGGATATATTTTCAGCGATGTTTTCTACCCTTCGAGCCACAGTGTTTGCTGACATACTGACACTTTTTAATAAATTTACCTTTTCAGGGCACATTTCTTCGGCTACTGCAATTATGCATTCTTTGATCATTTCTCCATCGGTGAATGGTTTTCCACGTTTTGCAATTTCAAGAGCCACACGAAAGCTGGCACGCGTTGCAGCCTCTTGTTCAGTTTTGAGTTTTGTAAATGAAGATTGCTGCGATTTCAATCCGCGCTTCATAGCTTCGAATTTTTCTGTCCGCAAACTTCCTGTATATTTTGAGTAATTTTGAAAATGTTTTGTTTCATAATGACGTTTAATGTTATATTCTTTGAGAACGGCTATGCTTTCATTGCAAATCAAACATAGCGCCTTCTTACTGGACTCAATTACGAAATACTGAATGTTCCACTGATCTTTGAATTTTCTGCATTCACTATCAATTTTTCGCTTCTTTTCCATACTACTAAATCACACACAAAAGCAACAATTCAAATCAAAATACTGTTACAAAGATGTCTTAAACTTAAACACGCACAAACACGTTTTAAGGAGGTACGCACTATTTTATTTCACAACAGTGTCATAGGAACTGACTTGTGGTTGCGCCACTAGCCTTCTTATATATTCCAATTACAACACGTGTCAGAGTACAATAAATCTGTCCTTAAGTGAAACAATATAACCAAGTGTTTTATTCGTTTAATATTCCAATTACTGCCATCTGGAAGTGAGTGGAAGACACCAGAACTTTCTCGAACCAACGAGATTATTCTGTACGTGCTATTAGCGCCATCTGTTAGCGATAGAAGGTACTACCTATTTCCGCTTGTGTCCACCAGATGTCGTGTCACGTTACTCCTCATGGCTCGTACTCTACGACTAATCTAGAAATTACAGATAATGACAGGAAAATTAATAATATGCAGTGTTGCCGTTTTGCAGCCTTTTTTAAACGTTGCGTACTTTTTCGGACTTTTTTTCATCAGTGGACTATTTCACTTTTTACCACCGGCAACAATGATAATATGGCCCTCGGAACTTACTGGAGTAATCAGTATGGCCCTAAGGCTGGAAAGTTTGGAGACCCCTGCCTTAAACTATCTATTTAAAATTAAAATTTATGTTCTTATTCTAAAGCTTAACTATTTAACATTTTTTTTTAATTCTTAAACTATTAAAGATCACGGCAATATGTTGTTTGTACTTTATCGTAGGATACACTATTTACTTGCTATTGAGGAATAATCGCTTTAAAATCTGTAATTTTTACATTTTAAGAAATACTCCGAAAATCCAAAGAGGTCTATCTCGGGAAGTGTTAGAGCTAAATATTCCGTTTTTATCTAAAATTGTAGGTAATTTTCTCTAGTTTAATATAGGTGTAAAATGGTCAGAACTTTAAGAGATATTTTGTAAAAACAGGGACAAGTCCAAAAATATAACGTTTCTTTCAAGATAACGACGCCCGCGGTGGTGGGGAACTACAAAATTTGGATTTTTTAACAGTGTACCAACCCATGCAACATATCAAAAAATCAAAACTACCCTAATTAATGTAACCATTTATGACAACTTAATGTTTCTATATGCTCTTAAAGTTATAATTATGCAAGATTACAAGATTTCAACTTCAATGTCACTGTTCATTTTGAATTTCCAAATCGAAAAATAAAGGGTTACGCATATTCTAACCATCTGGGATGAAACAGCATTGATCTTTCACTTCAACTTTTTCCACTTCGCGAGCTTCCGCCTGTTTCATTCGTAATAATATTCTTTTTTATTGAAGCTTCTCTGCGACATGGATTTTTCCGCAGGTCGTATTTATGGCATCTGCGGGAGAAATAAAGTGTTTGTGTATATGCGCTCGAACAGCTTTAAAGTTAAATTGGTGCGGACGAAATTTTAACTTTGTTATTTTTCCATCTCAGTATAAACTATCTCCTTGTCTCAAAAAAACAGGAGAGAAAAACGTGACATCCGCAAAGAAAAACATCAGGTGTGCGGATTAATATACATTTTAGGAAAATTCGACATATAAAAAGAACTTCCAGAAGAATCTTGTTTAAATATGTCTGTCTTACGAAAAACGCAGCACGCTATAACTCTGTTATTAATAATCCGATTTCAGTAATTCAAAAACCACATATGACAGGTGTATAAATACTACAAAATAGTATAATTTATATATTTTTTAAAATGCAATTTTTACAAGCGATAGTCAATTTTTTTTAAATATCAACAATTTTTTTTTTTACAGTTGGTAGAGATACTTTTTTCTAAATACAATGCAGAGATATAGAGAGAGGAGAATGCTTCTTACAAATGCGCGGAAGATAGAATGATTGCAAATGATGATGTGCGCCATTTTGACCCAGGGTTGTCAAGGAGCACCAATCATAGGCATTCTTGAAAGCAGGAATTTTGAAACAAAAGATGAGAAAGGAATGTGGAAAGAAACGTTCGGGTGATTGGTTTATGCATTTAAACCGCAAAGCAATCGCCTTTTGTTTATTTTGTCAAACATTTATTTATTGTATTTTACATAGTTTATTGTTTTTTATTAACATTCATAAAAAAATAGTCCTTTTTAGAAGGCGCAAGGAAAAGTATTCACTTTATGAAGGTATTTTGTCACTTTCATTAACTTTCTTTTTGTAATCGCTAATATTTTATAGTATGGTGGTAGCGCTTTACTGGGTCCTTCAAAAAATCGTAAAGGAAAACGTATAAGGTATGGTCACAGTATGGTATAAGGTTTGGGTAAAGGCAAATGGCTTATAATATATATTTTAAGCATAAATATCTAAAACAACTACTGTCAATCAAACAGCAGACAAAGTGGGTAGTAGTAAGAATAAAGGAAAAACAATAACTTGGATGAAGCATAAAAAAATCATTTGGACAACATGTGGTTTAATTTTTCTTGAGGAATGAGTTACCAAATTGTAGAAAAATGTGAGTTAATATATATGTACATATTCTGTGAGTTATCGTATAAATTATATATGGGTATTTTGATTCTAAGTTATTAATACCAATGGTGGCTTATGGTCAAAAAAACGAACATGTCAAAGGAAAGGTTGAATAACTTTTATCACGAAACTTTTTGCTGATAACAGTATACTAATATCTGAATGACTGGAGCTTGCAAAAAAACAACTTTTCATTTATCTTGATATGGTGTTAATGAAATAGTATGAAAAAAGGTTGTTCTGCTTTGCGTTTACCTCCATATCACCTCATGGAACATGTATGGGTTCAAGTTAAACATCATGTCACTGCCAATAAGAATTCATTTAAATTAGACACAGAGTTCAGAATTTGTTGTTAGGATTAAACATGGTTGATGCTGATTTTATCATGTCATGATGGAAGAAGAAAAAATGTATAGTACTGAAATGTTGTTGACAATATCCGATCTTGAAAACATGTAATTTTAATGATCAACATTCATGTTTTGACATTAAGTTGGTGCAAATAACAGTAGTGTAAAATTGCAAGAGTTAATTTTAGTGTTTTTTTTTAATTTATTGTAATAATTAGAAATGTACTTTTTATTCTCTTCATGCTTTCTGTTATTCAGTGTAATGTTTTGTGAAATAAAAATACTTGTTCATGTTTACAAGTTTTTATTAATAAAAATATGAAATGATGCTTATTGCTTTTATTATAGATATTATATTTATTAAAGAATTTCTTTTGAGGTATTAAACACTTTATCTCTACACTGCAATTAAATACTTCCTGCATATATCCATATACAATAGCTGCAATAATCTACAACAATAAAATAAGAAACTACAAAATATTAATTGCAACACAGGTAAGAGTTTAGATTTTTCATAGTTCGTGTTGTGCCATAAAGCTTCTCTCTTGATTTTGCTTGACTTCTTTTCGAAGCTTCATATTTTCTTTTATATTTACCAGGAGATACTATAAAAATAAATTGATTTTGTTTTACATAATATTTCTTAAATACAATATAAAAACTATGTAAAATTATGAAAAGTCTTTGTCAACTTTGCCTTTTTTTCCTGCAGCTCGTGTCAGAACAAGTCTCATAACCAGAAAACATTCTGAAAAAAGTGTGCTATTATATACTTAATCTGATAATCATTTTAATTAATTTATTACATTTTAGTGCTCTCAATTTTCTATCTAATCTTGGTCTAATGGGATAATCCGATCAAGCTCTCTCCTTTTCAGAACTTAATGAAGGCACTTCATGTGTTTCTGCTAACTATCCATCAGTGAGATTTTGTCCACTAACACAAGCAAAACTAATACTTGAAACTTCATCTACAACACATGTTTCCAGTATTATTTTCAAAGATGCTGCAGCATTGTTACACAATCGAAATCGCTGGTGTTCCATTGGCACATAATCTTCATCTCTGAAATGTTCTAAACAAACATATTTTTTCTCTGACCATAGCCAATCAGTTGCTATATTCAAAGCTTTCAAGCATATCGGTAACAAGGCACCTTCTGAAAATCTGAAATAATTTTGATATTTCAACAAATTTAAAATGATCTTGCCATCAAACCTGTGAAAACTTTATCCTTCAGGTTTAAACCTATTAATATTGGGACAGCTTTTAGCACTGCACGACATGTTTATATGTATTTAAAATCTAAAAGATTTATACAATAATGAAACCACACACTTGAGCACATGAAACAAATATTGCTTCCACAGCTACTTTTTCCACACGATTCACCAGAAATAAGTATGTCTGAGCACTACATTTAAAAGCCAAAAATAAAAACACAATAATTTAAAATGGCGGCGATCATTGGCGTCGCGTAAAAATTAGATGCGCAGTGGTTCAAAAGCATCCTCCCCTCTCTATATCTCTGATACAATGGTGTCATTCAACTTCATTTTGTAAAATGGTTCTGTTAAGAAATTTTGTTTTTTCTAAAATTTTCAAGTGTTTTGCGGAATCCAATGATAGCGCATAACTGTCATTTATGAATTGTCAGCTTGTTTCCATTTTTTATTGGTTGTATTATTTCTGACATTTTTATTATTATTTTGTGATCATATTAATATTTTATTATGGATAACAATCAATTAACTGATATGGTGCAAGTGCTTTTCGAGTACCATAAAAATTCTGGTTAAGCAGTACGTATTTACGCAGCTCGCTTCCCGATAGAGAAGTTCCTGACAGTCAGAAATTTAGAAGAATTGAACGAAATTTATGAAATTACGGAGCTTTTAAGAAACCAAAGGACACTGCTCATAAAATCTTAAAACAACACACATTTAAACCGTACATCCCACAAACAGTACAAGCTTTGTATGAAAACGATCCAAATAGACGATACCACTTTTGTGTTTTCTACTTAAACATGTTACGTTAAGATGGGCTGTTCTACAGAAATTTGATTTGGTCCGATGAATGCACTTTTAGCAATAATGGCGTTTTCAACAGAAATATTCACCGTTATCGGAGTCAACAAAATCCAAGAATTATTGATGAACCGAATCGACAACACAGATTCACCATAAATGTGTGGTGTGGTATTTTGGATGACAGATTGATTGGACCCTTTTTGATCGATGGCACCCTAAATCAGGACAAATATCAAAAACTACTAATTGAAAATTTGGACAATTTCTTGGATGAATTACTTCTTGCAGAGTTAAATAGAGTGTTTTTCCAGCAGAATGTCACTACACCACATAATACCAGGATAAATGTTAACTGGTTGAATGCTAAATTTGGCCAAAAGTGGATAGGGACATACGGGCCAGTTCGGTGGCCTTCGCATTCACCTGATCTGACGCGGTCTTGTGTCTACTGAAAAAAATAGTGATGTGGAAGATTATACTCCATCGAACATAAGTGCAGCTGCTAATGTTGCAATGGAAGATTTAGTGCTTAGCAAATCTAGAAAAGAAAGATATTAGAAAGCATACTCAATATTTGAAGATTAGCGTAATTCTAAAAAAGGTTACAGAAGTTACGGAAGAAGTTCTCCTCGTTTATTTCGTTGAGAATGCGAATAATTATAAATCCCCTACTTTGTGGAAGATTTTCTCCATGTTAAAATCCTCTTTGTTACTGAAGAAAAACCTTCATATTAAAATGTTTCACAAGTTAACTGCATATTTAAAAAGAAAATCCATTGGATATCAAGGACAAAATCATAGACATTTTGACGATCAAAAATGGGGCTATTTCTTAGATAAGCTTCCTATAAAGGTATCCTGATGACGAAGGTAAATCAAACATCTACGAGTTAATTTAATTATTTGATTTTTATAGAAAGTTGTGATAGTATTCGAGCTAGCAGGAGCTTGTCGGTGTGATGAGCTAATGAAAATGTCTATTGAGACATTGACGACAAAGAGGATATTTTAGTTGCCAAAATTTCTGTATCACACAAACACACAAACCTCGACGTTTTATCGTTGTTAACGAAGAAGAGGACCTTAATAATACTCTATACAGAAAGTACAATTCATTTCAATTGTGCCAACATCTAAAAAGTTAAATTATAGTGCTAAAAAGTAAGGCATTTTATAACCAAAACGGGTTTTATAAAGGAAACTTTATGGAACCAACATGGAAGAAAGTTCTTCGTTCTCTCTCTGTGTGCGTGTCTCTCTCCTCCCTCCCCCTCCCCCTCCATATCCCCTCCCTCCCCCCCTCTCTCTCTCTCTCTCTCTCTCTCTTCTCTTCTTTATGTATTCAATTTTTTATGATGCGTAACTATTTTTTTGACATATGTATATTTTATTAATTACAAAAAAGAGTAATACTGGGTAAATTCCGCAGTAGAGTAACTGTAGAGACGTGTTTCAGGCTCGTTGGTCTTCGTCAGTATGGTGTATTCATGGAATAAAGTGGGATAACCTTGGAGATAGAAGCAATAACGGAAGACCATCGGGATGACAGACTGACAGACGGCCATTTGCTGTCAGAAAAGCCCCAGATTTGAAGACAACAACCGACTTCGCCGCGAAGAAGCCATTATCAACCCGCACGTCCTACCGAAACCAGGAAGAATAAAACATAAAAGGAATATTGCGGATAGTGAAACACAAGAAAAAGGGTAATATTGGGTAAATTCCGCTGTAGAGCAACGAGTCTAAAACAAGTGTCTACGGTTGCTCTACAGCAGAATTTACCCAATATTACGCTTCTTCTTGTTTTTTAGTATCCTCTATATTATTTTTATGTTTTGTTAATATATAGAATCATATTTTATGTATACTTAAAATTCTAATCTTTTCTGTTTGATAGTGTCTCTTTCATATATTTATACGTCGATTTTATTTGTTTATATGTGATCTTAAATTATTTATTGATTTGTTCATACACTAACAAGTTCTGATGCCGCACCTGCCAATTTGTGTTTGTATACTAACTAGAAATAAATAATTGATTGATTGATTAATTGGCTGATATTTCTAAAAACAAGTAAACTAATTTGGAAAATTTTAACTAACACATTAATGTAATATGCGAGCTGAATTTTGCCAAATATACGTGCCTTTCAATTTGAAAACACGTGAAACACGGTATAACATTTTAGTAATAAGATTTTTGACTCTGAATTTAACGAAGAACATCGCCACGTGTACTTTGCATGCTAATTTATAGACATGTGGATAGAAAGATGTTAGTAAGAAAGTTCTATAGTAATGAAATGGTATATTACGATCCCTTATGCATTGTAAGCCATATAGAATGTCAAAATGCAGAGACATGATCATGACATTTAACAGTGGCGGCTCCTCAGGGTGGACAAGGTGGGCACTGCCCACCCTAATTTTTGGAGCTTTGAAGATTTAGAGGCAATAAATTTATTTTATAAAGATTAGCCAAGTTTTGTAGTAAATTCACAGGTCGGGCAGGACCACCTTGGCCATTTTGTGATTAAATTTCGATGATAAACTGTTTGTGATTAAATTAAAACCTTGCCCGAAAATTAATTTGATTATTAAAAATAAAACAAATAGAGGCAGTAGAGGATTTAATAGCAGGTGGTGTGAGAAATATTACTGGCTAACGGAAAGTGGACAAAAAATATGCTTTACTGTTGGAACTGTTTACTATTCTCTGAAACTAAGCAAGTAGAATATTGAATGGATTTTTTGATGTTAATGGAGGTCGAACTGCTATCCACTTATTTCATATTTTGATAAAAAAAAATTAATAGAATATCCCTAATAAACTAGTTGGTCAAACTTATGACGGAGCCTTTGTGATGGCCGGTGTATTAAATGGATTTCAATCAAAAATTAAACAGTCATCAAGTACTATTTACCAACTGTTATGCTCACAGGTTAAATCTCGTATTACAAGATGCCTCAACCAAAATTAAAAAAAGTGTTACCTGCATTTTTTAGAAATCTATGATATTAATCAGGTGCAAGAAGAATACCTTATGGATCCGACACTAGATGGAATTTAAAATCGCGTCTTATTGATATTGTCATCCAACAAAGAGTAAAATTGTTGAATGTTTTTGAAAGAATTATTGATTCTGAGGATCCTACTCGAGACTATGAGGCAATTAAAGAATCGCTTGGATTTTAAAAAATGTTGAAGAATTTTAGTTTTTTACTTTACACTTTCGCTTGGATTTTTGAGCAAACAGAGTTCATTTAATGTCCAATCTAAATCTTCAAACGTAGCATACCGTCAGAGGAGAATTAAAAATTTGCAACAAAGTTTGAAGAACTTCAGAAATGATCAGAATTAATTTGACAAAATATCATCTACCATATCAAAAAAACGTAAATCCCATCATGATGGAATGCACCATCCAAAAAGGTATTTCAAACGGGCTTTCAATGAAATTATCGACACAATAATTAATCAAATAGAACTCGGTTCTGTTTTGATTTTTTAGATTTATTAGATAAAAACAAATTCATAACTTTCAAAAGTACATTTTTTTAACAGTTAGTTGATTCGCTATTAAAGAGTTACAAGAGTTTGTTTGATAAACCAAAATCGCAAAGTCAGCAACGTGTCTGACATTCTGATGCTAATATATGGGTCAAATTGTGTTGATATTATGAATTTTATTTTGTCAAATGATCTATAAAATGAAATTTCGGAGATACATAAATTGTTATGTGTTGCTTTGTGCCTGCCTTCTATACCGGAGTTCGTACAAAGAAGTTTTTCGACCTTGGAACAACAAAACAATAATAACCTCCCTTTTTCTTCTCCTATATAGTTCTCGACCTTTACGTGATTCTTGCTGAACGGTATATTTTCTTTAGGAATTTATTTCGGCCAACGTAGAGCTTGAATAAATTTTAATAGATGTATGATATCTCGTTCGAAGTGTCTCATCAGACTTGCCCACCCTATCCGAAATCTCACGAGCCGCCACTGACATTTAAACATATAGACAAGCCTTTACTATCAAGCACTGAAGCAAACATAATTTTACGCGGATGACGTCACGGGTGGGCACGATGCAACTACATACCTAGACTTTGTACTACAAAAGTAAAGAAAATCCTTCATTTAAATTTATTAAAAACACCAATCTCCTTATTTTAAGAATATTTGTAAAACAAAATCTGAATATATAACCCAGAAATTTCGTTTTTCGTACTTAGCCCAAATAACTATAAATTTTTGTAAAGACCAGTCAATTCCATTTACTTCTGGTTATTCAAAAATAAAACTCAAAGCAATTTGTGGTATACATTTATTATTAAGAAAAAATTAGGTGTGGGCACCACATGACTTTCTTATACATATATGAATTTCAAAATATGCAAAGTTGTTCTAAATTAAGCATTAAATACATTTATCCTCTTTAAAAAATACGCCTGTGAGTAAATGTGTCCGAATTTTGAAAATCCTTTTATACAAAAGTTATTTAAAATCCTATTCTAAGTACTTCGAGTCTCTTATGCCCGGTTTTTCAGTGTGGGTTTAAACTCAATTTTTGGTTTAAGTTCAAGTTCAGAGTTTAAAGTGTATTTCAGTAGCAGTTAAACTCTGAACCGAATTAGAAATTGGTTTAAGTTTAAGCTGTACTATCTACAGAGTTTAAACCTGACCGACGACGTGAACCAAAAATTGACATATAAATATAACCTCAATAGAACGTATTATCTGGTATTATCAAACAACAAACGTAGCACGTAGCATATAAACATCGTTTTCAAAATGGATTTTGTGGTATCTTCCGACGATGAGGATGTTATTAATTTTATTGGATACATTGGCCGAGAAAGAAGGCCTAAAATTATTCGAAATCGCCCAAATTACTTCGATCTTTGGGATGATCACGACTTTTTTGTACGGTTTCGTTTAAGAAAAAATACTGTCAGGCATGTTTTAGCAAGTATTAGAGGAATGATTGAAAATCCAACTGACTGGTAAAGATATTTTATAGACAAATATGTATGGTAAATACATTAGATTAATTTTACAGGAATTCCTCGTTAACACCTGAGCAAATGTTGCTTTTAACCTTACGATTCTATGCAACTGGAAGCTTTTTAAATACTATTGGGGATATAGCTGGTGTTCATAAATCCTCCTGTTGATGATGATATCATAATGGATGCAGTAGAAGATGTTCCCAATGAAGGAAATTTTTATAATATAGCAAGAGACAATAGAACAAGAAATAATTTAATTACGAATTATTTTAATAATTTATTGTAAATTTTACATCTATACATATATAAATAGTTATGTTTTTACATTATCAAATGTTTTTTGCTTGATAAGTAAATCTAATTTTATCAGTTCATTTTTTAGTGTCTGTTCTTCTATTTGTAGTAGAGCCAAATGATGTTGCTCCTGTAGAAGTTGAATTTTTGCTTGATGTTCCTCTTCCATATATTTCTTTTGAATATGTAGTACATCATTCTTGGTATCTGCCAACGATGCCCACTTTTCATTTGTTACAGATCCTGTAACTTTGCGTTTTTTTGTTGGTTTGCCTTCCGACATTGCAGTAACTTTGGTGTTTATGTTATTTTGCAATGGCACAGAAATTGCTTCTTGTAGTGATGAAGGAGTATATTTACTCCAACGCTGACCACTACTGGTTGATGGGTCACTGTGCACAATAATGATTTCCTCATTAGCTGCATTTTCCACATCTTTAAGCAAAATGATCACAGTAAGAAAATTATTAAATATAAACTAAAAAATTTACCTTCAGTTGTGTCATTGTGCACAATAATGATTTCCTCATTAGCTGCATTTTCCACATCTTTAAGCAAAATGATCACAGTAAGAAAATTATTAAATATAAACTAAAAAATTTACCTTCAGTTGTGTCATTGTGCACAATAATGATTTCCTCATTAGCTGCATTTTCCACATCTTTAAGCAAAATGATCACAGTAAGAAAATTATTAAATATAAACTAAAAAATTTACCTTCAGTTGTGTCACTATCAAAATAGCTAGGGAGGCCTTCTAAACGAACTCCTAATATATCTTTTATGTCTTCGTCCACTACACTTATTTTTATGTCGGACGGTGGTCCTCCACCAGTCCCAGTTATTTGGCATCGATTATCAGCAAATTTTTGCTTGGTCCTCTTCTTTATGTTTTCGTATTTTTTTCTTAAAACAACGGCGCTTCGATAGACGGTGGAATTCGAATGACTGTTGAACTCTTTTGCAATATCTTCCCATGCTGTATCCTTTTCTTTCCACAAAACGCGATCGGTTTTTTTTGATTCTATTATATGTTTCCTTTTCTTTATTAAATCCATTAACATGTCGATTTCTTCCACAGAAAAATTCGCGGCTCTCTTACACGCAGATGCTTCGTCATTCATGTTCACCAGGCAACAATCACTTCAGATTAGAATAGTTTCAGCTTACAAATAAAAGAATCTATACATTGGAAGTTCCTAATCCCTATATCTATAACAATACCATAAATACCTATAACAGTATGGATTGTAGATAATATAAGTACAGGTGATTTAACATAGTTGGGGTATATAATGAAATATCTTAACAAACAAACTGGATATAATAAAACAGTTTCCTTGTTAATACTTAAAATTGGGAAATACCTAAATTGCGCTAACAATAGTAATAACCATTCAATTGTATAAACGTAGAACAATAGTGTTTAACTTCGGGAATTCCGGGATATCTCGCGTTTTCATTGGTTACTACCTTTAAATAACAAGTCTTGCCAACAATACATCTCTTAAGTTCCTCCATATCAGGTTGACCAACATCGTATTTTAATCTCCAGTTTTAGTTTAACTGAACGAGTTCAAGAAAGGGACTGAAAAACGCAAACAAGAGGTTCATGGTTCTAGCTCAAGTTCAGAGTTCAGCTGAACTTGTACTTAAACTCAGACTGAAAAACCGGGCATTAATCTCACAGAATGCATACTTTGTGAGATATTTGCAAGAAAATGCTACTCGCTAAGAGTAAAGGTATTACTTCCGGTCCGAATTTTGAAATTTTGTTTATACAAAAGATATTCCAAATCCAGCTCTAAATACTTTTATACTCTTGTTAAATATATATAGAATGCATAATTTACCACATATTTGCAAAAAATCGCTATGCGATAAAAGTGTTACTTCCGGTCCGAATTTTGAAAAATTTTTTATACAAAAAGTATTGGAGATTAAGTTATAAAAAGCATGCTTTGCGAAATATTTGCAAATATACTGATTTTCGATAAGAGTAAAAAGATCTACTTCCGGTAGAAATTTCAAAAAACTTTTGTAATAAAATTTTTCTCAAATTTAATTTTGAATACGTATGAATTCTTTATAAATTTGTTTAAACTTAGTAGTTGACGAAATATTGGCAAAATTCAATTTTTTCACTGAAGTAAACAGCTACTTCTAGTCTACTGATTTTACAGAAAAACTAATCAGATCTCAAGAGGGAGATTTTATACACGTAAGTACAAAATTTGGAATTGATATCTACAGCGGTTTGACCTCTATCGTGGTCACACACACACACAGAGAGAGAGAGAGAGAAATTTTTTAAAACCCACTTTTTTGGAATCAGGGGACCTCAAAACGTGGACATCTGCAAAAATCTGGAGGTCGAAAATTTTCGTCATCACAATACTTCCTTGTACCACGTATAAGAACGTAAAAGAAATTGATTTATTTAATACTTATAAAAATGATTTTGTATTTTCAATTATTGCCCAGAAAACAAAATTGTTTTTTTAATTTATTTCTTAATTTATTAAGAAATAATCATATAATTAATGCATGAACAGATATACGTTCATGCATTCACCTTGATGATATAACCTAATTTTACAGTAATTAAAACTAATGATAGTAATTAAATTTACAATATGATTATTGTCGACATCGTGGTCATACATGTGTTCTTTGTAATTGTTGAAAATTGTGCCATGAACGATTTAATCAATATTAACACTGTGACTATAACGTTAAAACGGACGTTAGATATACAACAGCAGAAGCAAGCCCAGCCGTGACGTCACATGCCTGCGTTATGTTTGCTTCAGTTCGTATTCAAGGCAGGACGGAAAACGGCGTGTCTATATGTATAAATCGTCTAAGGCGCAAACTGTATAACAAAATCAAGAATCATCTTGAAGAGAGGAGGATATTTTAAGTCACAGTTCTTAAAGTGTGACTTAGAATATTAATCGCTTTTAAATACTTAGAAAGGTTTATATACACATTGTTGTTTTGTTGTTGTTTGTTTTATTGTCAATACAGCTAACTGTGCTGTTTTAATTAATTTACTGACTTTCTTGTGATGGTAATACAACGAATAAAATATTATTATTATTATTATTATTATTATTATTATTATTATTATTATTATTATTATTATTATTATTATTATTATTATTATTATTATTATTATTATTATTATTATTATTATTATTATTATTATTATTATTATTATTATTATTATTATTATTATTATTATTATTATTATTATTATTATTATTATTATTATTATTATTATTATTATTATTATTATTATTATTATTATTATTATTATTATTATTATTATTATTATTATTATTATTATTATTATTATTATTATTATTATTATTATTATTATTATTATTATTATTATTATTATTATTATTATTATTATTATTATTATTATTATTATTATTATTATTATTATTATTATTATTATTATTATTATTATTATTATTATTATTATTATTATTATTATTATTATTATTATTATTATTATTATTATTATTATTATTATTATTATTATTATTATTATTATTATTATTATTATTATTATTATTATTATTATTATTATTATTATTATTATTATTATTATTATTATTATTATTATTATTATTATTATTATTATTATTATTATTATTATTATTATTATTATTATTATTATTATTATTATTATTATTATTATTATTATTATTATTATTATTATTATTATTATTATTATTATTATTATTATTATTATTATTATTATTATTATTATTATTATTATTATTATTATTATTATTATTATTATTATTATTATTATTATTATTATTATTATTATTATTATTATTATTATTATTATTATTATTATTATTATTATTATTATTATTATTATTATTATTATTATTATTATTATTATTATTATTATTATTATTATTATTATTATTATTATTATTATTATTATTATTATTATTATTATTATTATTATTATTATTATTATTATTATTATTATTATTATTATTATTATTATTATTATTATTATTATTATTATTATTATTATTATTATTATTATTATTATTATTATTATTATTATTATTATTATTATTATTATTATTATTATTATTATTATTATTATTATTATTATTATTATTATTATTATTATTATTATTATTATTATTATTATTATTATTATTATTATTATTATTATTATTATTATTATTATTATTATTATTATTATTATTATTATTATTATTATTATTATTATTATTATTATTATTATTATTATTATTATTATTATTATTATTATTATTATTATTATTATTATTATTATTATTATTATTATTATTATTATTATTATTATTATTATTATTATTATTATTATTATTATTATTATTATTATTATTATTATTATTATTATTATTATTATTATTATTATTATTATTATTATTATTATTATTATTATTATTATTATTATTATTATTATTATTATTATTATTATTATTATTATTATTATTATTATTATTATTATTATTATTATTATTATTATTATTATTATTATTATTATTATTATTATTATTATTATTATTATTATTATTATTATTATTATTATTATTATTATTATTATTATTATTATTATTATTATTATTATTATTATTATTATTATTATTATTATTATTATTATTATTATTATTATTATTATTATTATTATTATTATTATTATTATTATTATTATTATTATTATTATTATTATTATTATTATTATTATTATTATTATTATTATTATTATTATTATTATTATTATTATTATTATTATTATTATTATTATTATTATTATTATTATTATTATTATTATTATTATTATTATTATTATTATTATTATTATTATTATTATTATTATTATTATTATTATTATTATTATTATTATTATTATTATTATTATTATTATTATTATTATTATTATTATTATTATTATTATTATTATTATTATTATTATTATTATTATTATTATTATTATTATTATTATTATTATTATTATTATTATTATTATTATTATTATTATTATTATTATTATTATTATTATTATTATTATTATTATTATTATTATTATTATTATTATTATTATTATTATTATTATTATTATTATTATTATTATTATTATTATTATTATTATTATTATTATTATTATTATTATTATTATTATTATTATTATTATTATTATTATTATTATTATTATTATTATTATTATTATTATTATTATTATTATTATTATTATTATTATTATTATTATTATTATTATTATTATTATTATTATTATTATTATTATTATTATTATTATTATTATTATTATTATTATTATTATTATTATTATTATTATTATTATTATTATTATTATTATTATTATTATTATTATTATTATTATTATTATTATTATTATTATTATTATTATTATTATTATTATTATTATTATTATTATTATTATTATTATTATTATTATTATTATTATTATTATTATTATTATTATTATTATTATTATTATTATTATTATTATTATTATTATTATTATTATTATTATTATTATTATTATTATTATTATTATTATTATTATTATTATTATTATTATTATTATTATTATTATTATTATTATTATTATTATTATTATTATTATTATTATTATTATTATTATTATTATTATTATTATTATTATTATTATTATTATTATTATTATTATTATTATTATTATTATTATTATTATTATTATTATTATTATTATTATTATTATTATTATTATTATTATTATTATTATTATTATTATTATTATTATTATTATTATTATTATTATTATTATTATTATTATTATTATTATTATTATTATTATTATTATTATTATTATTATTATTATTATTATTATTATTATTATTATTATTATTATTATTATTATTATTATTATTATTATTATTATTATTATTATTATTATTATTATTATTATTATTATTATTATTATTATTATTATTATTATTATTATTATTATTATTATTATTATTATTATTATTATTATTATTATTATTATTATTATTATTATTATTATTATTATTATTATTATTATTATTATTATTATTATTATTATTATTATTATTATTATTATTATTATTATTATTATTATTATTATTATTATTATTATTATTATTATTATTATTATTATTATTATTATTATTATTATTATTATTATTATTATTATTATTATTATTATTATTATTATTATTATTATTATTATTATTATTATTATTATTATTATTATTATTATTATTATTATTATTATTATTATTATTATTATTATTATTATTATTATTATTATTATTATTATTATTATTATTATTATTATTATTATTATTATTATTATTATTATTATTATTATTATTATTATTATTATTATTATTATTATTATTATTATTATTATTATTATTATTATTATTATTATTATTATTATTATTATTATTATTATTATTATTATTATTATTATTATTATTATTATTATTATTATTATTATTATTATTATTATTATTATTATTATTATTATTATTATTATTATTATTATTATTATTATTATTATTATTATTATTATTATTATTATTATTATTATTATTATTATTATTATTATTATTATTATTATTATTATTATTATTATTATTATTATTATTATTATTATTATTATTATTATTATTATTATTATTATTATTATTATTATTATTATTATTATTATTATTATTATTATTATTATTATTATTATTATTATTATTATTATTATTATTATTATTATTATTATTATTATTATTATTATTATTATTATTATTATTATTATTATTATTATTATTATTATTATTATTATTATTATTATTATTATTATTATTATTATTATTATTATTATTATTATTATTATTATTATTATTATTATTATTATTATTATTATTATTATTATTATTATTATTATTATTATTATTATTATTATTATTATTATTATTATTATTATTATTATTATTATTATTATTATTATTATTATTATTATTATTATTATTATTATTATTATTATTATTATTATTATTATTATTATTATTATTATTATTATTATTATTATTATTATTATTATTATTATTATTATTATTATTATTATTATTATTATTATTATTATTATTATTATTATTATTATTATTATTATTATTATTATTATTATTATTATTATTATTATTATTATTATTATTATTATTATTATTATTATTATTATTATTATTATTATTATTATTATTATTATTATTATTATTATTATTATTATTATTATTATTATTATTATTATTATTATTATTATTATTATTATTATTATTATTATTATTATTATTATTATTATTATTATTATTATTATTATTATTATTATTATTATTATTATTATTATTATTATTATTATTATTATTATTATTATTATTATTATTATTATTATTATTATTATTATTATTATTATTATTATTATTATTATTATTATTATTATTATTATTATTATTATTATTATTATTATTATTATTATTATTATTATTATTATTATTATTATTATTATTATTATTATTATTATTATTATTATTATTATTATTATTATTATTATTATTATTATTATTATTATTATTATTATTATTATTATTATTATTATTATTATTATTATTATTATTATTATTATTATTATTATTATTATTATTATTATTATTATTATTATTATTATTATTATTATTATTATTATTATTATTATTATTATTATTATTATTATTATTATTATTATTATTATTATTATTATTATTATTATTATTATTATTATTATTATTATTATTATTATTATTATTATTATTATTATTATTATTATTATTATTATTATTATTATTATTATTATTATTATTATTATTATTATTATTATTATTATTATTATTATTATTATTATTATTATTATTATTATTATTATTATTATTATTATTATTATTATTATTATTATTATTATTATTATTATTATTATTATTATTATTATTATTATTATTATTATTATTATTATTATTATTATTATTATTATTATTATTATTATTATTATTATTATTATTATTATTATTATTATTATTATTATTATTATTATTATTATTATTATTATTATTATTATTATTATTATTATTATTATTATTATTATTATTATTATTATTATTATTATTATTATTATTATTATTATTATTATTATTATTATTATTATTATTATTATTATTATTATTATTATTATTATTATTATTATTATTATTATTATTATTATTATTATTATTATTATTATTATTATTATTATTATTATTATTATTATTATTATTATTATTATTATTATTATTATTATTATTATTATTATTATTATTATTATTATTATTATTATTATTATTATTATTATTATTATTATTATTATTATTATTATTATTATTATTATTATTATTATTATTATTATTATTATTATTATTATTATTATTATTATTATTATTATTATTATTATTATTATTATTATTATTATTATTATTATTATTATTATTATTATTATTATTATTATTATTATTATTATTATTATTATTATTATTATTATTATTATTATTATTATTATTATTATTATTATTATTATTATTATTATTATTATTATTATTATTATTATTATTATTATTATTATTATTATTATTATTATTATTATTATTATTATTATTATTATTATTATTATTATTATTATTATTATTATTATTATTATTATTATTATTATTATTATTATTATTATTATTATTATTATTATTATTATTATTATTATTATTATTATTATTATTATTATTATTATTATTATTATTATTATTATTATTATTATTATTATTATTATTATTATTATTATTATTATTATTATTATTATTATTATTATTATTATTATTATTATTATTATTATTATTATTATTATTATTATTATTATTATTATTATTATTATTATTATTATTATTATTATTATTATTATTATTATTATTATTATTATTATTATTATTATTATTATTATTATTATTATTATTATTATTATTATTATTATTATTATTATTATTATTATTATTATTATTATTATTATTATTATTATTATTATTATTATTATTATTATTATTATTATTATTATTATTATTATTATTATTATTATTATTATTATTATTATTATTATTATTATTATTATTATTATTATTATTATTATTATTATTATTATTATTATTATTATTATTATTATTATTATTATTATTATTATTATTATTATTATTATTATTATTATTATTATTATTATTATTATTATTATTATTATTATTATTATTATTATTATTATTATTATTATTATTATTATTATTATTATTATTATTATTATTATTATTATTATTATTATTATTATTATTATTATTATTATTATTATTATTATTATTATTATTATTATTATTATTATTATTATTATTATTATTATTATTATTATTATTATTATTATTATTATTATTATTATTATTATTATTATTATTATTATTATTATTATTATTATTATTATTATTATTATTATTATTATTATTATTATTATTATTATTATTATTATTATTATTATTATTATTATTATTATTATTATTATTATTATTATTATTATTATTATTATTATTATTATTATTATTATTATTATTATTATTATTATTATTATTATTATTATTATTATTATTATTATTATTATTATTATTATTATTATTATTATTATTATTATTATTATTATTATTATTATTATTATTATTATTATTATTATTATTATTATTATTATTATTATTATTATTATTATTATTATTATTATTATTATTATTATTATTATTATTATTATTATTATTATTATTATTATTATTATTATTATTATTATTATTATTATTATTATTATTATTATTATTATTATTATTATTATTATTATTATTATTATTATTATTATTATTATTATTATTATTATTATTATTATTATTATTATTATTATTATTATTATTATTATTATTATTATTATTATTATTATTATTATTATTATTATTATTATTATTATTATTATTATTATTATTATTATTATTATTATTATTATTATTATTATTATTATTATTATTATTATTATTATTATTATTATTATTATTATTATTATTATTATTATTATTATTATTATTATTATTATTATTATTATTATTATTATTATTATTATTATTATTATTATTATTATTATTATTATTATTATTATTATTATTATTATTATTATTATTATTATTATTATTATTATTATTATTATTATTATTATTATTATTATTATTATTATTATTATTATTATTATTATTATTATTATTATTATTATTATTATTATTATTATTATTATTATTATTATTATTATTATTATTATTATTATTATTATTATTATTATTATTATTATTATTATTATTATTATTATTATTATTATTATTATTATTATTATTATTATTATTATTATTATTATTATTATTATTATTATTATTATTATTATTATTATTATTATTATTATTATTATTATTATTATTATTATTATTATTATTATTATTATTATTATTATTATTATTATTATTATTATTATTATTATTATTATTATTATTATTATTATTATTATTATTATTATTATTATTATTATTATTATTATTATTATTATTATTATTATTATTATTATTATTATTATTATTATTATTATTATTATTATTATTATTATTATTATTATTATTATTATTATTATTATTATTATTATTATTATTATTATTATTATTATTATTATTATTATTATTATTATTATTATTATTATTATTATTATTATTATTATTATTATTATTATTATTATTATTATTATTATTATTATTATTATTATTATTATTATTATTATTATTATTATTATTATTATTATTATTATTATTATTATTATTATTATTATTATTATTATTATTATTATTATTATTATTATTATTATTATTATTATTATTATTATTATTATTATTATTATTATTATTATTATTATTATTATTATTATTATTATTATTATTATTATTATTATTATTATTATTATTATTATTATTATTATTATTATTATTATTATTATTATTATTATTATTATTATTATTATTATTATTATTATTATTATTATTATTATTATTATTATTATTATTATTATTATTATTATTATTATTATTATTATTATTATTATTATTATTATTATTATTATTATTATTATTATTATTATTATTATTATTATTATTATTATTATTATTATTATTATTATTATTATTATTATTATTATTATTATTATTATTATTATTATTATTATTATTATTATTATTATTATTATTATTATTATTATTATTATTATTATTATTATTATTATTATTATTATTATTATTATTATCAACAGCATCACAGCACTGCACCATAAATTGCAGAGGAATATGTAAAGTGAGAGAGAACTAATCTGTCACACAACGGCAGTTTAGTTTCAGTTGTGAGGTAAGAACTATATATATAAATAGGTAGACTGACAAATTCAAATGAGCAAATCGCACCTAATTAAATTAATAAATATATCAAAGGAATAAAATCATTTTTTTAGAATAATTCAGAGATAACAATTGTATAAAAAAAACTGGAATACATCTTGAAACGTAATCAAGGAAAAAGCACTTAGATTTCTGCATGCGAAATATATTTTTACATTTTCTAAATTAAATTTACCAGCCTACAAAAGAAAAACACATTGTCAAAGAAAATATTGATAATATTTATTAGATACTACATTGTAGAGATAAGTAAAACTGACGGCCAGAACTTTTTATTACCACACTCTAGATTCTCACATAAATTACAAAAAATTTTAAATCCGCTTTTATTTGTCAAATGTTTCAGTAAAGTGGGCGTACATATTTTGAAAATTATGTTAAGGGCGAACTGCCGCCGACAGTAAGATTTTTGACGAGAGTTGTAATTTTCTGTTTTGTGGAACAAATACAAAAAAAATTAAGATATTCGTGTGTTTTAAGTTAAGTATATCTTATGATTGACTCATTATGAGAGGAATACTGAAAATTAGGCATATGTATTCAGAAATAGGGCAAAACTTACGTTTGTAATTCAAGTTTTTCTCAATAACTATTTTGTAAATTAAGTTGAATTAAGGCTATACGTTTACAGTAAGATTTATTGAAGGTACCTAAAGGACGTTTTACTTTCTTATATGTAGTATAAGGAAGTATTGTGATGATGAAAATTTTCGACCTCGAGATTTTTGCAGATGTCCACGTTTTGAAGTCCCCTGATACCGAAAAAGTGGTTTTTAAAAAATGTCTGCGTGTCTGTGTGTCTGTCTGTCTGTGTGTCTGTCTGTCTGTCTGTGTGTGTGTGTGTGACCACGATAGCGGCCAAACCGCTGTAGATATCAATTCCAAATTTTGTATTTACGTGTATAATCTCCCTCTTGAGATCTGATTAGTTTTTCAGTAAAATCGGTAGACCGGAAGAGCAGTTTACTTCAGCGAAAAAATCGAATTTTGCGAATATTTCGTCAACTACTAAGTTTAAACAAATTTATAAAGAATTCATATATACTTAAAATTAAAATTGAGAATAATTTTATTTAAAAGGTTTTTAGAAACTCCTACCGGAAGTAGGTCTTTTACTCTTATCGAAAATCAGTTTTTTGCGAATATTTCGCAAGTCATGCTTTTTAGACCAGTACGTTACGGGTATAAAAGTTTTTAAAACATAATTTTCAATATCTTCTGTATAAAAAAAAATTCAAAATTCACACCGGAAGTACCACTTTTACTCTTATCGAATAGCTATTTGTTGCAAATATGTCGTAAGTTATGCATTCTATATATATTTATCAAGAGTACAAAAGTATTTAGAACTGGATTTGCAATATTTTTTGTATATATGAAATTTCAAAATTCGGACCGGAAGTAGCACTTTTACTCTTAGCGAGGAGCACTTTTTTGATAATATCTTGCAAAGTATGCATTCTATAGCGATTTATTAAGCGAATGAAAGTACCTAGAATAGGATTTTGAATAAGTTTTGTATAAAAAATTTCTTAAAATTGTATAGTTTGAAACGCTCATACGTATAAGAAAGTCGTGTGGTGGCCACACCTCATTTTTTTACTTTCTTATACGTAGTATAAGGAAGTATTGTGATGATGAAAATTTTCGACCTCGAGATTTTTGCAGATGTCCACGTTTTGAGGTCCCCTGATACCAAAAAAGTGTTTTTTAAAAAATGTCTGTGTGTGTGTGTGTGTGTGTGTGTCTGTGTGTGTGACCACGATAGCGGTCAAACCGCTGTAGATATCAATCCCAAATTTTGTATTTACGAATATAATCTCCCTCTTGAGAACTGATTAGATTTTGAGCAAAATCGGCAGACCGGAAGTAGTAGTTTACTTCAGTGAAAAAATCGAATTTTGCAATTATTCCGTCAATTACTAAGTTTAAACAAATTTACAAAGAATTCAAATGTACTCAAAATTAAATTTGAGAAAAATTGTTTTAATAAAGTTTTTCGAAATTCCTACCGGAAGTAGGTCTTTTACTCTTATCGAAAATCAGTTTTTTGCGAATATCTCGCAAGTCATGCTTTCTAGGCAGGTACATTACGAGTATAAAAGTATTTAGAACATACTTTTAAATATATTTTGTATAAAAAAAATTTCAAAATTCAGACCGGAAGTACCACTTTTACTCTTATCGAATAGCGATTTTTTGCAAATATGTCGTAAATTATGTATTCGATATATATTTATGAAGAGTACAAAAGTATTTAGAGTTGGATTTGGAATATTTTTTGTATAAATGAAATTTCAAAATTTGGACCGGAAGTAACACTTTCATACGTATAAGAAAGTCGTGTGATTGCCACACCTCATTTTTTCCTTTGTGGAAAAATAATATAGGAAACATATGGTAAACTTGAGTCACTTTCTAGACTCCATCTATAAATATCTTAATAAGTTTTATAAAATTTAATTCTTTAGGTACCTCAGAAAAACCTTAAAATATTTGTTGGTTTTTGTTTAAATAAAATCGCTGCAAAAATAACGGAGAAAAACTTGAATTTCTAACCTCTTGATTTCGGTAGTCGGCAGTTCCCCCTTAAATTTAACTTATTAGGCACGTTTCTTGTTACAACAATTAAAACATACACGAGAATGTCAATAGTGCCTGTTAGTGATATATGAGATTTACAAATAGGCAATGAGACATTCCCAATACAAACAATTATAACCTTATTTTTTTCGGGATGGTGGCGTATAAATCTAAAGTTATTGAGATTTTATTGTGCAAACGTCTTGGAGGGTGCTGAAAACTAACGGTATTCAAATATGCCTTTGTTGAGCATTCGTTTCTACCACGAAAAAATCTCATATTTGTGGTTTCACAATTAAGGGGGCGTTTGAATCATAGAAAACATAAGTACTTTCGTTACTGTCAAAACATAACAACATTTTACTCCTAAAGATGTCGCGCGCTGTATCAAAACTCATCATCTCATATATACAAATAATTGAATTGGCAGAATTTGTTTGAAGTAACAAATAGGTATACGATCACTATTAAATCATTTTAAATAACTTAGATATTTATGATTATCTGTAATTTCCTTAGATAACCAGTTACACTCAGAGAAATGGAGTAGGGGAGAACGCGCTTCGACGAGTGCGCATCCAGTTTTAAGCAAACGCTATTGTGGTCGCCATTTTGCAGGAAGGCATTTCTTTTCACACGTAAGTTTGTTTAAATTTTTCTAAGTCAATGAACTTTACATGCGAATTGTTGAGCTAGGTATATGTGAGCAACCTTCAAAATGGCGGAATTCAATTTAACTTAGTTGGCGCATCTTTAAGCGCGTTCTCCCCTACTCTATTTCTCTGGTTACACTACAGTATTTTCGGATCTCGCGCCCTCTCTTAGGGAATCCTACAAGGTACAAAATAAAAATATGGCCGTTCTTTAACAATTATTTAAAATATGCAAATAAACCAAACTAATACATCATTGCCGAAATTTCTGTTATATTTCTCTTCTACGAAACACGCGTCATAGGGTTAAGGGGTTCTTTTGATAAAATTGAAATAAAAATTTTATAAAAAGAATTTATGTAAATTAAACCCCTATACCATACGTAGGAGGATATTATGACTTATTACACACAATAAAATAAACAATTAATGATTTTATAACCGACATTTGCATAATTATAAAATTATGTTGTATTCTATGATTCAAACGCCCCCTTAATGAAATTATTTTGTGTGTGCATCCAGGTAATATTATTTGATATTTTTTAAATATTTATTTCAAATTAGTATGTAACGTCATCTATTAGAAGAAATGACTAAGCAGCAGAATTATACATTTACACAGGTAAAGAAGTGTTCGCGGCACGATCACTCTCTTATGCTTGTTAGATTCTCGCTGTTTCGGCATTCTCCCAACAGATGCCGATCATATATTAACTTTATTTAAATATTTAACTGAAATTATGGCCAAGTGTATGATATATCCACAACACATTGAATTTACATGTAATGTAATGTATGTATATGGCCACCATATGTTTTACAATTTCAGTAATATTTGTGCTTCCAAACGCAAATATTTCGTAATTTTAGTCAAAGGAAACATATCTAAAAAAAACACCTAATTTTAATTGTTATCTTAAAATGTGCTCTTCAAAGTTTGGTTTCACAAGATTTTTCAGTGACGTTTGAAATTTTTGCGCTTTTATGTTTTGATTATGTTATTATTTTCATTTTAGCTTTAGGTAATACTTGAATTACACGTAAGCCTGAATATATGCCGACTGGAATAAACAATGCAGTATCTCTTTATTTTAGAATTTTTACCAGTGCGGACACAACTAATAGTTGATTCCCATTGTTGGAAAACATTTACTTATTAACTAAAAAAATGTATACAGTGTGCTTGCCGACGACCTGCGTATAGGGCTTACTGTGAGATAAAACGACGACACCGAGAGTTTGTATGAGTTAGTCCGAAAAAGCAATATACAAACTGCTTTTTGGTCGAGTGTAGTGTTGGAAAAGAGGGGATTCGAGTAGATTTACGCTGAGGCTAGAACGGGCTAGGCTGACTCTCCGTTTAAGCAGGGCAACGAGGATAGATAGCAGCTGTACTACAGTTTGTTAGTCTGAGTGAAATCGGAACGACTTCCCCTATCTCGCCCATGGCTAAGTTTGTATATTGCTTTATACAAACTCTCGGTGTCGTCGTTTTATCTTAAGTAAGCCCTACACGCAGGTCGCCTGCAAGCACATGGTATATATAACACTATACTTAGAAACCAGAAAGATATTTATAATAATTTTAAGGACAGTCTGTCTTCTGAGCTAAACTGTTACACACTCGGGTCTACCAGAATATACAGGGTGAGTCATTACTAGCCCCTTCTTCGATTGCTCTTTTGAGTTTTAGATAAAAGAAAAAACAATTAGTGGAAGATTCATGGTTGCTTGTGGCGCATATTCTAAAAATACTTTAAGTTATAATGCACTTCCGGTTTCACCGGAAATGAACAGAACTTATTTTTTTAAATGACTCACCCAATATATTTTTGGATTTTCTAGTACTGTTCCAAATTGTATATTCAAATGTTTTTTCTTTTTCAAAATTGAGCCAATAATTTTTGACTTTTTTGCAAAATTAATTAAAAACATTAACTTTGGTGGTGCTTGTAGCAAAGAAAATTCTGCATCATTCTGTATAAGTTGCACTCGACAATACCTCAAAAAACTTTGTTTTTTCAAAGCCTACTTCTTGAAATTTTCACATGTCAAATACTTATTTTGTTTAATTGGAACACCCGTTATTTTATTGTGGCATTTTGTTCTATTTTTTATTCTCTTTCATTTTTGTTAATAATATCCTATACCTATCTTTTGTAATTTCTGAGATAATCACTATAAGAGCAATTAGCGGTCAAATAAAGAACTACGAGCGTTGTTGTTCAAGCACCCAAATATTCGTTCAACCAATGGAGGACTGGAATGGGGGTCGACTGCCTTAGTCAACTGTCAAACAAAGCAAAGGTTAAATCCAACTACACCAAAAGTAACAATTTTACAGAATGAAGGGTATCGCAATTTTTATTTTCTAATTCCGGCAATGGCCAGTTGCAGTATTTCATTTTTTACACTCTGTTGGTTAACAACGATATAAAATAAAGGTTACGTTTACTGACATATTTGTAGATGCCGCCCTACTCAAAAATGTACATGAAAGAATGCTGCTATCTTCAATTTAATTTATCAAATTGCTCGTATTCTTTCAATGTTGAAGCTCTTCATAGGAGAGAGCTGTAGTTTTTCAGCATTATAAATTGATGTAAAACTTTGATAGGAAAAAAAAATAGCAACAAATAAATATAAAAACGCAATTTAAATAACCTCAATTAAACTATTGAGCAACGCAACAACAATCGAAAGTAAGAAAAACAAATTTTATTAAATAATATTTTCAACATCCACAACTTTGTGCAATGCACCTGAAAATTCTGATTTCCAAAGAAATACTAACGTTACGTAAACCGTTTCTACATATTTTTTTCTGATTTTAATTTTCACGTCATCCAAAAGCTTTGAAAATCCGTCCGTAGAAAACGATGATTAACATTTCCATCAAAGAAATAAGGTCTAATTATGTAACTACCCACTATTCCTCCCCACACATTATTTAATGACTAACGATTTTGAGTGTTTGCAGATGTGATAAAGTGAGGGTTTTTTGTGTTATAATAACGAAAATTGTGATGATTAACGTGTCCATTTTAATAAAAGGTGGCTTCGTCGTTAAAAAACAAAAAATTGAGAAAGTCAGGCTAATTTATCTGCTGCACATTGACAAAAATGTAAGCGATTCTGAACATTTCTTTGATCTAACCCTGGTTATGAATATGCTATGGATGAATTACATATTTGCTAATTATTCTGGATTCTCAAATTTGACTTACATCTAACTGACGACTAATTTTCGTAGTACTAGTATCGGGGGTGTTCGACTACACTCGTCAGTACCATACATTTATTATCCTCATCAGTTATTGAATTTGTTAGCTCTTTTTTTATATTTAATACTTTCTTTTTTGAACACGTGTATTGGTCAAAAATTTCCAAAATAAAATTATAACTCAAAAACTATTACCTCAATTTTGGAAAAGGAAAAACAGTTGAATAGACAATTTAAAGTAGTACTAAAAAATCCAAAATATGTAAGGTAAGTCATTTAAACAAATTAAGTTTCATGCATTTCCGGTGAAACCGGAAGTGCGTCAGAGCTTGAGATATTTTTAGAACATGCGCCCCAATCAACCATGAATCTTCTACTAATTGTTTTGTATTATATTGAAAACACAAAAAAGCAATCGAAGAAGCGGCTACTAATGACTCACCCTGTACAATGAGATCAATCTCAAGTGAAGTGTTTATTTAGTTTATAATGCTTTGGGTACATAGCGCCAGATATTTTAGGTTAGCATCAGGAGAATCAACAAAACCTTATTATGGCGCGACACCATCGATATCCGCAGATAAGGTGCCACCCATGCTAGCTACGTCACTGCTTGTTTCTTTTCATGTTTTAAATCTTTGTGCTTAATTAAATAAAAGCTTACTATACAGATAATATAAAATACATTTTCCTTTATTTTATTATTACAAAGAACTTCAACAGTGACATGTTTACTTACAGTACCGGATTGAGGGGGGGTCAAAAGGGGGCAATTGCCCCGGGCGGCATCTCCGGAGCGCGGCAAAATGGAATTTATTACTGCATTACCTATATAGTGAAAATAGCTACAAGGGCAAGTGCTGACTTGCCCCCCTTAAGAAATTTCCTCGATCCGGCACTGGTTTACTATACAAAGCAAAAAAATCTCCACTTATTTGTTTACTGTTGGCGAACATTCTCTGGATCATTCATATTTATCTATATGCTGCTTGATCAAAGGACATTATATAATAATTTCTGACACTTTTTATAAAATAATTAATAAATCTGTAGGTATTTGAAACGACTTGAAATATCAACTGAATAAATCAATAGATTCCAAATTTATTTTACAAATTTTCTATAGAGTCACCATCTGTTACCGAACGTTTAATATAGGAAGTTGTATATTGTAGTTACACTTCAGAAATAAGATGGCGCTACATCGTTTGTGAGTTTTATGTTTTGTAATGACAGCGTCATCTTATTTGAAAAATTACAACTGCCGCAGCGGCTTTAAAACAGAATGTTCTATTTTGTAATTGTGCTAACCACTAGATGACGCAGTCTATCAAAATGTTCAGGATAATTATGCGACATCTTTCTGCAACATTTGAAATTACCCTAATTCTTTGTAGTGATGTTGAATTCAGTTACTTTTCAGTACTTGTAACTATCCGTTACTTTCGAATTCAATATCCGTTACTTTTTAGTCGTTACAGAGTACTCGTTCAAATGTGCGGTGCGGGAATATGTATAGTTAATATATGGTACAAACAAAATATTCCCTTATTACTAATTACAATACCGCGAGATCAAAAATTATATTGATAAATGTAAATGCCATGGAATGTAAAACGTCTGTCTTAAGTTATATAATTAAAATTTTTCCCACGCCTAGCACGCATAGGATAATGCACTATTTTAATCATTTGTTAAATAAAATTAGGTATTAAGATGTTACTTTTACCTGGATTTGATATCATATAAGCGTTTGAATGGCTAGGTCACCCCACCATGACAGCTATAATTCAATGAATCAGGGTAACAATTTGTCACAATGGCGCATGCGCAATAGAAAAATTCCGAAATAATACTTTATATTTCCTGGCATACATAACAATTCTTTCATAATACCCTCCAATTCCTTTTTAATACCCCACAATTCCTTGTAATACCTAACATTTCCCTAACATTTCCCCGTAATACCTACTAATTCCTGAAATGTGTAATTCACAATACCTCAGCGAATTAACCCTCGGTCTTTACGCTTTTATAAAATGTAAAAATATTTATATGCTCTAATAAGCATATGTTTTGAATTACTGAACATTATATTCTTTCCAATCGAACATCGGTTTCTTAAGGCTGTGTTTGAAAAGGTTTTGGAGGGAGAGAAATGTGCCAAAAAATACCATATTTCCTTAAGTTTTCCTTAAATTTATGCTTGGAACAAAAAGATAAAAGTTCACCGGTATACTATTTTGCAAATTAATTAATATATAAGTTATCGTTTTACTAGTGAGGCAAATTCTACAAATAAGTTAAATTGAATTATTTTAACCAAATAAAAGCTCAATTGCTGTTATACACTTGTCAGTTTCTTAATAAGGAAGTTGATCAATCGAAAATTAAGTCCTGTACACTTGTCAAGTTGAGTTCGCCAAGATGTTGTTGCCTTAGAATAGGTTCTATATTTTTCTTTAACTTCCATTGGGGTTTCTTCTTTTGTCAGCTATTTGTAATGTAAACAATTATTACATTTTATATCCTGGTAACATATTCCAAATTCTATGAATTCAAGTTCAGGTATTATTTGATGTAGATTGTGTTTAATTTAACAACTGCCTTATTTGATAGTATTGATTTGATAGTAAAACTGTGAACATATATAGTGTGATGGCGATCTACTTGCGGATGAATTTACTAGATACAGCTGGTCGACTATAAGTGGCAAAATAAGGGTGACACAGATCAATTTCAGGCAACATTTATGTTCATTGATGATTTATTACTTGATAACATTATTTACTTCATATGCAAACATGTTTATTGCTTGAATATCCTGACTTTCAGATTGTATTTTATTTTTCAATGCTGAGAAGATAGAATTTGTAATACATATTTTAATGATATTTGCGAGAATTAATTAGATATTAATTAGACGTTAGTTTTCTTCTGTAATGAAGATATATTATTGTTGGTATAATTATTAGTAGTAGTACTGATTTTACTTTTTTATACGTAGTATAAGGAAGTATTATAAGTGATGTTTTCGAGATTTTTGCAGATGTCCAGGTTTTAAAGTCTTCTGATACCAAAAAAGTGTTTTTTTAAAAATCTCTTTCTCTTTCTCTCCCTCTCTCTCTCTCTCTCTCTCTCTCCCTCTCTCTCTCTCTCTCTCTCCCTCCCCCCCCTCTCTCTCTCTCTCTCTCTCTCTCTCTCTCTCTCTCTCTCTCTCTCTCACCACGATAGCGGTCAAACGGCTATAGATATAAATTTCAAATTTTATATTTACGAATATAATCTTCCTTTTGAGATCTGATTAGATTTTCAGTAAAATCGGTAGACCGGAAGTAGTAGTTTACTTCAGTGAAGAAATCGAATTTGGCCAATACATATTTCGTCAATTACTAAGTTTAAACAGATTTATAAACAATTCAAATGTACTCAAAATTAAATATGACAAAAATTGTATTGAAAATTTTTTCGAAACTCCAACCGGATGCAGATCTTTTACTCTTATCGAAAATCTGTTTTTCGCGAATATCTCGCAAGTCATATTTTTTAGGCAGGTACATTACAAGTAAGTAACATTTTTACTCTTATCGAATAGCGATTTTTTGTAAATATGTCGTATATTAGGGATTCTATATGTATTATATACAGGATTTTGAATAATGTTTGTATAAAAAAATTCTTAAAATTGTATAATTTGAAACACTCATACGTATAACAAAGTCATGTGGTGGCCACACCTCATTATTTATTTACTTTAGATGCTGAAGATTATTCATATTAATAGAACAAGCAATAAGAAACTAAACTTGGAGTCTGTAGTTTGATACTAAACAAAAACACTAAAACACCTTTAGCACACTAAAGCACAAAAAGGCTGATTAAATACGTATTTCGACAATACGTATTTAATCAGTGCTACTGAAGATGGCCACATAGTTGTAAAATTTAATATGACACAAACAATTTCGTGCTGTCACAATAACAGTGTCCGTTTTTTTTTATAGAAATATGAATAAAAATAACTGAAACATTTATATTCACTTATAAGTGGATGTTTGAATTATTAGAAATTATATTCTTGCCAACTGACACTGAAATTGTTAATTAGCAAAATTATATTATAAATATTTTCCACCATCAATTCCTTAATATAATTCAAGACGTTAAAAGTGATTCGTACTTACGTCTCCGCTTTGTTCCACAGTCGAGCAGCAATTCGTTAGTTCGAAGAATACGGCAAACCTCTGAATTTTCTAATTTTATATCGTTAATCAGTTTAATTGAGAAGAATATAATTTTCAAAGATTTACATATTATAGAAAAGCTTCAATAGGTATCTAAAGTAAATAAAATCAATGCGAGAAATAATAAATAACAAGTCCTAATGTCATAAGCACGGCTCATTTTAATCGGCTTAAATTGTATCAAGAATTAATTTTCTGCAATACATTGCCCGTGTTATTACAACTAAAAAGTTTGAACATCTTAAGTAAATACATATCACTATAAGAATTAATAAAATATTCCATAAAACCGGGAACTTAGTAAAACATTCAAGAAAGTTATTGAGGAACAGAAAAATGATTTTTTCTATTAAGTAGTACAATTGTTATCAGTTATCAGGCAATAAATTATAAATAACCACAGATATTTTGGACAATTTTTCAACATGATATGAAAATTAGTGGTGTTGCAAATGTAACTATCCGTTACTAAAGTATTCGTTACTCGATAAGATCCGATGTAACGAATACTGGTTTCAAATAATCGTTACTTTTTCAGTTACTCTTATAATATATAACTTTTAGAATGCATATTCTTGTCTGAAATATTTTATTAAGAAATATAATTTAGAGTACTTAAATAACTTTCCACAAAATATTTGAATTTAACCAATTGTTAGTGTTTGGGTGAGTCTTTTAACGAATTTTATATATTTAAATTAATATTAGTATATAAGTGAACATTTTGTTTGTACCATATATAATTAACTAAAGGCTTTCAATATTGTTGATTAGATGCTCTAAAGGAGGTATTATTTTAAATATAATGCACAGCTATTATCAAATATACTTATTCTTCCACACTTGTGTTTTGTATTCAAGGTTTGATAACATACAGACATGTCAGAAACTTCGCAATCTTTTCGACAACAAAGAAGCACTATTTGGAAACAATTTAGGCGCATCTCCGAATACAAGGCGAAATGTAACTTGTGCGATTCGGAATATTCAAACAAAGGAGGAACAACTTCCAATTTGAGAAAGCACCTACAGTCAAGGCATCCAACTATGATATTTGAAGAAATATCATCAGACACCATTAACCTTACGCAGACCGTCCCTTTATCTTCACACGCAATTGCATCCACATCAACAGCGTCTTCATTTCCTGAAGATTCGATATTTCTCTCTACTGCTGGGATATCTGAAGTCCAAAAAACGAGAAAAAGGAAGCAAATGTCATTAGTAAGTTATGTTTCTCGGCCAATATCCCTGCCTAGACAACATAAAATTAATAATTTGGTATTAAATATAATTGCCAAAGATTTGCAACCATTTTCTGTTGAAGAAGATATCGGTTTCAAAGAACTGCTTCTCGAACTTGAACCATGTTATAAAATCCCTAGTCGTTTTACATTAACAAATTCACTGTTACCATCAACATACGAGACGGTCGTCAAAAAACTTAAAAATATTTTAGAAACTGCAGACTTTGTAGCCACAACTACAGGCGCTTGGACGTCTGTAGCAAATGAAAGTTATATAGGTGTTACAACTCATTTCATTACCAGCAAATGGAATTTCCATTCATGTGTGTTAGAATGCTTTTGTTGCGAGACCAATCATACGTCGCTAAATTTATCTAATGAGTTGCAACGTATTATAGCAGAATGGAACTTAACTCATAAAATATATGCTTGTACAACCGATAGTGCAGCCAATATGATTAGTGCCATAAAAATTTCTGGATGGGCTCATATTCCTTGTTTTGCTCACACGCTTAATTTAATTATTAAAACCGGTCTTGCAGAAATTGATTCTATCCGTAATAAAGTAAGAGCCATAGTGGAATACTTTAATAGAAGCACACAAGCAAAAACTAATTTTTTTTCAATCCAGAAACAAATGGAACCAAACTCATTGCCATTAAAACTGAAACAAGAAGTCGTTACACGGTGGAATTCAACATTCTACAATGTTTGAACGAATAATTAAGTTACAAGAGCCTCTTACTGCTACAGTCGGTCTATTACACAATCCAGTTGTGTTTTTCTCTGAGGTTGAATGGATTACTTTAAAAGAAATATGTAAAATATTACAACCATTTGAGCAAATTACGGTAGAGATGAGTGCTGAAAAATCAGTCACCTTATCAAAAGTTATTATTATTGTTAATAGTCTTCGTTCTGTACTAGATCATTAGGACTAATATTTCACAGAACGCAGCTTATACCGTAATAGATACTTTGATGGAATCCATGTCAACAAGATTTGGAAATATTGAATTTAATGATATTTTGCAAACGCTTCCTTTTTAGATCCAAGGTTCAAAACTAAAGCTTTTAATTCTAACGAGGCACTTAAGCATGTTAAAGAGGAAATTCAACAGGAAGTCATTACTTTAATTATCAAAGGAAAAGAGGCCGAAACATCCACTTCTGCTGTCATAGATACCGAAATTGGTACAATTACAGAAATAAAAACTTATATAGCAGACGTATTTTTGACCCGGAAAGAAAATGCACTAGAATGGTGGAAACAAAGAGAATTGCTATATCCGAGATTATCCAAATTAGCAAAAAAATATCTATCTGTAGTAGCCACCTCGGTCCCGTGTGAAAGATTATTTTCCAAAGCAGGCAATTTAATTTCTGAAAAACGTAGTCGTTTAAAAGGAAAAAATGTACAACGTATAATGTTCTTACATTGTAATCAAGAATTATTTTAAATACATGAGTATTTGTTTATTTTTTGTAAACTTATTTCAAATAACTCTGTATGCAGTTAAAATATATCAATATTATACATCCTATACAATACATATGTTGATTTCTTCTTATTAATGTAATTTAATTTATGTAATAAAATCTGGCCTTCTAATGTAACTACTCGTCCTATCGTAAATAAAATGGCTCCTTAAAAATTCTTTAGGCTTTGGCATTTTACTTTTAATTTTGAGTTGAAATGTTTTATGTGATACTTACTTTTAACGAATTTTATTTATTTAACGTAATATATATTAATATTAGTATATAAGTGGACATTTTGTTTGTACCATATATTAACTATACATATTCCCGCACCGCACATTTGAACGAGTACTCGGTAACGACTAAAGTAACGTATATTGATTTCGAAAGTAACGAATAGTTACAAGTATTGAAAAGTAACTGAAATCAACATCACTAATGAAAATACCTCTGAACAAGCTGACATACTTATGAAATTATACCAAATAGCATCTTTCAGTTTTCTCTCTTATAACTAGAGAGCAGACACGAAAGGATGATGACTCATCGCCCATGGGCACACTATTGAAATGTTGCATTTTTAAAGAGGTTTAAATTTATTTATATAATTGGATAACAAGTGGCTGGTCATGTATAAAATACAAAATACCTTATTATTTGTTCATTTTCTCTTCTGTAAGATTTGTTCTCTTTGAATTAAGTACATCCTTGTAGATAGAAAACGTCCTTTCTACATCGCAACTGGTTATAGGTGCGTACTGGAAATATACTGTCGTCCGAATGAAGCATTTTGTGCAAATTCTCGTCAATGGTTTTAGCAACTGTTTCCGCATCAACTGTATTTATAACTTTAGATGCTATTACATATGCGTTATGTGGAAAAGTTGGATGTAGTACACCAGCTACAACATTTACCACACAGCGTCATAATATATCGACAGTTTCGTCGGCACTTTTCCATAGGTACTGATTTGAAAGATGTCTTCTGATGCATTCTACTGTTTTCGTGAAGCACTTAGAAACACAATATTTTCGTAATGTGGATTCATCAGGAACATTTCGACCAGTATATTTTTGAAGAAATATTTTGAAAGTGGGATTGTCAAGTTTCTTTTATGGGATATTAGCCGCCATTAAAGCTTCACAGAGTTCTTCGTTAAAATTATCAGATTTCAACAGGTCCAATTTCTTTGTATGTTTTAGCCTATTTGGGAATTCTGTAACAATATTTTACAGACTATGCAATAAATTTCGGAATCACTGACAATGGAGGACATAGAATCAGTATGACCCTTAATCTACCTTGCCATTGTTTTACGATGCTACTCTCGACGTTCTTCCATATCATAAAGTTCTAGATCTAAATAAATGGTAACTAAAAATGTATGCGTATGTTATTGAAACTAAACGAAATCCAGTGCACACTTACGTCAATATAAATGGGAGAAGTAGATTCAATGAACCGGTATTAAACAGGAACTATTACAAAAATTACGAAGTACGTAATGAACAGTCAAAACAATGAAAAAACGAAACTAACGTAAGTATGAATAGGTATATACATATAACATATATATCTTTATTTATCTTAGGAAATATAAGGAAAATGTAATAAATTTTAGAAACCCCTCGCGCTTCTATCTACGCCGATGAAGAAAGGATTTTATTCATAAATTCCTTTTTTGATTGGCATTCTTTGTTGTCGTTTTCAATAACTTTTCAAGTAAACAACAGATGTTGCAGTTTACCATATGAATAATGCTATTCAGTAACTGTGTGTTGTTTACATTATTTCTTTGCTCCGTTGTAACTCCGTTGTAGTTTGGACGTCCGCTCCCTACTTATAACAAAATACGATTGGTTTCAAGATTAGTTAATGCGATGAGAAATAAATTGGATTACTTATTATTATATGGGTTACTATAGTGAGATACTTTTTTGTGCACTTGCACATGGCAACTCCTTGGCTGGATCCCGAGACAGACAAAGCCGCATGACGTAAAGATATTTGCTCATCCTTCTTTACCACATCAATGTCAATACATTTTTGGTTACAAATATCAAATTCTGATCTGGTGTACAGATGATTTATAACACCATCCTTAGTACCGAACTGCTACCTACATGTGGTCATCGGTCAAATAGCAACAGCTACAATATTTCTGAATGCACCTTTAGCTTTGTCAGTGTCGGGAATTTCTATTGTGACGTTATCGCCGACATTAGCAGTAGGGTACGTTTTAGCACTGAAAGATTTCATCTTCTTAGCCTGTTGAATTATCGACTGGCCTGCTTCAGGCCGTGCTGCTCAGTTGTACAATTCAAGCAATAGGATTTTGTCAGACCGTCGGCTGAAACAAATATCTGAAGCACTGAATATTTCCTATGAACGCGTCAATCACATAGTTCCTGTCGATTTGGACATGAGAAAAATTTGTGCAAAATGGATCCCCAAATGTCTGTCTGTTGACCAGAAGCGTCCAAGGGTGGAAGCATCGCATTCGATCTGTGCTCGGTATGAAAATGATGCAGACTTCTTAAGCCGGATTGTTATTATAGATGGAGCTTGTGTACATTTCTACGACCCAGAACCAACCAGGCATTCGATGGAATGAAGACACTCTGGTTCTCCAAGGACTAAGAAATTTCGTGTTCAAAAATCTGCTGGAAAAGTTCTTACTTCTCTTTTTTGGGATTGCTATGGAGTAATCATGATTGATTTTCTGGATAACGGTAGAACAAAAAGTGGGAATTACTATGGAGATAAGTGTGTTTTGTTTTATCAGGACAATGCACCTGCGCACAAATCGCATATTACCATGCAAACAATTCGTGATTTAGGGTTCGAATTACTCGAACACACCCCTTATTTATCAGATCTGGCTCCGTCCGACTATCATGTCTTTCCTCAACTGAAAAAAAGTTTAATAGATCGTAAATTTTCTTCCTAAGAAGAGGTGATAGCAGCCTTGGAGGCCTGGTTTGCACAGCAAGATAAAAATGAAAGATCTAAAGCAGTGGTTCTTAACCGGGGGTGCCCGCACCCCTGGGGGTGCCGGAAGGTATTTTTGGGGATGCGGGAGAAGCCCCTAACAATATAAATTATTAAATATCATTTATTAAATTTTTGATAATATGATATTTAAAAATTACAATAATTAATAATCGACGAAGGAGATACATGTTGAAACTCCATTATATATATATAATAAAACACAAGTGTATAGTTTCAAAATTATTATAATGTTTAACACACTACACACAGTGTGGCGAAACATATGTAGTGTGTTAAACATTATAATAATTTTGAAACTATACACTTGTGTTTTATTATATATAAATTACAGTAATCCCCCCAATAACGCGAAAGTCGGGACTACGTTATTTGAATAGCGTATTATTGGGGTATTGAAGCTCATACAATCAGGGTTATGGGTTTTTCGCAAAAAACTACAAATATGCTAAAACTATGAATAAATACGTAAATGAAATCTACGGCCAGCAATTCAAAAGCCCTTGCGTCCTATCAAGTGGCATATCTGTGTGCTAAGAAAAAAAAAACCTCACACTCGAGGAATTGATAAAACTTTGTGCATTAATAATAGCTATAACTGTATTAGATTCTGAAGCACATAACAAATCCAGCAGATTCCGTTATTGAACGATATAATTCAATCACGAATTCAAGATCTTAGAAAAGATACTTTACTGCAAATAATGGAAGACATAAATGTCAGTCCTCTAAAAGTAAGCATACAACTGGATGAGTCAACTCATATTGATAATTGCAGCCAGCTCTTGGTATTTGTGCGATATGTATAAGAAAAAGAAATGATAGAAGAATTTCTATTTTGTAAGCTGCTGGAGTTGACTTCGAGAGGAATTGATGTTTTCAATCACATTAAAGTTTTTTTTTAAAACATCAACTACCAATGAATGTGATTGGCTTAATATGCACTGATGGGGCCCCAGCAATGTTAGGCAAAAATTTCGGATTTTTTTCACATATGAAAAGAGAACAACATAATTACTGCAATAAATGTAGTAAAATATATCGCATTTTTCGTGCCTTTTGTGAAGAAATCGGTGCTGCTCATACCGTGCCTCTATATCACACGGAAATACGATGGCTCTCTTAGGGCCGCATATGCTTAACAGAGTTTTTGAATTGCGTGAAGAAATTATTCATTTACTGACTAGTCAAAGCTGTGATTTAGTAAAAGATTTTGGGAGTAAGGATGCAATTCTGAGACTAGCATACTTACCAGGTATATTTAGTCACTTGAATTAATTGAACATATCAATCCAAGGATTTGGTAAAAATATAATAATAGCTAGTGAAAAATTATCTTCATTTATTGGAAAATTAGAAATTTGGATATGTCGAGTTGAAAATGGGAATTTTGCAAACTTTCCCTTGCTTGATTCAATTGTTCTGGAAATTAGAATTACAAGAATTCTGATGTACACAGTTAGAATGTTATCCACAGTTGGCGAAAGAAGCCATTGCAGTCACTTCTACCATTTACCACCACCTACCTGTGTGAAATGGAATTTTCATCGCTTAAATGCAAGTGATCGCTTCACAAGTATTACAATGAACAAGCAACAACAGCCTAGCAATTAATAATAATAATATTGTTTTGCATTTGATATATAAAATGTCCAATTTTTAATAAACAATAAATTTCGCAAAAAATATATTTTTCTAAACTAAAAAATCGAAACACATTTTTCAATGGTGTGCGGATACCTATTTTCAGATTCAAAGGGGTGCGGCTCACTTATAAGGTTAAGAAATACTGGTCTAGAGGCGTTGTAGGTTCATTGTAATAAATGTATCCAGAGGAGAGTTTGTTGAATAATAAAATAAAATAATAACATACTACAAAAATCTATTAACACTTGTTTCAACCAAAATTACTTCAAATTTTGCAATAAATTTTATAAACAAACTAGTGGTCTACCCATGGGTAGTCCGTTAAGCCCATTACTTGCCGAGATATATATGACAAATTTTGAAGTTAGATACATAAAGAATAGTAACAACCCTTTTTTAAAACTCATTTCCTTTTGGGCTAGATATGTAGATGACATATTATGTATTTGGTTAGGCACTAACAGACAATTAGATCAATTTTTCAGTCATTTAAATTCAGTTAACAATAATATACAATTTACAATAGAAAAAGAGGTGGAAAAAAACTCTAAACTTTTTAGACATAAAAATCACTAGAATAGAACAAAGATTAGAAGTTGATATATTTAGGAAAACAACTACCACAGATACTATCATTCCCGCTAATTCAAACCAATCTTGGAATATAAAAATGGCAGCCTTTCACAGTTTAATTCATAGATTACTCAACTTTCCGTTAAACACTGATAACTATAAAAAAGAAAGAGATATTTTAAAAACTATAGCATTAAATAATGATTACAGCACACAACTCATTGATAGAATGAAAAGAAATAAAAGAAGATCCTTATAATTTGTTTTTTCAGTGAACAAACTCAACATCCAAATCATTCTCTTAACTATACCGGGTGTCCCGTAAAAAATGCCTACAATAATAACTCCGTTATTTATTGTCCGATTTTATTGAAACAAAAAGTCAGTTAATTAGCATCAAAAATACTACAAGAAAGTAGTGTTTTAGTTGTTTTCAGTTGTTTTCACTAATGTCAAACGATAGTCAACTTTTTTATTTTAAATGGAAACAGATATATTTTTGGCAATATTCGGATTGGATTTTCTTTTCTGAATTCATCGATGTATAACATGTCTATTTTGTTATACCTAAACGATTATTGAAAGAAAACCATTTATTAAAATTGACCATGTTTTTAATAAATTATGTATAACATTTCGAATGTGCTATGAAACATTGAAAACGTAAGTGTTATAAGTATTATTCTAAAAAACAAAACAAAACACTTCACAATAATTGTTCAAATTGCCCGCCACCTTGTTCAATACATAACGCACATCTCCTAATTACTCCACAAGTCGCATTTAAAAAACAAACGGCAGGTATTTCTTAACAAGTGTTAATAATTCTTTGTCTTAAAATGTCAAAATTTTCTGGAGGTGTCAAATAAACTCGATCTTGTAGATAAGCCCACAACCAAAAATCTAGGGGCGAAAGATCGGGTGAACGCGCAGGCCACTCGATAGGACCGGATGTTCCTATCCACCTATTTCCAAATTGGGTGTTCAAACAATCAGTATTTACTCTGGCGTTGTGAGCGGGGACCCCATCTTATTGATAAAATATTCTATTTAAATTTGCCAAATGTAATTCATCTAAAAAGTTTTGGATATTTTCGTATAATAAAGTGTGATACTTTTCTTGATTTAAGCAACCATCTATGAAAAACGGCCCAATTAATTGATCGCCTAAAATACCACACCAAACATTTACGCTGAAACGTTTTGAAAATTATTTTCAATGACAAATCTCGGATTGTCTTGGCTCCATTGTAGATGTATGTTTCTATTAAAAATACCATTGTTGCTAAAAGTGCATTCATCAGACCAAATTATCATTCTGTAAAAACTCCGGTCTTGTTCTAATGCATTTAAAAAAAGTCGACAAATCTGTATTCTTCGGCGTTGATCATTTTGTTCTAATGCATTAACTTTTCGAGCTATGTACGGTTTAAATTTGTGTTTTCTTAAAATACTATGGACTTTAGTTTTTGATACCCCAATATTATGTGCAATTTCGCGAGTCGAAGTTCGTGAATTTTCTTGTAGTGCAAGAAGAACATCATATTCCGTATATTAGGCGAATCTACGTCGCTGTGTTTTAGGTTATTTAAATGATCCAAAATTCCTCAAATTCGTTTCAATTCTCTGAAATATTTTCGAATCTGGAACTTCTCTGTCCGGAAAACGAACGCTGTAACGCCGAACTGCTTGAAGACGATTTTTATTACATTCAAAAAACACTTGCAATATGTCTGTTAACTCATTGTTATTCATTTTTACGAATATACTTTTTTTTGTGGCAAAACGTTCAAGCAGAACAATAAATAAGACTTAATAACCACTCACACTGACGTTTATTGACGTTTATCGCATTTTTGTTTTTTCATGGCACATTCCAAAATTTATAAATAATGGAATACAATGATGAAATTTATTAAGTCTTTTATATTTTTTTTTTCAATAATTGTTCATCAAAAATAGACATTTTATAGATTGTTGAATTCAGAAAAGAAAATCCAATCCGAATATAGCCAAAAATATATCTGTTTCCATTTAAAATAAAAAAGTTGACTATCGTTTGACATTAATTAAAACAACTGAAAACAAACAAAACACTGCTTTTTTGTAGCATCTTTGATGCAAATTAACTTTCTTTTTGTTTGAATAAAATCGGACAATAAATAACAGAGTTATTATTGTTGGCGTTTTTACGGGACACCGGTATACCGGGACTCAGCAGCAGAGTCTCTAACGAGTTAAAGAAGCTAGGTTTAAATATTATCCAAGTAAACAAAGTAAATTTAGGAAAAATCCTAGTCAATAATAAAGAAAAAACAAAAGTGTGTGACAAATCAGGTGTTTATGAGGTAGGTTGCAGTGATTGTGACGCAATCTACATTGGTCAAACAGGCAGACCCGTACAGGATCGCATTAATGAACATAAACATTTTAAACAATAACAAAAATACAGGCTCTGCTGAACATAGCATAGACCTTATACATGTATTCGATACTAATAATTATACATTATTACATAATAGTTATAAAGGAAGAAAATTAGATTCATTAGAAATCATTGAAATTAAAAAAGCTACAACAGCTAATAAACATGTCACAAACACACAACTAGATTTCATAAACACCCCCATTATTGACACTGTACTTAAGACACTAGCACATATATATAAATAAGTATTGGTAACTTTCTTAGTTTAGTTTAAGTCTGTAAACTCTTCGATAATGACCGAGAGATCGAAACACGTGTGAGAGAAAAATAAATCTGTCCTAAGTGAAACAATATAACCTAGTGTCGTTTTTAATAAAATATTTTGACTTTCAAATTTTGTTTACTTCTATAGTAGGCTAAGAATTTTTCAATACATCCTCATATGCAGCTTTTTTCATTTCTAAAGCATTACAGGAATTATATTTATAAACAGCTAGAGATTCCAGCCGGTTTAGAAATGCTTAATAAACACGCTTACGTTTAATTTGACTTCACGACATTTAGCTTTCAAGAAACCATATTCGTTCAATTCGATTTATATTACCGCCCGCTCTAAGGGAATAACAAACGGATTAGTGTCGAAACAAGAGACAAAATAAAGTAATTCCCGAAAGAAAAAGGGGCGCGAGCCAGCTTGAAGAAAAACAAAGTCGTACGTTATCAGTACATCTGATTATAATCCCGCGTGCTCTCTTCAGCGAGTAGCGACGGCTTTCCTGTCAGTACATTGCGACGACTTTTACGTTTCCGGAATTTAAGCGCCGCGACACTACAAACCAGACGCTCAGTCAAATTTCATCCGCACTTGAATACGGACGTCCGACGCATTTAGACCGAAAACACGGCGCGTGATTATCACGTTGAAAGTATTTTAGACTAATTCGAAGAGACAAACACACAGGAGTCTCTTTTTTTTTCGATTAAAACCATTTTGCCTTAAGCTTTTTTTCACGACAAAATTTTATCAGTTCATTGCCATGTAATTGTTACATATATAATTTACATTATTAACATTTATGTAACAGTTCGGCAAAACACAATTAATTCACTTTTACCCGTGCAATTCACGTACATACACATATGTCGTAGGTACATATATAAGAAATATCGCGCTCCGTCACGTGTGTTAACGCATAATTTTCTAATCTTCGTACATGGGCTCTTGAAGAACTTTTAATCTGAAGTTTCGTGTAGGTACTCGAAATGTGTTTAATCTGATGTGTTTATGTTTCATTCGAGGCACATACCTCATATTTTCCAGGTTAGTTGTATTTTCTTTTTCATTTCTCTGGCGAATTTATAGCCAGCCGTTCTTTCTTGCTCAATGATCTCAATGACGTGTATTCAAGCCGTTCCACTTTTTTTTTTTATATAAAATAATGTGGGCTATATGCGATTGGTGCAATCGGACACGACATATGTAGGTATACTGCTTTTTAAAATTTCCAATCGCGCATTCATTAAAAGCCAACTGTTACGAGATATGTATGTATGTATGTGTTTGTGTCTGGCTTCAGAGGAAGTTTTGTGATAGTGATAAATTTACCGAATATCTGTTGCTTTATATACAGGCTGTCCTAAATGGCATTTTCACCATGGAAATCACGATTATTATAAGCGGTATAGGTTATGTTAAAGTTAGTATTTGAAGGTTTATTGTCAATTTTTAAACTTTCAAAAATTCTCAACATCAGGAGAAAAATTTAAAATTTTTTTTTTAGAATAACTTCTTCCTGTTCGAGATGTCGCATTCTTACTACACTTTTTTTTATATATACAGGTGGCGCACCACATTTCCATCGCTCTATAAACGAAAGGTGGCAAAACATTTTAAAATTTTTTTATCACGAGTTGTGTAGGTTCATTAGGGACACGTTTCAAAATTATTTTGTGATTTTTGTGATTCAATAAATTGTTGCGCACCAAAGTTTAAACGGAACACCTTGTATATTACGGCAAACTGTAAGCTAAATGAAGGCCACTTAATATTTCCTATACCTAATTCACCCTATTTTCGAGATATTTAACTATTTTTGAAGATGTAGATTAAAATTTAAGAAGCATTTCTGTATTACATATTTTAGCGAATTATTATACAGGGTGTCTAAAAGCAAAATGTTTGTTTTGACTAACATTAAAGACAAAAAACTTTTATTTATTTATATTTTTTTTATTATTTATATATTTAGATTCTAATTTTAATTGTTTTTAAAACTGCTTTAAGGTTTCCTATACCTATCTCTTATAGTTTTTTTAGTAATTTAGGATTTTCAATTAAACACTACTTTCTTGCAATTTATTTTTTATAAGTAGGCTTATACGGTGTTATTATTACTTCAAACTGATACATTATTAACTATTATTGTTAAAAAGACTATATTAATAATTTAGGATTTTCAATTTTAAACACCAGTTTCTTGCAATTCAGTTTTTAAAAGGTTAATAATTATTAACCTTACGGCTTGATTGGTTTTGTTTCACAATAATTAAACGGCGTCATAACTATGTAAATAACAAATACATACTTTTTAAACGAATATCAAAATGAAGTAGTAAAAGAAAACTAAAGTGCTCCAAATGATGTCCATCTGTTTCAGTACATAAACGAATTCTCTCTTGAAAGGACTGTTTAACTCATGTTAAAATACTTGGTGTTATAGAACGAAATGCTATTCTTATTCTTTCTCTCATATCGTCAACTATGGTTGGTGGTGTATTATTACAATATTTTTGAAATATCCCCATAAAAAAAAATCGGAACTTGTTAGGTCTGGAGATTTTGCTGGCCAATTGTGTGGACCGCCGCGTCCATTCCACCTTTTGGGATAATGCCTATCCAATTCATTTCTAATATTTACTTGAAAATTCGCTGGGGCGCCGTCTTGTTGTAACCACATTCTTTGACAAATATTAACTGGTGTGTGTTCCGAAAATGCAGGCAAATTGTCTCCTAAAAATCGAAGAAAGGTAGCGCCGTTTAAGTTACCATCAAAAAAGAACGGATCTATCACTAGCGTTCTAATTATTCCACCCCACACATTAACACACCATCTATGTTGCCGGAGTTCTAAAAAAATGGGGATTTTCGTCACTGTAGTAGTGAACATTATGTCTATTAACTAATCCGTTATTCTGGAATGATGAATCGTCCGTAAAAAGTACAAAATCCAAGAAATTTTCATCTTTACTAAACTTCTCTAGAACCATATACCATATACATACCATAAACAAAATACAAGTCGACGATCGTAATCTACTTCCAAAAGTGCTTGGTGTAATTGTAATTGTAATACCATACGGGAAAAAGTTGTGCCTTTTTATAATGCTTCCGACGCTCCGTTCTGCTTATTCCATTTGTTTCACTTATTTTTCGCTGACTTGTATGCGGATTTTCTATCAGAGATTCCATTTCTGATAACACACACTTCTTGTTCTTTGGAAAACCTGCAATAATTTTTCTAATGACCGCCTATCAGGATGACGCCTGATATTTTTGAGCATAAACTCTTGACGCTAGCAAGCAATTTTTGTCATACTCTCCAATTATTAGAATCATATCCACCTTTTTGCTTTGAGAGTAGGTTCTACTGTAACCGTCAAATAATTTATCTGTTTGAAGTAATAATAACACCGTCAAAGCCTTCTTTTCGAAAAATAAATTGCAAAAAATTAATTTTTGAAATTGTAAATCCTAAATGACTAAAAAACTATGAGATAGGTACATGAAACCTTAATGTAGTTTCAAAATCAATTAAAATTAGAATCTAAATATTGCAATAAATACAATTTAATTCAATTTAAAATAAGAAAGTTATTTGTCTTTAATGTTAGTCAACACAAAAATTTTGTTTTTAAACACCCTGTATAATTTTTAGATATCAACTTTAACTTATCTTAAAGTCTGATGCTTTTAGTATACAACAAATAGTAAAATATCTCGAAAATAGGTTGAGTTAAGTATATTGAATATAACAGTAAGTGGCTTTCATTTAGCCTATAGTATCAAAATATGCCATACTATACAAGATGTTCCATTTAAATTTTCATAACTTTACTGCTCAACATTTTATTGAATCACTCTGTATATTTCAAAAGAATTTTAAAATGTGCCGCTAATGAACCGACACAACTCTTGAAATCATTCTGTATATTTCAAAAGAATTTTAAAATGTGCCGCTAATGAACCGACACAACTCTTGAAAAAAAATGTTAAAATACTTTTTCTATTCCGGTGCTATAAAGTTCACTTTACGACACCCGTTTTGGTTGCATAAAGTATTACTTTATCGCAGGCTAATTTTATTTTTTTGAAGTTGGTAACAAAAAAAATGGAACCAAATCGTATTTAAATGTCAAAATATAAGCCTTTAAAGTAACAAAAATGTGCAATAAAATTGTACAAAGAATAAAAAGCACACATGCTAACATTTCACTTACTAATTAGCAATATAAATTGTTAAGCAGAGTTGGATGATAAGTTTTCTAATGCTACTCTTGTAATTTACTTACCATGTTGAATAGTATAACTGTTATAAAAGTTTGTTTTGATAAATATGTAGAGAGTTTGTGGACGAAAGATTTTGTAAATTGTCTTCTGCTATTTTGCGAATCTCTGGGGGCGTACCTACAGTTATTTATTTCATCCTTTTTGTTGATAATTTGAAATAATTAATTGTATAAATCAGTCTGAATTTTAAACACAATTACATATAGCACCACCTATATTCAAATATTTAAAACGTTCTACTTAAAAAGCAGAGTAACCAACTTCAAAAAAGCAAAATTTCTAAAGTATTCGAACAAAACATGTCTCTTATTTTAAGGTTTTTTGAACTTTTAATAACCGAAATAGAAAAAATAGTATAAAATACACGTTTCATAAGACATTTTGCGCACTTGTTCTTTAGAAAACTCGCCTAGCGGCTCGTTTTCTAAACTTGAACGCGTGCGCAAAAATCGTGTCTTATGAAACTTGTATTTTAATATACTATTTCGTATATGCATCTTTTCTAATTTTTGAGTTTCAATTTTTCCATTTAATTTTTCTTTTGAAACGTCAAGTAGTCTTTGGAGAAAAGTTGAATAACGTCTTTTTCTCTCCACTTCATATTTAGAGAGCGTATGTAAAATCCCTTTTTCTTTGAATAACAAAGAAAATTAAAAATATGTATTTTATTAAACTTATTCTCGTCAGCTGTGAAAAGATAAACATTTGTGTAGACAGACAAAATTTTAATAGACAGACAGATAACGGTCATCGAAATCCATTGCCATGGCCGCTTCCGTAATTTTGCGATAAGTTTTAAAGTGTCCCACCACCAAATATGCAAGCTCAGTAATTAATTATGATATTATAATAGCAGATATCTTTCCTTTGAATTTAAAAGCTGTCTTTCTAATATTGGCTGTGAGATCAAATATACTTTAAATTAAACTCTTTCAAAATCACACTAGAAATCTATTATTTAATATGATCTTTCAATGTTTACAAGAACATACTTAACCAAAATCTATATGAAATTAAATAAATGTTTATGACTGATACTTGTTAGCAATAGATTTTATAATTTATTTAAAAATGACAGATTGGACGATAGTATGTGTACAGATCTGTGTCTACCAAAACAAAAAAATAAAGTAATTTTTGACAATAGACAATCTTAATAATTGTCAAAAAAATTAACTTATGTAAATTAATATATGTAACAGATAACTATTAAAAGAATTGTCAAAATGAGACGTTTTCAATCACAATCCTGATACAATTTATGTACCCTTCTATAAGATGCAACTATGTGTTTGATATTCTTTCGATTTAGGCGAATTTAAATTTAAAATAGGAGAACACTCATCAAGTTTCCAAAAGCTTGCTTCCAGCGTATTAAAAATCCTTCTTGTAAATCCTCTAAAGCAATACTGCTACTTCAAACAATAACCTTGGATATTCCTGGTAATGTTTTTATGTCCGCCAATAATTTTATTTAGTCTTCAATAACTGATAGAACTAGCTAGTATATGATTAGGATTACCGATTCACAAACCGATTCGAACCTACTGCATTATTAACTCTTCTAATACAACAGGTTCGATCCATATGCTTCAGGAAAGATAATAAATGAAAGGAAGCTTTCAAACTCTTTTTATTTGTTTTTTTTTTTTGAAGAACTTTATGTATAATAAAATCCATCAGGTATGTTTTTCTAAAAACTTAGATTGAAATAGTCTATCGAAACGTCAAAAATAGCAAAACACGCAATCTATCACCTCCGAAGATATATAGTTGGATACGAGTAGAATGGACTTTTTATTAAGTAACGTCCAGTAGGCTTTGAAATAGTTGAATGTGTTTTAACACTCCTCTTTTAATAATACAGTACATCTACTATGTATATGAAAATTAACAACATATGACAGATGCTGGATGTGAAAAATAAATTACGTATCAAAGAAAATGATTAAAAATCTTTAGGTTTTCATATTATAATAGCATACCGTAATATTCTATTTATCAATTTATTGTTTATGCCAAATGTGCTATGAAAAACACAATCGAATCTATTGCATATTAGAAATATTATTTGCTTAGTCGTATTGTGTTTGAAACTACTTCTCCGCAAATTTATTGCTCTCATGTCCTGAAAAAAAGGCAAGCGAATGTATAGGAACTTAACAAACAATTTTAGCAAATAAATCAAATAGCAATCCAAAATATGTTAATGAAGAAGTTAAATTATGTTTCACAACCTGTAATGGCAAAGCCTTTGACACATGTTAGAGAAATAGATAGATAGATACAATGAAAGATGACTGTTAATTTTCCGTTAATATATCAAACTAAACACAACTTCACATATAAAATTTTGAAATAATGGCATATTTAACAAACAAAATAGATATAGTATGGTTGAATCGCTTTGTCAATCGATATGCGCCAATAAATTAAAATGCTGTCAAATCTAAGATATCGCAAAATTTTATCTGTCAAGTAATATAACCTACAAAAATCATTTTAGGACTGTCATAAATATTAATATGCATACATCGTTTAACATTTGTCATAATTACCTTTTGACGTTTGTTAGAATTGCTATAAAAACAGTATAAATTTGTCAGCACTGCATGACTACTACACAGAACAGCTAAGTATTAAATAAAGTATAGGTATTGAAAAGTAATATTTATAAATTTAATTTAAAATATTCAATGCTATATTCTTCTAATATTCGAAATATTAATTAATTAGTTTAAGATTATTTTCCTGATTTTTTTCTGTTGATGGAAATTTGTAATGGCGTCTTTAGTTCGTACTTTGGTTGTAGCGTTTGACAAAACGATTCAATTATATAATTGGGCTTTTGTATCTTGCAATGCACTTCATGAATAGCAACAAAAATGTTGTAATGTCCTAAAATTATTTTTTTTTAAAAGAAATCTACAACATTGTTAATTGCTGTATTACTTGTGTTATAATGATTGCTTAAATTACCATTTAAAATTATTTTTAGTTAAGACATTTTATCACTACATTACTAAATAAATTGTGAAATAATGAAATAAATATTTCACTATGACGTTTTTTCTGTTGATTGAAATTATATTTCTGGTCTTACTTGTTGTGCAAATAAAAATAATATTGATTCATAGAGATGATAAAAAATTGTATACTGTGCAATATATTATATCCTATCATAATGATTAAATGCTACCCTACTGTTGTTAAATTTTGTTAATACGATAACATATTTTAATTTCGTATATAAATACAATCCTAATTGTTAATACACTCGGTTTCTGCTATCCAAAAGTAAACCATGCCTTCTAAATTTAACCATGTTTCTCTTAGAATAATCGAGATCCCCACTCTAAAAATGTTATTTGGGACACCTGTATATAAAATAATTAAATTCTGTTTGTTTTATAGATAATAAAAATAATCTGTAAACGTGATTTAGAGAGTACTTTAATCCACAATTACAATTAAATAATTTTCAATTGAGAAATATATAATTTAATGTTAATAATGAAATTTATTAAATATTTAACTCCGCCTAAATGTTAAAGTTAAATTTTATAAGTACACGGCTTTAACAAACACTTTTCTTATCGTCTATGATGTGATCTTTGCGTTGGTGTATGGTTTTGCGATTTGTTTGAGTTTGTTGAACGAATGTGTGGTTTTTTATTTGTTATCATAAATATTAATGCTATTATACGTTTCATTTATTTTTATTATGTATGTCAAAATAGAATTGTTTACAATGAAATTTTATTGTTTTTTATTTTATTATTAATTAAAGCTTCTTCCATTATTTTCCGGAATGTTTTAGACTGTATTTTGCATTAAGCAAAACAAATACGTTTTTACTGCTGTAATTTTAAGCGAGTATTTATTCGAATTATTGTGCAACCACGCAAAGTTGCTAATAATTATACTCTTTTTTCAAAATCAATGATAGATTATGTTCAACTCTCTTACACTCACTTACTTAGTTCATTTAACAGAGCATTTTTCCTGCATCCGTGGGTAATACTGCATTAATTAATTTCTGTATTGGTAATACTACCTATATATTATGTTCAATTCATGAGTATACGATCTTTGTCTTATTATTTTTAATCGAATTGAACCAAATCTCCTCAAAAATAAAACATAATATTTTAATGTTTAGAAAAGTATATTGTGGCAATTTTGACTGAAATAAAATATAAGTTACCAAGCAGATGTCAAACTTGGCAAAGCACGCTTTCATAAACGCAAAAACATGTTAAAATAATATTTTTTCAAATTTCATTTATATTTTGTCTACAATCTTTTGGGAAATTCGTGTATAACTCTATAGTAAATTGCTCAAATAATTGGTTTTATATTTAGCTATTGGGAAATGTTAAAACAAAAATTAATATTATTTTCTCGATTAACAATATATGTACTATATTTTGTAATCCACATATGTATAAAATACTCCGCATATGTATTTCACTATCTTTAGCAATCGAGCACTCGTATTTTAGCGTTTTTCAATGTTTGCCCATGATTGAATTGTCAAATTCAACATTGCAGTACTATAAACACATTAATCAAATTGACATTAAAAAGTTTTTTAAGCAAGTTATGGAAATAAACTAATCAACTTTAATATAATATGAATTTAAATTTATAATACTATTTCATTATATTGGCTATATCGTAGTTGCCTGTAAACATGATATTTATTTTCTAAATTAAATATTTAGACACGACTCTGGCGGTAGAACATGCGGCAAAACATTTTCATGTTGATTTTGGACAGGTAAATTGCCGATATTGCAATTCCTAAGGCGCCTCGCCTCGCCTGTTTTATAGGTAGGAAATGAGCTAATTCAGTTCTTGATCAAGATACAAATAGTGTAAACAGTTGTACTAAATGAATTATATTATTGAAGTTTGACCAAACGCCAAGAAGATTTATATATTTAATGTAACGTTTTGGAAAACAAGATTTTAAAATACTGAGTGTTACGTTCGGTAGGTACGAATTTAGACAATGCTAGTATGCAAAACTTGGACCTCTCATTTCAAACTCCCTGAAGTCTAAGTTTCCTGGAGTCGAAATCGAATCAAATTCCCCGGAGTCCAAATTCCCTGATGTCGAAATTCCCCGAAGTCCATGATCTCCGGAGTCCAAGTGCCCCGAAATTAAAGTTTTCCGAAGTCCAAGCTCCCCGTAGTCTACATTTTCCAGGGCTCAAATTCCTGGAAATCCAAGTTCATCGGCGTCCAAATTACCCGGAGTCCAAATTCCGCGGAATCAAAATTACCCGGAGTCAATATTTCTCAAAGTCCAAGTTTCCCGAAGTTCAAATTTCTGGGGGTTTAAGTTACCCGAAGTCGAAAATTTTGGGAGTTTAATTATCCGGAGGCAACGTTACCCGAGTCCAAATTACCTGAATTCTATCCAGAGTCTAAATTGCCCGGAGTTCAAGTTCCCAGTGGTGGCGTTGAGCCGATATTCTGCTACTCTCATATTGTGCTCTTTGTCTGGTTTAACTACAAGCCCATTTTAAACTCACCATAATAACTATGTTTTCGTAGTACTTTGTATTTGTAGCTGTGATGGCAACCTCCGCATCTGCTGTGATGGCTCTTGTATGTCTTAAAGTCCCCCTTTGTTCGGCTTTCTCAACATTATTTCTTGCGTTTTGTAGTGTCATATGCAGTAGTTTGCTTAACTTTTAGAGCACTCATTCATTGTTTATATTGACCTACGGCTTTATGTACCAATCGAAGCACGGTAGCAGCTCAGAAATCTTTTTTTCAATTAAAAACTTTCTGATGATGTGATCGGTTATCAAACCAGGTACATATAGACTATTACTCCTAAAATACCTAATAATCAGCAATTAAAAATTGATAGTACTACTTTTTCTTGTATTTTAATTATTAATTTATTATTTCTAATAATAATAACCTCTAATCTTTATAAATATAGAGTAATTCTTATTAGCATTAGTAGAAGCAACACATCAGTAGCTGCTACTAATCGCATCAAGGTGAATAAGGCTTAATATACCTGGCATATTGAACAATTACTACAAGTTCGCCAATTTTATTCAGAATTTCAATAGAAATCCAAAATTGTTTTGGATTTCAACAAATATTTTCGCGTTGCTAATAATAGTATATTATACACCTAGGGAGTGAAATGATGTTTTTTTCCGAGGTGCAGTTTGTAGCCCGAGGGCGAAGCCCGAGGGCTCTACAAAGCACCGAGGAGAAATTCATTCACTCCCGAGGTGTATATACTATTTTTTGCACGACCCAAACGATTTTAATTGAAGAAATCTAACTTTTTTTAAAAATTGTCAACATGACGTTTCCAGTTGTCGAACGCAAAAATCATGCTGGTTCTGATGGAAACCCTTGACGACCGATAAATAAGGGTAGCCATATTGGTTTTTTGTGAATATCGAGAAACTGCCCGTATTTTCTTCGCTTCGTTAAATAAGCATTGGAAAAATGTGTGACGAAACTATTGAAGAAACGGCTTCAAAAATAGTTGTGAATTTATTGCCAGAAAAATCTAGGAAGATCTACGAAAAGTGCTTCAAGGAATTTTGTGATTGGTGTCTGGTAAAAGAAGTAGATGAAATTCATAGCGAGAGTGTGCTCCTGGTATATTTTGCCGAAAAGGCGAAGCATTTTAAGGCTTCAACACTGTGGTCACATTATTCAATGATAAAAGCTACTCTTAGCGTGAAAAATAATGTCGACATCAGCAAGTACTCACGATTAGTAGCATTCCTTAAAAGACAAAATACTGGATACCAGGCAAAAAAATCAAAAATTCTTACTAAGGAGCAAGTTCATCAATTTCTAATAGACGCTCCAGAAGAAAAGTACTTGATGGTTAAGGTAAACTAAAAAAGTTAATGTTTCTAATTTAAGATAATTATACACTATGATTTCAGGTAGCAATGATTATGGGAATTGCTGGGGCTTTAAGATCGGATGAACTGGTAAAATTGACAGTAGATGATGTCCAAGACTTGGGATCAACTATTTTGGTATCTGTAAACAATACCAAAAATCATGTAAATAGAGCATTTACGATAGTCTCCAAAGAAAACTGTGCAATTGATTTTGTTGTTATTTGTAAAAAATATATGGTTCTGCGGAAAGAAAACACAGATCATAGACGGTTTTTTGTATGTTACAGAAATAACAAATGTTCCACACAACCCGTAGGTAAGAATACTTTTGGAGGATTGCCTAAGCAAATAGCTTCATACCTCAATTTACCCAATCCATCTTCCTACACCGGCCACTGCTTTCGGCGCTCATCAACATCTTTTCTGGCCGATTCAGGTGTTGAAATTGGAGTTATAAAACGTCATGGCGGATGGAAATCTGATACTGTCGCAGAGGGATATATTGAAAATTCATTAGTTAATAAGAATTTGATTTCCGAAAAAATTCTAATCGGAAAAGACTCGGAAAAGGAAAATCGACCGTCAACTTCCAGTGGGTCAAATCAAGTGGATATTAATGTAAAAGAAAATCGACTGTCCAATTCTAGCGGCTTTAAGCAACGTGTGATTAGTCCATTAACATCTTTGTTCACTATTAATGGTGGTACTAACATTAATGTCAATATTAATATTAAATAAACGATTAAATTCATAAATTGAGTTGGCTATGTTTTTTATACCAAGGGAGCAAAAGAGTCACTTCACTCCCTCATTTAAGGGAGTGAACGTGCCTATTATGCAAGGGTCGTGCAAAAATTATTTATCTTATCTCTTTCATATCGAATCGTATGCTCTTATGAATTCGAAAAATAGTACCACTACTAGAATATTCTATCGCAGTATTGGTGCTGATTGTTAATATATGTATCTTTAAACGTAAATAATCCTTTTTAAGGATGAGGATTATGGTTGTATTTGTTCAATTCTCTGGTATTCGTTTTTTACGCCATATTTTTAGTATTCTGTCATGTAATCAATTAATTCATTTTTCTCCCCATAATTTAAATTCTCTGCAATTATGTTTCCCGGACTCTATTGTCTTTGCGATTTATACCTAATTATTTCTATTATTTCTATTTCTTCTTCTCTAGGTATAGTTTATCACATTTCTTCCCCACTCTCATACTTAATTTTTCGTTTTCATCTAACAAGTTGCAAATATATTCTTCCATAACCTAGATCCTGCTGCCTGCTTGTCATTTTAGTGTTTGCTGCCTGATCTCTATAAATTATCTTATTCTGTGATGTTCCCTATAAGTTCCCTGCAGTGTTCAGGCAACGTGATTTTTAATGGGTGCTACTGATGATGGAAACATAGTTGTCGAATACGTATTTATCTTTGTATGCATTCATGTTAACGTTGCCGTTAGCACATGAATGTGTATCTCACACATTGTTATGTCTTGTGTCATTTTGTTTGCATTGTCTGTTTGTGTTGCTCACTTCTCTATTCTTAAATACGTTCCTATTATGATGTGTCATATGATTTATACTTTTATGATAAATAAAGTCTAAATACTGAATGTTAACGAGAATTAATTATAAAAGGATTTAACATTGTAACAGGCAAATTAGACAATAGGTTTAGGAAGTTGTTATTGCCATAAAATAATACCTAGTATTTTATACGCGTATAATATTAGACAGTGCAGTTATTATTGATTTTATTTGCGCTATAAATAAAAATAATTAACTATATCTGAACATTAATATAATAACCACAGCTAAAATATGATTAGATAGGTAGCAGTCGAACAAAATAAATGACTAGACATCTACTGGAGTGTACATACATAAAAATATATCACATAATACTCTGTTTTTATTATAAACCGGATAATGGTATGTACATATGTCAGATTAATTTTCGATAATTAATGGTTGTAATAATAAGTGTAGTACACTTTTGTTTGTCAAATGTAGTTTAGAATTAGTGACTTGCAGAATTAAACTTCTTATCTGACATTGATTAAATACAAACTTTATCTTATTTCTGAACATATGCAGAATGTACTATACATTAAATATTAAACCGTTAGAAACAATTCTTTGTTTGTAAGTTTGTTGCTTTACGGCTAGATTGGTTATTAGGAACTAATTTTAAGAGTGAATGATGAATATAACATAAAATTATCACGTATAATATCCCAAGAGCATTGATAACAGTACGAAATAATTTTATCACAGTTTTTGAAAGCACGTTACTTGGTAACAGCCCGACGCCGTAGGCGGAGGGCTGTTAACCTAAAGTAACGTGCTTGAGAAGTTGTGATAAAATTATGAGTATTTATCAATGCTCGCGGGATATTCGGTAAGAAAATTTTTTGCGATTCAATGAAAATTATTTATTAAAAACACAATTATTGAAAGAACAATTCGAAAAATTATATTTCGATGATGATGTATTCGCTTCGGTTACTGAAGATGTGTTTCCACGCATACTATTGATTATTCTATTGTGATGTTCTTGATCGATATTTAAATAAGGTTTTATAGAATTTGCATTGTTGTGGCCTGTAATTTTTAACAACTGTTGTTCGTCAATTCCATTTTTAGCAAGTGTACTAACAGCAGTTGCCCTATTGGAATGATTGGTAATTTTCCTCTCTTTGGTATCCAAACCAACTGCTTCAGCAGAAGATTTTGTCCATCCGTTGATGGTATTCTTACCCAGAGGTACATTGTCGTACCACTTCTCATTTTCTGTTTTCCAATGGCGATTCGGTTTTAAAAATAGTCTGTTTGTTTTGATATTTTTTCCTCTTTTCGATAATAATTTTAAAAATAATCTAACAGGGCAAACGTTGCTGTCACTATTTTGAACTAACCATTTACTAGAAGCGCAGTTCTTTGAACCTCCTTGGCAGGTCTTACTGAAAACTGGATTGTATTCGACCCTGTTAGTTGGAGAGCCATCATTGTTTTTCTCGATATGAAAATATTCAACCAAGCAAGCAACAGCCTCACCACCTCTCCATGCCAATTCCACCGCGGCGATATGATAAAATTTGCGTAGGAGACCTAGAGGGGTATTTTCATCCCAAAAGTTTATAATTTTGTTCATTTCGGTTGAACTTAATGGGACTGAACTCGTTTTACGTTTAGTGGGATCTATTTGTAAATTTTTTCGTGCTACGTCGCGTGCATTTCGGGCTTGTTTGAATGCAACACTGTTAAAGGGATCTATCATGATATTATACTCGTTGTAATATTTTTCTTGTAGTAATTTACTTGTCACATTCCACATAGTTTTAACTGTAGCTTCCTTAAAGTCCGTGCCATCTCTCTTTTTCATATTAACTGCCCAATCTTTCAGTATTAAAGCAAGTTCTTCAATTGTACGATTTCCATCCAACTCATATTTCCTGGTGTTGCAAAAGTCTATAAATGTTTTCCATGTGTATTTTTTACTATTAATAGTATTTTTTGGTACATTTTCTTCAATGATTTTGTCAATTGACTCATTATTTTGAATACCAAAACGAGAAAGTGACATTTTGAAAAATTTTATACAATTAAATTAAATAAGCGTCAAAACCATTGCGTAGCAACCTCTTGATGACAGAAGTGAAAACTACCCTAGGGTTGTTATCAGTTAAATGATGAGTTTATTGGTTATTTTGAGACATGTGATCACAAATAGACGAATTTGATAGGATTCCATTTTAAGCAAAAAATTTTCAATGAAATTTTTTTTAAAACAAATATTTTTCCGCCTTTCAATTGCTTCAAAAAGAAATTGATTTATTAAGAACTAGCTAAGGGATCCGTAAAAGAGTAAATAGTATACCTGTAACCACAAAAAAAGGAATGATGGAAAATATTCGACAAGTATTTAGAAATATAACTACTCAACGCCTTATTAATGTTGATGTATCATTTCGGAAGCATGTTCCAAAATGTTTAAAAGTGAATATGAACACTTTTAATTTTCGTCAATTTTATTGTTATTTTAGAATTTCTGTTCTACTAATTACTTATCCATTCACATAACAGTTCTTGTTTCTACATCTACTAAAATCCAGTTATTAATTTGTCTGTTTTTAAATTTTTTTTATTGTGGCATATTCTACATATTTTTTGAATTATGGTGTAGAGCATATTGTAAATAAGATATTTTTAGAAATATTCCTTATAAGATGTAAATTTTGCGGTAAATATTATGGCTCAATTATACCCTATTCAAATAAAAAAAAAACGTAAAGTACCAAAGAACGACAATAGCTCAGTAATGATCATTTTTAAAATAATAACGCCTTACGTTTATGGTGCCAAATTTAGTATGCAATTCAGAAATAAACTTATATACAGTCTGTCCCGTTTGAAAAAATTCACTTTTAGACAAAAATGCGTGGTGTAACTTTAATGAAAAATGGTAATAATTTGAAAACCTTAAATTTTAGGCCTATACTATCTTAGCACTTTTTGACTAAGAATTATACGGGGAATACAAAAGTGTAATGGAATACATGGTGTTCCATTTAAAAAACTATGGTCAGCCACCAAGTTATGGAACACTCACAGTGTTATATTATTACAATATTGGTGTTTGGCAAAGAGATACAGCTGTCAAAATGTCCGATAAGTGAAAGTATTTTAAAAACGAGTAATCATAGACAAATATGATCTTAAATAAACTTATATTAAAATTACTAGAGAGCAGTTTCAATAATGTAAAATATATAGGTGTCCGATTGTTTAAAATAAAGTTGTTTGTGATTGCGTACAAAAAAAAACACCCAGTATAAGTGAAAGTAATTTTATGCTGAAGAGTTCATAAATGCAAAACAGTGTTGTCTTGAAATAGTTTTTGTATTTTGCATAATAAATGGAGATTTAGAAGAATATCGTACTACTTTTATATAAACATATGCATTTTGAGAGTGCAGCTTCTAGAATGAGAGAACTTTTCTCATTTACCGGCAAAAGTGTAATTATAGATATCTAAATGTATTCTAATATTGCTTTGAAATGAAAACAATGACATTATGTAAATAAATTTACAGACATTCTAAATATAAATAATAAATTAATTACATTTCTTTTCCTGTTCAAATAGATTATTGTTTGTGTATCTATGTCTTCTATTATTCTCTCTCTCTCTCTCTCTCTCTCTCTCTCTCTCTCTCTCTCTCTCTCTCTCTCTCTCTCTCTCTCTCTCTCTCTCTCTCTCTCTCTCTCTCTCTCTCTCTCTCTCTCTCTCTCTCTCTCTCTCTCTCTCTCTCTCTCTCTCTCTCTCTCTCTCTCTCTCTCTCTCTCTCTCTAATTGTTTATCTATTCAATTAATAATGAATTTAAACAGCTTTTTATTTATTGGGCTTCAGTAGACGTAATACCTAAAATCATATGGTGAAATGAATGTTTAAGGTATTTTTCCTATATTGTTTCAGACTCTTTTAGAAACAAACTCTTGTCAATCTGTTCTTAATTATTATATATATTATTTCTTATATATTTCTAATACTTATATAATAAAACATAAAAAAGTAAATTGTACAACAATATAACAAATAAAAACATAACTAATATGTATCAAAAGGAACAAATTCAGCAATACTTCTTTATTGAAATGCTGATTTTAAATTTGTCCCTGAAACTAAACATAAAACGGAATATACAGGGTGAGTCATCTCCGCGGGTAAGACCGATTATGCCTTTATGAGTAAAGATATTTGGAAGTGATTTTTTTCTTGTGATAGCTGCTCATTGGGAGCACATCCCCCAATGACTTCTTTACGTTCCCCAAAATTAAAGATAACATGCATGGACAAAGATTTTCATCATCTGAAGAGGTTGAGACGTATGAAACACGCATTTCAAGCATACCAACTTCAGACTGGGATAAATGCTTATTAATTGGTTTATACGATTGAAAAAGTGTATAGAAATTAAGAGTGATTATATAGAAAAACAATAAAGTACGTCAATCTGTTATCACTTTATTTTATTTATGATTTTCTCGAAATTTTCAGTTTTTCCCTCGAATTATTAAAATTAAAAAAAAATTTATCAGTAAAAGCAATTTGACGGTGTTCTTATTCGGGTAATATTTCTTTTTGATTTTTTCCTGCTTGTTTTCTTTTTCTAAGTCTCGGTAGTAAAAAAATGTCCTGTACATCTCTTGTAAGCTTCTTTTCTTTGAGATATGGGACGGTCGAAGTCTTGATATGTTCATTTCTTGCGACATGATTTTTTGCATTCGAAGAGGATTTCCGTCAATATCTGTCTTTATGACTTTAAAAGCTTAACGTATTCAAACAGTGCGTGTTCATTCCTATCGCTGGCGGTCTTTATTTCGCTGGTGTATTTTCGAATAATTTCATGGCTCGATACACAATACACGACTTATTTCAAGTGGCTGTAATGTTTAAAATTGTACATTTTTTTCAAGTCGGTCACCATCTACGGTTTTTGCGATGTGAAGGGGGAGTTAAAAAGTGTAAATGCTGTTTCTGCCAGCACCTAAACGTATGTGTGGTGGGGCGATCGTAACTTAAGAAAATTTTGTTGTGGGGCAAAATCGCTCCCCTATCTCCCTTGTTTCTAGTATTGTCAGTTTTGTAATGTTTAAGACGAGCGATATGGAAGGAATACCTGGTCAACTGTAATAAGCTGAATACCAAATAAACAGAGATTGTATTCATCTTCTTTATTACATTAGTATAAAAGAATATATTAAACTAGTTTATAAAAGAAGCATTAATCAAATATATTTTAAATTTGTCACTTATTTATAATTTATAGCAGGATAACATTGATTTATTAGAAAAAAATCTTTTATTTGTCAGGTGAACGAATATTTCATTCGGATATCGGCTTTATTTTGTAATTATTTTAATGATATTTGCGAGAATGTATTAATTCTTGGTCTGAAATAAATATATGTTATTATTATTATTATTATGAAATTCTACTGCCTGTTTTTCTTTAAAAATGTAAAAATATTTATATTCTCTAATTAGCGCATATTTTACGTGATTGAAAATTATATTCTTCACAATCGACACAGATACTGTCAATTAGCAAAATTGAATTATAAAAATTTCACCTTCGGTAAGATAGGAGTGCCGGACTCTTCGAACTAACCAACTGGTTCACTGCGGAGACATAAGTACGAACCATTTTTAACGTCGTCATTTGTATTATGTTGCTACGTTTCAATATTAGCACGTCCTTTTTGGTGAACGTCTAAGGTCGTTTTTTGAAGTTCTACTAGGATACCGTAACAATATCAATTCTGATACGATCAATGATATTGTGAATTATGAAAATTTCATCTTCGATAAGATAGTTACGAACTTAAGAGTGTCGGACTTTTCGGACTAACCAACTGGTTTACTGCGGACACATAAGTACGAATCATTTTTAACATCATCAATTGTATTATGTTGTTACGTTTCAATATTAGCACGTCTTTTTGGTGAACGTCTAAGGTTTTCGTTTTTCGAAGTTCCACTAGGATAACGCTACAATATCAATTCTGATACGTTCACTGATACTGTCAATTAACAAAATTGAATTATAAAAATTTCACCTTCGGTAGGATAGTTAGGAATTTAAGAGAGCCTGAAATTAAAAAGTTAACGAAATGGCAAAAAGATAATAAACTGTGGAAAGAAGTGAGGGTAAAAAGATTAACGGCATCAAATTTTGGGAAGATAATTAAATTGAAGAAAACCACATCTACGGCCAATACTGTGAAGGCTTTATTATACTAGGAATTTACAGGAACCCTTGGTGACATGGTACGGTAATGAACAAAAAGAGCAGGCTGTAAAAGCTTTTGAAATTTCGGCAAACCTAAAAGACGATTCTGGTGCTCTTTTTATTCATCCTATATATAGATTTTTAGCTACATTTCAGGACGGAATAATTGCTAATAAAAACGCGGTTATTGAAGTAAATTGTCCATTCAAGGCTCCCGAAGTGACTCCAATTGAAGCTACGGAAAGAAGTTAACTGCATTTTTAGAAATTCGAAATGCTGAATTATGTTTAAAACCTAGGCATCATTACATGTACAAAATACAGGGATAGTTGAACATGACTCTAAGAAAGATTTATGTTATTTCATAGTCTGGACTCCGAATGGGTAGGAAGGGGCGTTAAATTGGACAATTAGTACTAATTGTCACATGTTTAGACAAAAACGCAGATGTCAAGAAATTAGTCATCCTTTTTATTGCATCTACAAAAGGAACGACTAAAATAATGGTCTTGAGTAATTTGCAGGGGGCTACTTGGCAACTTGCTTATTCTTTTACGTTTTGTATGTTTTTGTGAAAGGAGTGAATGTAAGATATTAATAAAAAAAAACAATCAATTGTAAATTGTAGTATTAAAATTTGCTTCCAATCAATGATTACTTCGAAGAATCCGGCATACCTCTAAATTCGTATCTTACCGATCGATGGTGAAACTTTTATAATTTAATTTTGCTAATTAAGAATATCAGTGTCGATTGTGAGGAATATAATTTTCAATAATCTAAAACATGCGCTACTTAGAGAATATAAATATTTTTACATCTTGTAAGAAACACCGGCACTGTTGTTACAATACAAAATTGTTTTTGTCAGATTTTAGTTTTCTCTAAAACATCGTTCATATTACTAAAAAGCCTCAACATGTAAAGTAAATACCAATCAGGGTGAGAAATAATAAGAAGTGAAACTTAAATAATTAATAATGATAATAATAATAAAACTATATATTTATTGCAGCATAAATACCTAATTAATTCCGGCAAATATCATTAAAATAATTACAAATTACATAAAACGAGAGACTTAATAAAACTAAATAAATACCAGTCAGAGGAATATTTAGAAAGAGCAAAAAAAAATTCAAGCAAGAAATTTAAATGCAGGAGACAAATATCCGAAATTTATTTGCTTTCCAGTTGACCAGTCATCGCTTCATATCGCTGATCTTAGTACGAGCATCCTATAAAAGGCACATGCATTTTAAACTCGTCAAATATATTCAATATATTTCAGGCAACTCGACATAAGTACGCCTTTTTCCACAACTGTAAACTTCCCATTAAATCATTCTAGTGCATCAACTCACCGCATGGGGCGCTAGCGGACGGTGTGTTTTTTAATAAAAACTTAAGAAGCATTTTATGAAAAAATGTTAAATTAAAAAAAATTAGAACAAAATATAAATAATTAAAATTAAAATATCCTAGAGAAAAATGCACTTTTTTGGGAAAGTAAGTTACATTGCCGTAACTATTTTCATATAAAAGTAAAAAATGTCTTTTTAATTAAAATTTTCGAAAATAACTTTCCCATATTTTTTATTTATTTTCCATTCTGTTTCATAAAAAACATTTTTAATTTAAATTAATAATAACTCTAAAAAATTGTTCAGCAAGAACGGACAACTCAACAATAAATTGCCCAAGAAATTGACAACACTTAGAAAGAGTCAAAAAAAATTCAAACCTGTGAAAATTTACTCTGATGGAATTAAATAAATTTTGCAAATAGTCGTGGCTTGTTACCTTAAATTAAGTAGCACTACCGACTACATAAAGTTTAACCAATCAGTTAGTATAGTAAAGTTATTATTCATTTATTAAGTCCAGTTCTGCAATGTATCCCTGACTGCCGATTCTTAGTACTTAATTGTATACCATTTTCTAATAATAATAATTTATTTATTGTTTTAGTTTATTTCCCTGATATTGTCATATTATATTGACTAACATTAAATAAATTCTTAATTATCCATTCTTAGTAGCTTAAATAAATACATAATTTTGCATGGCACAATTATTTTTTTTCCAGCTATTTTATCTTCTTTAAAATGCAATTCATTCACAAAATGTGGTTTCGCCAATATTTGATTGCAAAATTGAGGTAGTATGTATTCATTAAAACCTTCAAGTAATTGGAAAACATCAACTACTAGGGCATTAATATTTTACGATAGCAAACACCACAAACTTTTTAAGTTACACTCTGTCGTGAAAATTTAATTCTTGGTAAACTTTGATATTTATCGATTGGGAAAGACGTCCTTATATTGGAAGCCAACTTCTATAAATGAACCTCAATAGTAGTGGGTGCTAGCTTTGCTGATTTAATTTTCCAGCATTAATCTACTCACATCTGTTATTAAAATCAATCATATTCCGATTAACTGTAAATAGTAATATATCTCTTTTAGTGAAGCGCTTGTAGGAGTTGTAGGTACTCCTTTAATGTATTCCACAAATGTTTCCAACTCGGGTTTGCCACACAGCTGCCTTCTCCCTCCTTACCTTCAATAACTATGATTACAACTTACGATATGTATATATAGAATTAGTTCCATCTAGCGCGGCGAATATAGGCGACGTTATAGGGCGGGCGGGCATATGCGCCGAAAGTATTTTAGTTAAATCATAAGCGCTGTGTGTAACAGGCCGATCTATTGTTTTCTTTCATTAGTAACATTTATTCTATTGCGTAAAAACGTCCCATACAGCTACGTTGTGAAATACTGCTGAAAGGTGTAATGTACTACTGTCGTGGCAAGAGAAACCCCGCGTACTAAAACATGTGTCGTCAGATACACACAAAGCATGTATTGCTGGTTGTCCAACAGCTCATGAACGTCAGAAAGTATTTAATTCGGATCTAAATTGAAGTGTCATGTCAGTAGAGTATAACATTTCATGGAATACGATGATTCATCCTGAAGTTACAAATTTTCTACAAAATTGTGTTACCACGTGCGGAAATCACCTTGAGAAAATATTAGTAGTCCTCGATGTACTATGAATTTATAATTTGAATCTTGCTATAAATTCCAATTGGTAACACCCTGGTTTGCTTAATCGGTAAAGCAACCATCGTGCGAAATGATATGATTACTGATCGTGAGGGTGAGTAGGTTTATTGTCAATTGAGTTAGATCATAGAAAATTTCATTGCTATAACTAAGCATTTGTTTCTTAATTAAATTAGACAATAAAAGACAAATATAGGAAGCTCTCAAAATATCAGAGAAATAGATTTGGAGAAAATTGAGAAATTTCTAAATGACAAAATATGATGACATTTTTTAACAATCAAAATCAAAATTTAGTAATTTTACAATCAAATTCGACTCTTATAAATATAAAATTGCAAATTACACAAATGAAATATTAAAATACAACGGGAACCAAAGATATTTTTAAGTATAGTTAAGATGCAAATTATTTTAAATCATATTTTGTTTGAAACAATTCTTTTTAATAATCTTACCACAAAATTGATCTCGTTGGTATCTGTGAATTCTGAAATAATTGAAAACCTATCGGTATTATTAAATAATTTTCTTATCTATTATGACGTGATTCAGCTCTAATTTGTTGGAAACAATTCTTTTTGATAATCTCACGACAAAATTTAACTCGTTGGTATCTGCGATTTCTGAAACAAGTAAAAAGCTACTGAATTATTACTCGATATCATATATAAACTTTATTATAAATTATCTGGTGATTTAGCTCTAATTTGTTCTCTGATTTGTAGCTTACTCGTGGGTCTTAAGCTTAATTAAGCTTGTCGGTAATATTCTAGCCATATTGTATATAATTTGAGTATATAAAATGTTCTAGTTGTTTGTTACTTCACTTATATGCCATTAAAGAGAAAACATATGAAATTAACACGTACACTGACACTGTTTGCCCACACTTGCCACTGTGTCGTTTTGTAATTTTCTAATGCAGCAATATTATCAAGAATTGTCATATCATACACCAGCATACATTTGGGTTGAGTTTCGCACAAAATGGGAGGGACCCGGACATTAATAATCCAATCTGTATGTGAGGAAAATGCAACAAAGGCTTTAAATTAAAATCACTCAAAATATCATTAATATCTAAGTTAAATCACAAGCAATGAATTTGAATACTAAAACTAATTCTCAAATAAATAATCTAAATAGAAAAATCATCACAAAAGAACATGTCTAAAATGGAGCTACAGTTTTAGGATAAGTATCTTTAATTATAAATTTTCATCACGCTTTTTGTATTATTGTATGGTGATAACAACCGCAACATGTGATCGAAGACCTTTTGCAAAACTTTATTATATTGTTTTATATTTACTCTCGAAATCATTGCAAAAGTTCTGTTCACAAAGGGTTTATGTTACAAAGGAAATTATACATAAAAATTTTATGTAATAAACTCTTTACATACTCCATATGTCATATTGCAGATATATACGTACATCAAAGTTGAGATTTCAAACAAACATTAAGCACTTTTAATATATTTTTAGATGTGCTGTCAATTTTTAAAACCAAACATTTTACTACACACATATGTGTTCTAAAAAGTCTTGCCGGATGTATTAGTAAACATACGTATTTATATTTTACTTTTAAATATACAAATAACACCCATGTCGTTTAATTAAAATGAGATGTGATCATAGTGTTAATAAGATCAAAACGTCACCAGTAAAAAGCTGCGTGTTTTTTCTAAAAAAATCCTCCTTCCTAATTCTGCCATTTTCGGTAGAAAAATTATACATTATTAAACAGTGCAATACATAGACAAACTAAAGTTCTTATTTGAAACTACGGAATAATAACTATTTAATTTAATTATAAGTCAGATTTCATAAAGCCTTCTTTTTGAGCTATTCAATAAATACAAAGTTTTTGCCTGAAAAGCACTTTAGCCAAAATCATGTTTTAAATGTCTATCGGCTTTATCCTTTTTTAAGGGACTTCCAATATGATAAATTAAAAAATATCAAAACGTACATTGATTATTAATTCGATGGTTTGGGCAGATAGCTCATGCTGTGCTCGAGATAAGAAAGCTTATTAAAAATATTTCATTAATTTTGGAACGATTTAATATTTTATGGAAGTTGTAAAACCAGACCCTATCGACAATATTAACATTTTTTAAAAAGTAATTCGAGGTTAAAGGAAGGTTTCATGTCATATACGTATACAAAACTATATTTGCAAAGTGATTATAAATTGGCAGTTTTATAAATGTCAGTTTTTAAATTGTATTTAAAAAATAAGACATGATTTTTGTTGACTAAGTTTAGTTTACCAAACAGACCGCTTGTGAATGGTTTTCTAAAGAACGAGTTTGCGAAATATCTTAGGAAGAGTGTATTTTATAGGAATTTTTAAATTTCGGGTTGTAAATGTCCAAGCAGACTTAAAATAACGAGACATATTTCATTTGAAAATTTTAGAAATTTAGTTTTTTAATATTAGAGTGATTTTGAACATGAACGTTTTAATTATTTCAATATCGGCGGTGTTATATGTCATTTGAAGTTTATAGTTAGGTAAATAATTACCAAAAATACTGATATCCGCCAAAAATATTGCCGAAAATATGGAATGTAGTAGAAATAGTACAAAACAGTACCAAGGAGTTCTAAACAACCTGGAAGCAAGAAGGTAGTAGTGGCAAATGATCAGCAAAAGTAATAATAATATGATAACTAGTTGTCATTTAGAATACATTGACAATTTTAGAATGTAAATCAAATATGTATGAATGAAAATGTAAACAATAAGCATAGGACAATCGGTATTACTTATGCAGTTCCATTAAGTGGTTTAGGTCTACCTTAAACTGTTCAATTAATGTAATTATATAAATAATAACGATGCAACTATGTAATTAAAAGAATTACGAGTAGAGCTGTTGGTATTATGACAATATAGAATGTAAAATCAGTCATAAGCATAGGACAACCGGTATTACTTATGCAGTCCCATCCAATGGCTTAGGTTTACCTATACATGTACATTTGATAGAAAATACACAAACAATAAACGATGCAACTATGTATGTGTTAAGATGTGTTTGTAGCTACAGACATATATGTTTCTTCTTTGTTTGGTTTCGTCAGTGTAGCATAACGAGGAAAAATATAGTATTACCTTAAAAGGTAAATCCAAAAATTTCCAAGTGTTAAATAACAGTGCACTTACTTAATACTGTGTAATGCCTAATTTTTAATCAACACATATTTAGTGCTTTGAATAATAGCAGTGCTGCCTGCTTTCTTGGAATTACAACATTTTCGATACATTTTCTTTAAAAAAATACTTTAGCAATCGCTAAATTGTATTTCAAACAATTTTCTTGTTAATTAAAATTTGAAATTAAAATATTATGGTATTAAAGAGATATGTCTCTTTACATGTTAAACATAAAGGTTATGTACAAAAAATCGCAAATTGTTAGTTTAGTTGCTAGGTTGCATTGCTGACGTATTTCTGGTAGCTTACGATAACCGTAAGCCTTCCGATAAGTTTCAGAATCCCACCATAAGTCGCTGCACCTGTTAACGCTCAAACTGATTAGTTTTCTTTAGTTTAATTGTTTTTTTATAATCAAGTTAGTTATTATCCATCACTGGTGGCTTCAAATTTTAACCTTAAATAATGATTTTTTTGGACTCTCAATACTTTTCTTATGTAATATATTTCCACTTGTTTTGTTGTTATTTTTAATCTTGCTTTAGTGTGGGTTAAATAAATATTTGTAATTGTTTTTGCAAATTTTCGTGTTGCAGGCATTTGCCTCTAAACTCTTCTCTTTTTTAACATTCCTCACGGATGTGTTGAACCGTTAAAGCGTGGTGCTGAATTTTAACCATCGCATTCTTGAGAGGCTGGGCCATCAATTCTGTGAACCTTTAAAAATGTGTTTTTTATTACATCGGGCAGGTTGCTAGCGTTGCCCAGGAACCTTCCTCCTTCATTCAGGCTTAAGACCGGCAATAGCACTGTGCAGATCTCCAATCCATCTTCCAGATGCTGCAGGAGGAGAACAAAACCTTAATAAGACTAATCAGTCGAAAAAACAAATATCTAACCTTCGCTAAAGAACCGGTAAGATGCAAATTGATAATTCAACATAACCCCCATAGAACAGGTAATGCCAATTAAATACCTAGGAGTAAACATATCCAGTCACCAAAATCTAGCAAATGATCTCACAAACCAGATTAATAAAGCAGCTGCAATTTCTGGATGTTTAAACGATGTTATATGGAAGAATATAAACATAAGAATAGGAAGCAAAATCTGCATTTATAAAACATGTGTAAGACCGTTACTGATCTATGGCATCGAAGCCAGAGCAGACACCAGTAAAACAAAAATAATAAAGCAATCATCCGAAATGAAAACTCGGAATACAATAGTAGGCAAAATTCTTTGAGATTGAGTAAGAAACGATGATATTAGGCAGATATGCGGAATTCAAGACATAGTAAGTTGGGAAAGACAGGGGAGAAGAAACTAGACTAGCACGAGCATATAAAAAGGATAGACACAAACAGAATAGTCTGCATTGCACTGGAATGGAAGCCCTACCCTGTCACCACACGAGGGCATAGCGGCATCTAGCACTTCTATGTGTAAGAACTAAATTGGAGTAACACTAACTAAGTAAGACAATAAGTGAAATAAACAAAGTAACGTTTTTTAAAAATTTTGTTCTTCAAGCATAGAATATTTGTGATTTAGATGGTTATTTTCGTAGATATTTGTGGTCTCATTTCTAGATATTAATTGTATTATTATACTTGGTATAATATACGTATCTAGGTCGGTATATTAGTTCTTTTTTTTATCGTGGTCTATTGTATTTATCCACGGCTAGTAAATATCAGTGGTTTCCGGGTATTTATTTCATCTCTCTGTCATTTTATTTTATATACATTATGTTTCTGTTTATAATAATGTGAGAATAAACAAGAATTAATGATTTGGATAACATATACATATATGTAATACGGATCGATGTATAAACGTTAATAAAATGCTGTCTACTTCAGTGATTAAATCTATTATAAAAATCGAAACCTATATTTATTCATTACACACATTTAAAAAAAAAATTATCTCTAGTAGAAGCTCAGGATGCGAAAACCTTGATCAATGTTACTTTTTTCATAATCATAGGTCGATGAACCTAGCAAGTATACATATTGTTATCTGTAAAATTATTTGTTTTTATTTCAATTATTCTACGAAATTGTCAAACTATGATTATCAGTTGGTGTTTTTAACGGTAACTTAATCTAATAATTCGCAAAAACAAATTGGTGGTATTATTTAAATTTTAGAACACTTCCAACACTCTTAAAAATAACTCGAAAGAGATGCACTGGAAACTTCTCTTTTCCCAGAATGCCATACTGACGATCTAAAATAATACATTTTTCATATTTTCTATTAGATTTTCTGTCGCACATATAGGAGTAGGTGCATTAATTATAACCAAATGTTTGTTAAATCTACGAGATCATGTATTAGCCTGCCATTTATTTAATACCTTAAATAAAACTTTGAAACTTGGACCATATGTATGAGTAATTGGTAGGCTTTTTCGAGTGCACTCGGTTTTTTTATAGCACTTCCGGTCTAATCGGAAGTAACGTTAATTTTGATTTTTTAAATACAACGTCCTGTGTTTTTGCTCTTATTCGGTTTCTACTGAAAATGCACCATCCAGTACAGGTTCACTTTTAACATTTTTGTCAAAGATAACGGTATCTATTAAATTTATCCATTAAAGTGATACTGCTTCGTAAAAAATGTCGAACCACAAAAACCACCAAAGTTGGCATTGGAAACAATTACATAACGTATTTCCCACATTTACACACATTGGCGAAGGAAACATTTTATTTCACAGCGGAAATACTAAAGAAAGTAAGATTTTTTAGTACTCGTTTTTTGTAAATAGCAACACCTATTGTTTATTGCAGTGGAATAATTGACATAGTTTTTTAGCTTTCAAGTGATATAAAATATGATGTGATTTAGTAGTAGATAGGTAGTAGAAAATCTAAAATTTTCTAAAAGTAGTCTAAATCCAAAGCAGCAGAACAATAAAACTTCAAACGAAAAACTCAGTTACCATTGGAAATAAACGAGTTCTGTAAATAATGTTTAATCAACTACTAGACATTGAGCAAAGATATACACATGTTTAAAGTTTGCATTTAAACTACTAGTAACAAAACAATCCCCAATCGTCCCCAATCATTAGGACATTAGGGCATCAGACACCGTAGTACAGAGCCAATTATAGTGAGCGAAACTACTGCGTAATCATTTAATTTTTAATGTTTTCTTTTGCTATTTTTTTGCAGTTTAAGAATGAAAAGCCATTATTTATTCTTAATTTGCCGAAAACCCCCAAAAAATTACACACACATATATATATATCAAAATTCTTTGCCAAATATACAAATGTATATATATATCATATCATATCATATATAAGTTCAAAAACATATGGATTAGCTAAATTACATAAAGTGAATAATCCTTTACGGCCTATTTGTATATTCAAAGCCCATTATATAATTTAGCTAAATTACTATCAAATTCAATTACAAATATAATACGTAAAAATGAATATTACATAAAAAATTCTTTTGATTTCAAAAACTTTTTAAACAGTACTATCAAGAAACATTGGAATGAACTTCAAGAGTTTACTAGTTTGCCGCAAGGAGAATTTATTAAAGCATTGGAACTTAGTTTAAACACTAGTTATTTTCAGTATAATAATGTCTTTTATAAACAAATTTTTGATTGCGCTGTGAGATCTCCAATTTCAAGTTCTATTGCACAGTTAGTACTAGAAGATTTAGAAAAAAATAATCTTTCCAAAATTGATTTCATACCAGTTTTTTATAAACGTTATGTAGATGACTGTATTTTATATTTACCAGCAAACAAAGCTGAATATATTTTAGGAGAATTTAACACTTATTATTCAAAACTTCGTTTTACATTAGAAAAAGAAACAAACAATGAAATACACATTTTAGCTTTAACATTAATTCGTGAAAATAATCAAATTTTAACAAAAGTATATCAAAAACCAACTTTTTCAGATAGATATTTAAACTATAAGTCTTACTAATCCATGTAAATTAAAAAAGCGTTGTTATTTCACAAATAAACAGAACAATCAAGCTAACAAGTTCTAAATATAGACCAAAAATCCTACAACAAATGAAAGACATATTAATTAATAACAATTTTCCTTTAAACTTTATAAATTCCATTATTAAAGATAGAATAAATAAATTTTATAATAATAATAGAAATAATAATCATTCAAAATCAACAGATATACAAAAATATGTAGTAATTCCTTATGTAAAAGAATTATCAGAAAAAATTAGTAAAGTATTCCGCCCGTTTAATATCCAAATTGCTCATAAAAATTAAAATAATTTAGGGTTTTTGTTCAGTAATATTAAAGATAAAGATCCTTTCCTTATACAAACTCATGTAGTATACAAAATTCCATGAGATTGTAATGGTGTATATATAGGGCAAACATTACATTATTTATCAGAAAGACTAAATGGACACAAATATGCAGAAAACATTACAGCTTTAAAAAAGCATACCACAACATTACAAAACATAAGTTTAAACTTGATGAAGTCAAAATTTTATGTAAAGAACATAATAACAAAATTAGAAACTTTCTAGAACACATACAAATAAGGAAGCATGATAATGCAGTAAATGACCGATTAGAAATTAATAATTTGGTAATAGCATATCATTCAATAGTTTAATATGATGTATTTTGAGTCTGCTACATTTACGTATTTCTGGGTTGTGTAGGATAGACAAATGTTATTTCTTCTGTACCATATATTTGCCGCCAATATATTTGTCAAATATATGTTACAGTTTGATTAATGTTTATTGGTGTTTTAATGTTTTATATAGTTAGTTTATGTTAAATTATTAAATAATTGAAAAAGATAATATCTATATTATCAAAATGTTTTAATTTCTTATTTTGTTTGCAATTTCCCAATTTTATCGTTTTACTATAGTTCTTGTATTTCTATGAATCCAAAGCATTATTTAGACACATTGTCAGAAAAGATATCATGGAATTACTGATATAATCCATTTTGCATCTTTAATCGCATTCACTATCATAATAATATTTTTTTAGTGTCAATGAATAATCAGTATCGTAACGCAAGCTGCACGGTGAAAAATAACATTTTGTTACATCCACTTCCCAAACTATCTCCTCCAGTTGATGAAATACATATTAATTTTTTTAATTTAATTTTACTGCAAATAAAATAGGAGCTGCAAAGCTTTTATGTATATTATTCTGACTATGCGCTAACGATTTTAGTCGTGTAAATTGTAAACATATTCCATCTGAACGCAGACAATAATAACAGTAAACGTGTTTTATTAGGACTAAAATTTAAATGATCTTCTTCTCATGGGAATGATTTTAGTGTCAGTGGTGACATAAAATTGAAGCGTTAGGTTATTTGTCTGAGAGTTTTATTGCGAAAGAGAGTGAGTCAATTTTAAATGTTCTTCAGTTCGTTTTGAAAATATAGATGAGGTTTAAAATTATTCGTTCCATGTTTATTAGAAAGTGAAAATATCATTTAATTAGATAAATTGCACTAATTTATAACGTCGTAGTAGAGTACTTGCATTTGAAATTAAACTACAATGAATTTAGCCTAATGAAGTTAGATGATGTAGATGGCGCTACAATCTGAATACAATTTACACATGATATTTTTCTTATTTAAAAAGATCAGCTTGTGTTTTAAATGTTAAAACATACCTACACCTTTGAAAAGTCAAAACAGCTGTTCCCCAAAACAAGAAGACGCAAATATCATATAAATTGGTGTCTATTATTGTAGAGAGTTGCACCTGCAATGTGGTAATGTGAAAAGGAAGGATGTGTTCAAATTACATCAAAAGAAATATTTATTACGTTCGTTTGAACATCTAGTTCTGGAAATAGCAATTTTGAAAGTAATATATCAACAACCTGACTCCAGAACATATCATTTCCCACTATGCGAAAAAATGGCGTAGTTCTGTACCTCCTTTCTAAACAAATGTCCAACACAGACACATTTTTATGATATTGCCTGTGATTGCAACTGCTCTTTCGATAAATGTACTAAACAGACAAGTTTTTATAATGCTACCAAAAATTAAAGAATGCAACTGTAGAATACGAATATGTACGTTCCCTATACAATGCAACTTGTCTATTTCGAGATATTAAGCTTTTTTGAGCTTTAAATTAGTGGTCACTTATTTCAAGATTTATGGATGCTAGATGCGAATCGTCACGTGAGTTCCACAAGGTTCTAAGTAGGTACACTTTTGCTCAAAAATGAGAGAGAAGCAATCTGCATAGTTGAATTTTAAAATGATCGCAATTGGTCCACGGATAGCGCTGTAATTATTCTATTCCACATGGTTCTTAGCAACACTGCGGAAAAACCGATAAAAATTTACAAGGTTCTAAGTACTATTTATTTTGTGAACGAAATTTGTGCAAAGCTTTGGTTGTGCTTTTTATTCTAAATATATCCGATTTGGAGAATTGGTCCGATTATGCAAGCTCTGGATCCGAATATCTTTCACAAAGTTATAGAGACGGTAGAAAATCACTCAAAAGAATTCTACACGGAAGTTTGTGACAATCAAGGGATCAGACCTGTCAAAACTCATCTATATCAGCATGTTTTCAATACTGAATATAATATTCACTTCCTAAAACCAAAATAAGATTTATGTAACGTATGCGAAAAGTACAGGCAATAATGTTACTGAACAAATTTAAAGCATTTAATGATCATACTGAATTGAAGAATAATATGAGAAAATAAGAAACATGATAAACTAATAGTAGACCCAAACATTGCTGTAGTAAGTTTCGATTTACAAAATGTAATAAATTTGCGTAGATGCAAAATAGGTAAACTATTTTACAAGAAAAACTTGAATGTTTCCAATCTCACAGATCATGAATCTTTAGGAAAAGATAAAATATGTGTAATATGGCTTGAAACATTGTGCGGTAAATCAGGTAATGAAATAGCAAACGCCTTCATGGCAATTCTTAATAATGTCTGTCCTTTACATCCAAATGTCAAAAATATAATTACGTGGAGCGACAGTTGCGTTCTTCAGAACCGAAACTGTAAAATATCCTGTGACTTTGCTAGATTTCTTTATTTGAATCTTGACATAGACAGTGTAACCATGGATCACTCATGTGAAAGGAACCCTCATGTAGAATTGTATTACAACAAATTTGGATTAAAATTATTTGACAGCACTGAACACTCCTGTGTTTTAAATTGAACTTGTCTTTTGACCGACAGGCTCTTATCTATTTATTTTCCAATTCCACATCTTTCAGGAAACTAAAATATTGTATACTAGGTAGTTCCCTTAATTTTCCGATTATAATTTGAGCACCCAAAAACTGCATAACATCGCATTCTTAGATGATAATAACTAGTAAGAGACGATCGCAATAACTGATAAATTACCACTACAAACACACCTACAAGTAACACACGTACATAAATATTCAAACATGAAAACAATTCGTACTTGCTGCTTCGAAAATGACGACATGACAATAACTCATATTTCTGGCACGCCCTTATACTTATATCACGGTGTTTTTGTCATTTAATTTAAAAATTACCCACCTATCTAAAAAAATGTAGTATACAACACACTTTGAAAATTAACTCTTATAAAACAAACGATAGTTACTAGTTTTGAAAACCCGAGTGCGAAACGAACGGGGGATTTTCAAAGCCGGTAATTGGTCTGACTATAGCCTTTTTGGACTTCTATCATATAACCTATATTTCTTCAATATATATTTAATTAATTAATTTAAATTAATTCCGTTAGTGTAAAGTCATACTGTTCTATTTTAGTAACTTAAAACAGATGTACCATATTTGCTTCTTTTACTATTGTATAATTTTAAAAATTATGAAACGATTCAGCCACTAAACCTCCCTGTCTCATAAGGACGCATAATGGAATAGAACCACAACCGACCGTTTGCTGTATAAAAACTACATGAAAAAAAAGCATGAGAGAAAATTACTATTTGCGTTTCGGGCGGTAATTTTCATCAGGTTTTTTTCTTTTTTGAATAATATTTTCTTCACGTGCGCCCTTTCTCAGAATTTTAAAAAAACATTAAATACCCAAATTAAACAAAATATCTCAACTATTATAAAAAAAATAATAAAAAAAGAAAGATGTTGCATCTCTTAAGAGTTGCCGAAGTTATGGTCTCCTTTGGGCCTAGTGCGTCTACTACTAAAATTGATCACAAGTGATACAAATGAAAAGTAACTCTTTTTGAAGTGAAAACTTCTATGGGCGCGTTGATGCATTGATTGTTGGGCACTGAACCACGGTTGCCAGATGAAATTCTACAAGATCCCTAGAATTCAAACCAAAATCCTCCTAGAAATCCCTAGCTGTCACTGGCTGTCACTTTTCTGTCAATTTTTAAGTTTTGGGGTTATAGGATACGAAAAGTAAAAAGACAACAATAATGAATTTATTTTAATTGAAAATATAAAGAAAAATGCAACAATACACAAAAATTTTTATATAGCTATTGAACTTACATTACATTATTGGAATATAAAGATAATTGAATACAAAAATAAACTTCAATCATACATAGTTTTATCCATTTTTTTCAGTATTTATTTTTCAATAGCGAAATTGTAACAGATGGTATTTCGTAATAAATGTTTAGTGTGCATAATTCCAGTTAGTGTTTCAGGTGAAAGTTTATTACGAATTTTCGTTTTATTCAAGTTGACCTGAGAGAAAACTCTTTCAACAGTTGCACTTGAATGTGGTAAACAGAAAAGATCAAAAACGAAATTGCACAATTTTGGAAACATTGGGGAATCATCTCCTGTTTTAAATTGTTTTATACTTTGCCAAAAATCGTTAATATTTAACTCTGCCAAATGGATTAAATCTACATTTCTTAAGTGTCGCCATTCTAAGTCAATAGCATTTAAATCATGTTGTGTAATTAAATTTGGAAATTCAATTGCCAGAGCAGCGATAGAGTCATGTTTTTTACTTATGACTTCAGATGGTGTAATTATCGTTATTTTTTGCAAAGTTTGTGTAGATTTACTTCTTGGATCAAACCGTTTAAAAATTTGATCACAGCCTTCTATAAAAAATTCTAAGCAACGTTTACGAAAGTTTAGTAGTTCTTCTGGAGTTAACCCATGTGTATTATTAGTTAGAGATGCAGTAATTATGGCACCTAGATACAAGTTTTCTATTGGCAAAAAATTGTGAGGATTCTAATATTGAACATTTTCTAAAGGTGTTTTTTGTAGGTGATCTCTTTTCAAAAAGCAGTCCAAAAGAGTTCGTAAAGTATTCTGAACATTTGTATGTAGAGTATGAATTTTAATTGACTCTGACTGCATTTCTATGTTAAATTTATTAAAAAATGGTAAAACGAAATCTAAAAAATGGTAATACAGTTTCACTGAAGGATATCTTAGCCTATTTAATATCGTTTCAGCTACAGATACTTTTTGATTTAAATGGATATCAGTGAAATATAGTATTAGTGCATTATATTGCTCTAATGTTCTCTTAACAACTGAATGCAGTGATAGCCATCGAGTCTGAGACGGTTGTAACAACTTATGAGGTTTTATCTCTACAAAATTTTGAAATTGTGTAAATTCGGCTTGTCGCTTGAAACTATGCTGAAAATATGTGTAAATATCTCTAGCAACATTTTCGATTTCCTCTGGCAATTGATTACATGCATAGCTCGCACAAAGACTAAATGAATGGCAAGAACATTTCATTAAGAATTAATTGGGATTATTTTCTTTTTATCTGGTAGACAAGGAATTATGCACACCCATCATTACACTAGCCCCATCTGAGGCAAAACCGATAAGATTTTTGTTGTAATCAATATTATATTTTTTGAAAAAAATTACTAATTGTAGTGTATAGCCCTTCTGCTGTACCATTTGATACAGGTATTAAACCTAAAAATACGTCTCGTACAACATTGGCGTTATATAAACGAGCAACTAAAGCTAAATTTTTTATTACTCCTTTATCTGTAGACTCATCTACGATGAGTGAAAATTTTATAGTTTTTAATAAATCTAAAGTATTCTCAAATGTATAAGCACCTATTCACTATTACGGTTGCTTTAGTACGTTTGCTACTGTATTTTTTTTGCAATTTCAGAATCAGTAAAAGGAGCTTTAATACATTTTGATAGATGGTCCATTACATTGAACGCTATATTATGTTCCGCTGCAAATGCAGCAAATCGCACTTTTTATCTGATTTTTCTAAATTTATATTTTTTTGAAAGTGTAACATTAAACTTAAGGTCGGTTGATATGGTAGAGATTTCGCTTTTACTTGATGCACTTTGAATTGTGAATGTTTTAATAATTCTGATTTTCCACATACATACCAAGTCCTTATTGCATGCATTACAGTATGCGTATGTAGGTCCTTTCTTACTTGGTTGAAACCATCCCTTAAATGCTTCTTCACGTTCCCATTTTTCTTGATATTTTTGAGCGTAGAACTTTTTCCGTTTTTTTTCTTTGTGTAATTTCTGGCTTTCTTCGGAGGAAGATGGATAGGAATGCACCTTTGATGTAGACGGTTTATTTTTGTCCATTTTTATTATCGTCTGTAGAAAAGTGACAGTGATAAACCTTAATAATTCCTATTATTTTTAAATCATAAAATTGTTATATGAACAACACGTATTATAAAAGTTTTTTCACAAATCTGAAAGTTTATTTAAAAACAAAATAAAAAATGAATCCATGAAAAAGTTACATTTGTATATTAAAATTAATGCACAAAACTTCCTATGATATTATCAAACAAATAAAAGTATTAATATGTACTTACTTATTCAAAGTTGCGTGGCGGAACACAAATTTTGTGCACTACAAATTTTAATAGTCTTAACACTCTTAATCACGCATTGATTTTAATTATTTAAGTATTAAAATGCTTATATGGGAGACAAATAAATGTTTGACTTGTTGCTTTGTAATTTTTTATATTTTTACACTGCACTGAAAGTACCCAACGTTGGATAAAGTTGTAGTTGTAGTATGTTATAGTGATAAAAATTGCAGCTCGGGGCATATTTATAGCCTCGGGTCATCATGTGGTCTTTACTTTTTCGGGGATTTACTTTTTTACAGCAAAGTAATTTTCAGGGAATCCCCTTAATTTAATATTTTAAATCGTAATTCTGACTTTCCCAATACTTCTAGCGCTCTGTATTATCTACTTGATACTAGAGGGAGCTGCAAGAGTTAAAAGAAATCTGTAATCAGTACTTGAGTATGGAACAAATCAGTAAAATAATACTTTTTTATATTTACAAATACATAATCCAGAAACAACTAAAATAAAATTGTTTTGACAACTTGACCAAGAAATCCCTAGATTTTCACAAAATTTTGACAAAAAGCCTTTTCCATTGCAAGCCTTTAAAAATCCCTAGATCTAGGGGGAAATCCCTAGACATGGCAACCGTGCACTGAACGAGACTGAGCCGTCACGCTCGGAATCTAACGCTCGTTCGGGTAAAGTCGGCTCGAGTCGAGTCGACTAAGGGATCGAGAGAGATATAGTTAACGCGTCTCTGCCGATCTCTACTATACACTCTCGGCTTTGTATTATAACACTAACTAGCGGTATTTAATTTCAATTAAATTGAAATTTAGAATAAATACGCGAAATATTGTATTTTTATTTTCTGAAAATTCTTGTCCACGTGCAGATGCGATCCCGAGCCGCCTGGGTGTAAGGCCGGCACGTTACCATTAGACCAGCGCGGGTACTCGTATGAGAATTATCATATCGTCTATTTGTATATATGTATACACAATAATAATAAATATATATTTTTTAAATGTAATATAGAACGAAAATGGAAAATGTAAATGTAAATGAATATAGAACGCAAAAAAAGTTGTATTTCGTATTATTAACCTCGCCTTGATGAAGTTTTCACTTCTGCCGTGTGGTCTTAAGCACGCCTATTTTTTTTTTGATTACCATACGTTAGCAAAAAACTTGAATTATAAAAAAAGTTACGTACACAAAAGTATGGTAGTTGCGATGGGAGTGGAAAGAGCCCTTTTCAGTCTTTGTTTAAACAGAATTACAATGATGAGCATAAACATTTCATCTAGAATTTCTAACGCTTCTATTTTTGAAAAGTTAGCATTGCCCACCCAAAAAATTTTAATCCTAATGACAAGTTACAACACATTGAGTTTTCTTATAAGTGGATGCCCGCAGAGGAAAGGCAATACATGATATCAGAGAAATCAGTTTCCAGTTTTCATATGAAAATGTTATAAAATAAAAGAATACTATAATTTTTACTTGTAAGAATTCTTGTTTATTCCTGTCTTTATGCTCTATTTCAGTAGAATACATGAAAACAATATTACTTTATTGAAATTTTAATTCCAATAACAATTTCATAGTCTTACAATGCCATATGATTCTAAGTAGACGTGTAATTTTTTTAAATTGCGTTCGTAACTTCTTTCGGTTTTTAAAATTGACAGGTTTTTTACACCAAACCTTTCCATAATAGAATATACTCATCCGTTCCAATCAAAAATCGTAGCAGTATAGACCGTATCAAATTGGACATTAAGTCAAACTATAAAAATTGCTCTACTGCAAACCTTTTCAGAATGTACTTAGAAGCCTGTGGAACTCACGTGACGGAATGCATAACAAATATCCATATTTGAATGCCAAATTCGTTTTCAGCACTCTTGAAGACAAAATTGCAATTTTTCGTGAGTCAATAAAAAACGAAATTATCAAGTTGTGCAAAATTTTGTTAATTGTACATGAAACCTGCAGTTCTCTATCCGTAGAATACGAATATGTATAGGTTCTCTGAACAATTATAAAAATAAATGAAAGAAAGGAAATGTTTGACGGCGATTAATTATTCTCAGGTAGGTATTATTTAGGGATACGTTTCTGTTTTTTCTTCTAGTGAATCAATTCCATAATTAAATTATATAATAATTAATAAGTAATTTTATTTCAATTAAAAATATAATGAATTATTTGGTAAAAATTGTGTATTGATAAATTTTATTTTAATTTTAGATATTTGAAATTTTATTTCTCCCATCTTGATTTATGCATTATATTAAGGTATTTTAAAGCGGGAATTTACACTTTGTATATTCTTTGATATTATTAAAACTCCAACAAAATATATATTTCTCTTTTAATTTAATTTTTTTTTCAGTTATAAATGTATGAATCATATATCACAGACACGTTGCCATCTAGAAATAGAAATTTTATAAATACTAGCATTATGTATATGATTTACTCTGTATATTTTATTTTTATATATATGTTAATGAATTATAGACGCGTGAGAAAAGTACAGATGGATGTAACGTATACAAATCGTATTTCATGGAAGCATAAATCGTATACAGGGGTTTTTGAAATCATAGATACCGTTGTACAAACTATAATTAAATACGATTTTTTTTTATTATTTACGGTACGTACAAATTATTACTAAGACAAATAAATCTTGTGAGACATTGTGAATTTTTTCTACTTACTTTTACTTATTCAATAGATTTTAACTTGGATAATGATAATATAGTAGACATTAATACGTAACATTTAATGATATATTCTTTTTCGGGATTAATATTTTGAGGAGCTTTCCTCTGTAGTCAAACTGAGATCGTGGTCATCATTGTATTATTTTTACTTTGACCACCGCAACCGTCAGCAAGTAAATGTAAGGTATCAATTGTCCCTTTAATCTTACTTAATACATCCCAAACAGTTGACGCAACAATTTATCTTAGTTCGAAAATATCCTTATTTAATGCGTAGCTTATCCTCTGCCTGGAATTGAAAATCTTCCATAATTTTGTAAAATTCAAATCACCCGTTAAATACATGCGAGCGTTTGTTTGACTACGGCAGTATTGACTTTCTACACATTGAAGAGATTTAATGAAATTCTTTATTGCAACCTTTCTGTACTCATTTGAAATACCTATTCGATCTCTTCCTTTTTTTTCTCGAACATTTAACCTCGCATTACAAAGTTTTTCATAATACACTGTCTTTACTAAATGTAGTGATTTTTAAAAATGCCTTCTTACAAACACGGATATTGGTATTAGAACCTGATCTTATGAAATATTTAATAGAGATTTCTTCATTATGCAGCTTCGATCTTTTGCATTTTCAGCTTTGCAACATGCAATTATAAAGCTGTGTTGTTTATCTTTCTCCTTGCATGCGTATAATTTTTTATGGGACTCTAGAATTTGAAGCATGGTTAACTTAGAACAGTGATATGGTTTTCCCGGTTGATTATTATGCCCGCAAGTTGGGTATTCCGTTAAACCTTTCGAAGTATGTGTAAAAATGCATTTCCTTAGATACTTCTTTTACCGAAAAATTACTACCAGATGTAATTTTCGGTATTGTTCTATTTCATTGGGTAATAAAATATGTACTACTGAATATTTAGGCAACCTACCTTTAAATATTTTCAAAAGTTGGTAATAAATGACAACTCGTTATTGAATACTCCTCAAATTTCTGAGCAACGTTGCACATTTAACAGATCCTGCATCTTGAATACCCATATAGAAAGTTACCCATATAAGAAGATGGGCGTATACTCTTTTTGATTGTCTTACTAATGTATTGTGCCTGTTTTGTTTTTTTTGAAGTCCCCTGATACCAAAAAAGTGGTTTCTAAAAAATGTCTGTGTGTCTCTGTGTGTGTGACCACGATAGCGGGCAAACCGCTGTAGATATCTATTCCAAATTTTGTATTTACGTGTATAATCTACCTCTTAAGATCTGATTAGTTTTTCAGTCAAATCGGTAGACCGGAAGTAGTAGTTTACTTCAGTAAAAAAATCAACTTTTGCAAATATTACTAAGTTTAAACAAATTTATAAAGAATTCAAATATACTCATAATTAAATTTGAGAAAAATTGTGTTAAAAAAGTTTTTCGAAATTCCTACCGGAAGTAGGTCTTTTACTCTTACCGAATAGCGACTTTTTGCAAATATGTCGTAAATTATGCATTTTGTATATATTTATCAAGAGTACAAAAGTATTTAGAGTTAGATTTGCAATGTTTTTTGTATAAATGAAATTTCAAAATTCGGACCAGAAGTAGCACTTTTATTCTTAGTGAGTAGCACTTTTTTTATAATATCTTGCAAAGTATGCATCCTATAGATATTTATTAAGAGGACAGAAATACTTAAAATAGGATTTTTAATAATCTTTCTATAAAAAATTCTTAAAATTCTATAATTTGAAACGCTCATACGTATAAGAAAGTCGTGTGGTGGCCACACCTCATTTCCTTACTCGTTTCTGTGTTTTTGAGTATGCCATATGATGTATATTATTCTGACAAATAAATACTAAATACTGAGTGGTAGGAAACATTAATTTTCTGCGGGGTTAAATATTTTACTTTATTTGCTTAAATTGCAAATGATAACACATATTTCTAACATTTAAAAAGAATTAAATAGAAGTAACATACAATATAATCCTAAAAAATAACTCAATCCCCCTTTCTTGTATTCTTCCCCACCATCAATCTATTACAATTATATAGTTTTCCTTTTGATTCTTTGGATATTTAATAATTTTGACTACATCATACAATTGAAAATGTTTATAAAAGCTGTCTGATGTATTTAAGAGGAAGAAAAGGAATCATTAGCGTTTACAAATTCCGTTGCATTAATATGCTTCTCTCGATTCCGTTCTGAAATTAGGTAGTTGTAGAGATCTCTCTGATGTTTTAAAAGTAGATGTTCCAGTTTTAAACGGAGCAGCTGGACATCTAAAGAGATTACGTTTAACGCCGTTTGTTTAGGAAACGAACGGGACAGTTGGCATTATGACCAGTTCGTGTTCATTCTTCTAATTGAATTTTCTTTTTCTGAAGTTTCCGGCAGACGAATCAAATTCAACTATGTACATATCTATATAAACCTAAACGATATTGGACGGGCGCGAATTAAAAAAGTAAAATTCATTCACGAGTAAAAAAGTCATTATTTGTAAATGATTTTTGTAAATGATTTTGTGAATATCTCTCTTCAGTGAAAGCATTCCAATTATCTGACACATAATTGTATAGTATCTTATCATGCGTACTAAAATTCATCTAAAATATTTTAGAAATGATCTAAAATAAATTTGGTGTAAGTGCTTTTATGTAAACAAATTTGTAAATTTGATTAAAGCCATTTTTAATTATTTTCATTCGAATGAATAAATGTAACATTTCCGTTTCAATTATTTTTGGAGCAAACGTTTTAACATTGATTTATTATTGCTGTCAAATTCTGTTACTTCTAAGCACATTTGCGGTATGTTTATCGATTATTCGCCATCTTTAGCGTTATTCCCGAATGACGCGTAAACAATTATAGGAATGTGCCTTATAGGCATTACTTTCTTGAAAGAAAACCAGTTTCGCAAGTTTCGACAGTTTTACTTATGTACTTACTAACTTAGTGAAAGCTCTTTTTGTACTAGCTTGTTTTAGATACTACATTGAAATTCACACGTTTCCGTTCTTGTTTTATATATTGTTCTATACCCTGTGATCAGAAAAATGTTGATAAACGTCTGGTAGAACGATTCTATGGTTAGTTCTGGGCCAACAATTCTAATTCAAAAAATGAGGTGTGGCCACCACACGACTTTTTTTATACGTATGAGCGTTTCAAATTATACAGTATTGTTCTAAATTGTTTATAATAGTTTTATCGCCAACCGTCAATAAAGCGATGCCATATCGTTTTACGGAGGTAAACAAACACCTTATCGTACTATAAAATGAAGTACTTTACCTGCCGCTAATATCTGTCAACACACATATGATTGTATGACATCAAACATAAATCATTTATCGCTGTCATAAAATGCCATAAGTCAGTATATCTTTCTTTTTTAAATTACAAATTTTTGCGGTTAGCGATAAAATTTTGTACGCACCACGTCGTTAAAGTGCCTTTATTGAACTCGTCTGTTATTCGCCTCGCTGGCTTGGTTTATAAATCAGACTAGTTCGATGAACGGTCACTTTACTGACTTTGTACGTAAATAACTATTATCTTCTTATAAAAATAAGCCAAATTTTAAGCATTTTTTTTATATAAAAATTCTTCAAAATCCTATTATAAGTACTTGTAATCTCTTAATAAATCTCTATTGAATGCATAATTTGTGACATATTGCTAATTGCATACAAAAAGCATATGCTGCATTGCGGATGATTTATCCACATAAATCATACTTGAGCTATGGTACTAAGACCTCGCTCTATCAGTCCTTGGTTTTGGCTGGGTTTTCATTCCGTTTATCAATAGGTTGACCGTACTTGGATGTTCTCACGAAGAGGTACAGAATTCCTGTTTACGTAATGGAATTCGAAAGTTTTCTCACATATCGTATAAGTTGTCTGTTGTGGGGTGGTTATACAGGGAAAATAGGTATAGGTTCATTAGTAGTGTTTTTTGCCATAAGATTATTACTTTGACTAGGCTTACATACTTAACCTTCAAAATTAAAAATACGATTGATATTCGCAATATCAATATCAGATTTAAAAACATTATTTTCATTCCACCCCATAGAACTGTTTACTATGGAAGAAGTTTCTCTTACATGATTGCTAAGCTGTATAACTCCATTCCCAGTGAGTTGAAGTCTCTGCGCGTGTCTGTCTTTAGAAGAAACATGTTTTGGTATTTATATTCAGGCCAGATTATAATTTACACTAAATTTAAATTCATTACAAAAACAAAGAAAACTAAATTTTAGAGAGACGGTTCATATAGAAAAGCAAAATAATAAGAACAGGTTCGACAAATAAACAATTTAATGAAATTAATTGGTCAAATTCGGTAAACTAATTGATCAAATATGGTGTACCATTTACCTTAAAATTTCTATGAACTCAATATTACAAATATCAAAACTTTACTAATATTTAATACATTCAGAATGATTTGACCATATGTATAACAAAAAAAAAAAAAGACGATAATAGTGACTATTACAACACACAAATTTAAAAGAACATATACAAATTTAGACAAATACAAAGGTTCTTGATGGTCGTGCTTTGCGCACAATAATATTTAGCTTTATTAAACAAATATCTAACTTTTAAAATTTCTGACAGATTGGAAGTTGTACAGTTCTCTGACCACACGAAGTACAAGAAATAAAAACTCAAATACCTGGAAATTTAGTTGTCCAGTACGCCAACGAAGATTGTCTCGGACGCCAATTTCTCTCGCGCTACCGTTTGATGTTGTTAACGGGCCCTGAGTCGATATTGTCTGTGAGATATCCTCTAAATCCGGACCAACGCCGTAAATTGAAGGACGATAGATATGCCAACAATTTATTATTTGGAAATCGAAATTTAGATCACACCTCGTTTCCATGGGCATCTTCACCGCAGGACTAGCGGATTCTGGCAGACGCCGGGACCGGAGTTAAGATTTATTCAACTACCACTCACTGTTTAATTTTACTGTACTAACTGAGATGTAACAAATGAATCTAATAATGAATGTAATACTGATGTTGTAATAGTAAATGATTTTAGACAAACTTCGCCCTTTTAAAGACTCGGAGGTGGGAGAAGAACATTCCGGAGAATTTAGGCGTCGGAAAGACGCTATTGGATCACGCCATCATAAAATGCGAAATACCTACGCAATTTCATCCAACAAGAAACTATGAAACTATTTAGTTTTGACGGACAAAAAATGCCTACGTCGCCAATCTTAAATTTGAAGAAAGAGTCCTTCATAAACTAAATATATGCGACCCAGATTTTAATGTTGAAAATTTTAAAACGTAATTTATTTAGTATTGGAAATATAATTTGAATTAATACAGATTTAAAAATATTTAACATGTAATATACAGGGATAAATGAATTGAATGTTAATTCATTTTTTCAATACATTTATATACATATATGGACTTTCAGTTTTAAGTAATGCTTCTTTACTTTCAATTTATTCATTTATTGGAGATTAAATTGACTGTGGTTGTGAATTCTTAATAAAAAAATAATTGATCTCAAAAGTATAACTATTAAATGCTATACCTTATTCAAGTTATTTCAAAATCTTAAATAAGTATATATGTAATTTTAAAAAATGGAAACTCTAACAAATGTTAAAGACGTGGAAATCAAATGTAAATAGAATAAACATGAAGATAAAAGGAGCAACTAGTTAAAATTAAAATTACCGTGCAATTTAAGCAACTTACGTCGTGCCAGTGGAATAAACACTTAAAGGGAAGCTTGAAAGGGCTTCTAAACTCGACACCTGTAGCTTACTTCCTTATTGATTATCATTCATAAGCTTCATGTACTTTATTAGATCATAACTAACTTTATTAGTATTTCCGAAGGATTCAGAATGTTTAAACATTATTCACTTGTGACAAGTGAATTGTGTTAAAATACATTCACATATATTCAAGGAAAACAATAATATTAAACCTGCACTATTTTTCGTTTTGCGTTTCTTATATTTTGAAAAGCAAGCATTTCCAAGGAAACGTTTACTTTTAATCTTTGATAACCCCATGTCACTCTGGAAAATATTGAAATATTATTCTGTGTCACTCTGTATATATGATAAAATAAATAACTGGCTGGACATTGAAGGATGAGAAAAAGGCATAGTTTTGCATTTATTGATTAGGAGAAGGCGTTCGATAGAATGCCATGGAATAGTGTGGGAGTATGGACTTAGAGATAAGAGAAATAAATGGTACGATATTTAAAATTGTAGAGTTCAGTAAAAACAATTTAAATAATTTTATCCATTGTTTTAAATAAAATTTGTTTCTATTTCTAAATACTACATTTTTCGACAATACAATAAACTAGTGTTTAATAAAAATAAAAAATAATAAAAATAGTCTTTGCAAATTTCAAAATAATTGTTATTGTACATTTTGTATAGTGCAAATTAAGACGCATATTGATATTGTTCTGTATAATGTGGGTTAAGAATTAAGAAAAATACGTATGCGAAATGCAACTATAAAATCATCTTGAAATGGAAAAAGTACTGATCCTATGAGGATTGTCATAGATAATAAATTTTTAGTATATTTATTAAGTTTTAGTTTGACGTCAGAAAGAAAATCCAATGGTTCCCATGAAAATGGCATAACACCATAATCTAGGGAAAATCGAATATAATATTTATTTTTTTGGAAGAGATATTAAGCTAAATACTAAACATGCATAAATTTTTCAAACTTGCAAATTTGGCATAGGTCCTAAGAATATAAAAAATTAAAATGATTCGCAAAGCAATTGACGGAGCAATAACTTGATTCCATTCATTTTCTGAAATTTGAAATATCAGAAAATATCGTTTGTGCTTTTTCACTCTTTGGTAAAGATGTTCTAAAGATTAATAAATTAAAGCGTTTTCTCAAATTTAATATATTTTTACGTTAATATGGCCCAGGATTTTTGTTTTTACTTACCAGCAGTAACCAAATGATTTCGTAATTAATTTTCAGATTTTGTCAAAATGACTGAACTGAACTGAAAGGAACAATTGTAGGGGGTAGCGCCATATACAAAAATCTATGTGTACTATCGCCTGGTAGTCGATATTACCAAGGCCAACATAGAATTTGCTGACAAAGATGTGAGATAATTACAAATTGACACAGAGCTTCATTTGAGACGAGAAAAATTACTCAAATCGAGCTGGCAAAGGCTCAGAAAAAGTCTACTGATGAGGCCGAAATGAAAATTTATCTTTACCAGTAACCAATGCTCAAGATGAATATTATGTTAGTCAGTTTGGTTACATCTTTTTCGTATTCAGAACCTAAAAACTAAAGAGCGACCATGTATGCTTACACTGAAATTGTTTCTAAAATGGACCCAATGAGGTCTTTACTTGCTTATCTGACTATATAACAAATAATAAAGAACTCTATCAGCGCCGACTTAAGATATTTTGTCACCACGCCTTCATCTAAAATAAAAATCGTTTTCTCTTCGTATTTTTAGATGAGTTGTGCAAGAAACAAGTGTTTAATCACATTGAAGTGGTGTACCCAAAGATGCCGATTGATAGAGACTTTGCTGCAATCGAGAGGAAGAGTCTCCTATTACAAAAAGTTGAGAATACCGAAACATATGTCAAAATGATTAAATCCTGCAGAAAGAAAAACCCCTTTTAGTGTGGTGTTTGTTCAGTACAGTCTCCAATTGCACGGGCAGCTAGTCCCAGGTAATAGTGCACTATTTCAAAAACTGGAAGGAATTTATAACTCTTTTTGTAAAGGCGTTTTTCCAAACACATCATTAGTAACACCGATTTACAAAAAGGGTGATAGTAATCTCTTTGAAAACTATAAACCCATTAGTATCTTATCTTCGTTTTCCAAAGTATTTGAAACTCTAGTCGCTAAGCGTATTACTGACTCCCTTTCTAAAAACAACCTTTTCTGTGTGGAACAACATGGTTACATACCTGGAAGGAGTATTCAGACGGATCTGTATCAATATACTCAGAGGATTTTATCAATTCTGGAAGAGCGCGGTCTGGCATGTGGTCTGTTTTTGGACTTATAAAAGGCGTTTGACTGCATTGATCATTCAATACTACTGGAGAAGCTAAATTTTTACGGTACACGCGGAGCAGCAAATAACTAGCTAGAGACTTACTTAAGTAATCGTAAGCAAATACTAAAGTGTTGCATTGACGGAGTTGCTACGCAATCGGATGAGACTACTGTGACTATGGGTGTCCCACAGGGTAGTTTCCTTGGGCCACTACTCTTTATAATTTTTATGAATGATATCGAATCTATTGTATCTGATCCTAATAACAACATGATTATTTATGCAGATGACACCAACTTAATTATTAGTGGTAAGGAGCTGCATGAAGTCCATCAGGAGAGCTTAAAATATTACAATAGGTTACAAGACTGGTTTGCAGCAAATAAGCTTATTTTGAATGAAGAGAAAACTGCATGTATAGTATTTAGATGTTCAAATGGTATGCCAGTCTTACGAGACATTGTTTTGAATATTTTCAATATTCAGCTGTCTCTTTGCACAAAGTTCTTGGGAATCTGGATGGATGAACACTTAAAATGGAAGATCCACATTGACAAAATTTGTGAGGTACTTGTGAGTGTATGTTACGCTATCCGCATACTAGCGCACATACTGGATGAAAATATCCTGTCATCGGTGTATTTCAGCTCTTTTTACTTTCTTATACGTAGTATAAGGAAGTATTGTGATGATGAAAATTTTCGACCTCGAGATTTTTGCAGATATCCACGTTTTGAAGTCCCCTGATACCGAAAAAGTGGTTTTTAAAAAATGTCTGTGTGTGTGTCTGTCTGTCTGTCTGTGTGTCTGTGTGTCTGTGTGTGACCACGATAGCGGTCAAACCGCTGTAGATATCAATTCCAAATTTTGTATTTACGTGTACAATCTCCCTCTTGAGATCTGATTAGTTTTTCAGTAAAATCGGTAGACCGGAAGTAGCAGTTTACTTCAGTGAAAAAATTGAATTTTGCCAATATTTCGTCAATTACTAAGTTTAAACAAATTTATAAAGAATTGAAATGTACTCAAAATTAAATTCGAGACAAATTATCTTAAAAGAATTTTTCGAAATTCCAACCGGAAGTAGGTCTTTTACTCTTATCGAAAATCAGTTTTTTGCGAATATTTCGCAAGTCATGCTTTCTAGGCAGGTACATTTCGAGTATAAAAGTATTTAAATTATAATTTTAAATATCTTTTGTATAAAAAAAATTTCAAAATTCGGACCGGAAGTACCACTTTTACTCTTACCGAATATCGATTTTTTGCAGATATGTCGTAAATTATGCATTCTATATATATTTATTAAGAGTACAAAAGTATTTAGAGTTGAATTTGCAATATTTTTTGTGTACATGAAATTTCAAAATTCGGACCGGAAGTGGCACTTTTACTCTTAGCGAGTAGCACTTTTTTTCGAATATCTTGCAAAGTATGCATTCTATAGCGATTTATTAAGAGAATGAAAGTACTTAGAATAGGATTTTGAATAACTTTTGTATAAAAAAATTCTTAAAATTGTATAGTTTGAAACGCTCATACGTATAAGAAAGTCGTGTGGTGGCCACACCTCATTTTTATTCAAGAATTCGGTTTGGAATTATTTCGTGGGGTTATTCATCGTATATGACTAAGGCCTGTATGAGACGATGCTAAATTTTATAGAAAATTTTCACGTAAATTTTATTTTTGAAATTTTGCAACGTGTAAAACAGAAAAGTGCTTGCAATATTTCATGCGAAATTTAGCGGCTAAATTATTTACAATTGGTTCTAATTTCTGTGTAAAATCTGCGTGAAAAACAGCGCAATAGAATAAAATTGCAATTGACGACAAAGTTAACTAAGCCAAAGCAACTTAAAAATAAATTTGCGGTTTCAGAGGTTGTGTGTGAATGATCATAGTGTTTTTTAAATTCTATTGCATAAATTAATAGATGTCCTGGTTACGTGAAGAGATGTCTGTGTTAATAGAGGAATATAAAAAATATCCGTTTATATGCAGATAAAGATGCAATGTATAAAAACAAACATCCTCGTGCCACAGCAATAGAGGCAATTAAAAATACAGTGATAAAAATAAAACCAGGAGTGTCCATATCAGAAATTAAAGCTAAATTTCATGGTCTAAGAACTAATTTCTTAAATTAATATAGAAAATATAAGGAGTCTCAAAAAGGTGGTACAGAAGATGATTATAAAGGTTAATTGTGCATCCTAATGAATCACAGAATTTAAAACTAATTTCTCGAAAAGCAACCAACCTTTCAATTACGATAACACCAAAACTACGTCACTACATAATATATTACGCATGTGCGTGTGCTAAATTTGATATGTAATAATGCATACGTGTCATACAGGAGTAATGCAATAATATCAAAATTGTATGCTAAATTAAAGCAGAAAATTTTCGTAATAATTTACATGGAAATTTTCTGTAAAATTTAGCATCGTCTCATACAGGCCTAAGATTTTTACAATTCAAAAAAGGATTCTAAGGATTCTGTTTGGAAAGCGCTACTTAGACACTTGCCTAAATTTGTTCAGGACAAAAATATTGCTGGCTGTATACATCTATGAATGTTTGTTGTTTGTATATAAAAACAGAACGTTTTTCAGTGTTTCTGAATTCGACCACGCTTATGGCACAAGAAACAAAAATAATTATAGACTACCGCAACATCGTTTAGTTGTCACGGAAAGGAATCTTGGCTACGCCGGTATGTTATTTTTTAACAAATTACGAAATGATATGAAGACTTTGGGCAATATCAAGGAGTTTAAAAAAAGTAAAGTGTTTTCCTATCTACGCTGCACTGAGCCTTATTCTATAAATGAATTTTTGAAGCATAGGCATTAAATCAGTTTTGGTGCGTTATGTCTGGTCATTATAAATTTTAAGTTTTGTTTTGGCTTATGTGTTTGAATAGGTATCTTGCGTTTTTTTCTGTTATGACGTTTTCCTGTTAATCTGCAATGTTGTTAGTATTAAATAAACTTTATTTTTATTATTATTATTAAAAAAAATCATACTCAAAGACTTCCTTGCCAGAAATTTCGAAAACTAGAACGTCATGTTTCAAACTGGAAGCCGTATATTTGTGAGAGAGACAATGCGAACAGCTGCTCAGAAATGTATCTTTACAGAGTTGGTATGAATCGAAAAATTACTAACCTTCAAAAATTGACTTATGATGATGAGTATTTAAAAATCAAGACCACAAAGTTTGAAAACGTAAAAAAAAAGAGGTGTGGCCACCACACGACTTTCTTATACGTATGAGCGTTTCAAACTATACTATTTTGTGTTACTTCCGGTCCGAATTTTGAAGTTTCATTTATACAAAAAATATTGCAAATCTAGCACTAAATACTTTTGTACTGTTGATAAATATATATAGAATGCATAATTTACGACATATTTGCAAAAAATCGCTATTTGATAAGAGTAAAAGTAGTACTTCCGGTCTGAATTTTGAAATTTTTTTTATACAAAAGGCATTGGAAATTATGTTTTAAATACCTTTATACCCGTAATGTAGCTGTCTAAAAAGCATGACTTGCGAAATATTCGCAAAAAACTGATTTTCGATAAGAGTAAAAGACCTACTTCCGGTAGGAATTTCGAAAAACTTTTTATTGTTCTTAATTTTAATTCTAAGTACATATGAATTCTTTATAAATTTGTTTAAACTTAGTAGTTGACGAAATAACGGCAAAATTCAATTTTTTCACTGAAGTAAACTACTACTTCCGGTCTGCCGATTTTACTGAAAATCTAATCAGATTTCAAGAGGGAGATTATATTCGTAAATACAACATTTAGAATTGATACTTCTAGCGGTTTGACCGCTATCGTGGTCACACACAGAGAGACAGACAGACACACACACAGAGAGAGACATTTTTTAAAAACCACTTTTTCGGTATCAGGAGACTTGAAAACGTAGAAATCTTCACAAATCTCTAGGTCGCAAATTTTCCTCATCACAATACTTCCTTATACTACGTATAAGAAAGTAAAACTGTTAAATTTAGTTACTTCATGCAATATTAAATTTTATGAAAGAATTCTCATTAATGCTACAAATGTTGCTACGCCAAGCAGCAAAGATAATGAAAACGAAGAAGAAAGTGTATATAGAAAGCAATGCAGATATCTATAAATAGTGCTTTTTGCTGTAATAATGGAGTTTACATTTTTAGTTGTTTCATAATACGTATATGTTCTATTTCTTAATTCTTCATTACTTTGCAATTCAAAACTACAATAAAAAATGTTATTTCTTGAATAAACCCTTATTTTTCGGAATTTTTAATAAATATTAACTAAAATTTAGTTAAAGTTGCTAAGTTCATAATTATCTTTTTTTTTATTATTCAAAAAATGTCAAATTTAACAAATTTAAAAGAAGGTATCTTATTGCAAATCAACATGACTCAACTCGAAATAGTTATTTACGAACCAAGTGCGGAAAGACGATGTTCCTGCATGAGCGCATTTTGAAAGAACGAGCGACCGAAGGTAGCGAGTGTTTTTAATTCCGCGAATACGGAGAAGATGCCTACACGCAAGTGGTTTGTACAATATTTTTGTAAGAGCATTAAATTAAAAAAATATCATTGATTAAAGTAATTAGTATTATATCTAACCAATAATAGATATCCTAATTAATTTAAGCATTTCATGTACGTACCTATTACTTACATTTCCATTCAGTTTAAGTTATTATATTCTTGCATATGACGTTTTTATTCTTATATTTATAGTGGATTTACCGCTTTTTAGGTTTGATTAGAATTAACTGTCAATGTGAATGTTGCTTGAGAGATCGTCAAATAGATGGCGCCAAAAATTTTTTGGAAGAATGTTTAGCAATTACTCCCACTGCCCTAACTTTTAGTAAAGAAAATTCGAGGGAAGTAGTATTTTATAGACTAAATTTTATTAATATAAAGATTTTTGTTTAAATGTCCCAAAGAACCAGTGTTTTTTTTCTTGCAATTTCTACAGTTGTGTCGACCGGGAAGTACTTCTTGCTGGTCGAGGGATGCATGCGCGAAATGTCACTTTATAGGCGATGAGTACAAAAACATAATAATATGACTTAGCCATTGACCCCTTCAATTGGACATATTAGACAATCAAGAAAATTTCAACATTTAAGAAACTATGAACTCCAAAGAAACTACATTGTTCTAACTAGAGAACATGTAAAATTGTGTATGCAAATTAGATGTAGTTACAAACGGTTAACTTTCTTTTTTATAACTTTATATAATATCCCTATTTATTAAACAACAGGTCATAGCAATGCCAAAGATTTCAAAAGATAAAATATCTAGTTTTATTCAGGCCACGTTTCTGCTGTACTGATATTTATAGAACCCGTATATTTGTATATAATGTAACAAACATACATCTGTTCTAGTGCGTAAATTGAATGCAAATACGGTATGACAAGTCGTAAGTAGGGAGATACATAGAATTTGAAATTATCTACTAACCTAGTTTTTGCGCTATCTGTCTAGTCTCTTTGTTACATATGCATGGCACAAAAGCGCGCAATCTTTTTTTGATAATTGTGAAAAATATAGAAAGAAGGAAGTAATTTCATGAATAAATTATTGATAACGTCTGTATTAGGCCCTTATCTAGAATGAATTATGGCGGAATCGAGCTGATGCCAGTGAATTAAACTGCATATTGTTTCCACTTCGCTATGAAATATATTTGTTCATGCGTATTGATAGCGTGGAGTTCCAAATATTGTTTAAACATCGATGTGCGTAAAGTTATTGTTTAAATTGCGATTAGTTTATGATAATTTAACATTTAAAAAATTAAATCCACCTACTTTATAGATATGCTATTCCGCTTTTGTCAATTGCGTTTTGCTTTGTCAAATGACTTTCCATGTTTTTAAACGTAAACTGAGATTGTAAAATAGAATTCCCTTTTTGTCAAATTACTTTCCATACTTTCCATATAACGCATACGTAATAGCATCTAAAGTTATAAATACCGTTGATGCGGAAACAGTTGCTAAAACCATTCATGAGAATTTGCACAAAATAATGTAAACAACACACGCTTACTAAATAGCACTATATTTATATATTTATATGGTGAACTGCAACATCTGTTTACGCCCGAGAAGTGCCCGAGAATGAGAGCAAAAAATGCCCATAAAATAAGGAATTTATGAGTAAAATCCTTTTTTCATCGGTGCAAGAGAAGTAAAATTTTCATTCATACCTACGTTAGTTTTGTTTTTTCATTGTTTTGACTGTTAATTACGTACTTCGTAATTTTTGTAATAGCCTGTTTAATACCGGTTTATTGAATCGACTTCTCCCAATTATCTAGACGTAAGTGTGCACTGGATTTCGTTTAGTTTCAATAACATACGCGTACATTTGTAGTTATCATTTATTTAGATCTAGAACGTTGTTTATGTTACTTTTTCTGATATGAAAATGAATTGTCAGTGATTCCGAAATTTATTACAAACTCTGTAAAATATCGTTACAGAATGCCAATATACCGCACGTTCATCTCTTAGTATAAATAGTTTTTATGCAGAGAATTTCGATCGTTTACAAAATTTCGTTACATGTTTAAATGACGATGCTCGAAGTATTTCTGAGTGCAAGGAACTAACACAAATCCCAAATTTAAAAAATCAGTTGTTATTCCGTCAGGAACACTTTGGAAATTTGCCTAAACTAATCCCATATTTTGAAAATCGAAATCTCAAATTAAAAGATGGATTAACCACATTAGACGTGGTCTATTAATAATTCCAAAAGTATTCCAAGTGACTTCGGATGTGGCCTTCGGCAAAAGTTAGACGCAGTTTTTAATAGAAATCCAGATTTAATAACATTGCGGCAATTGTGTATGCTAGATACGCTGAAATAAAAGAATATTTCCAGTACGCACCTATAACCAGTTGTAAAAAGGAAGTTTTCTATCTACAAGGATGTACTTAATTCAAAGAGAACAAGTCTTACAGAAGAGAAAATGAGCAAATAATAAAGTATTTTGTATTTTATAGATCACCAGCCACTTGTTATCCAATTATATAAATAAAATTAAAACCTCTTTAAAAATACAACATTTCAATAGTGCGCCCATGGACGATAACTCATCAACCGTATGTGTAACATTTTGATAGTATTTTGAATTTGTCTGAATTATTATTTTCTGCTTCTCTTTTAATACACACCCATATAAAACTACACACAAAATACGGGAGTATAGTTTGTATCCCACCATTACCTTAAAAATGATCTAATAATATAAAAACCTACGAAGAGATACATTCAAATTAACTAAAACGTCAACAACGTAATATAAATGCAAATAAATCGATTATTTTGCGTGTGTGTAACGTTAATGACCGCAAGAAATATTTTATCTGGTTTATCTCGGAGACACGATGGGTATATTAGTAACTGTTTAGTATTTAAAACTGTCGCTTCATCGTATACATTTTGATAGGCATTCAGGAATTTTTTTCGGTATATGACGTAAGAACTTGTCGAATAAATTTTGAAACGGATTTCATCATCCACGTATGCAGATCATTTTTGAAATAAGGTGTCGTCTGCTGTTGTATAATAATGCAGTTATGTCTTCATGCAAATTGCTAGAAGCAAGAATACAAAGCGAACTTTAAGTCATAATATGTAGTAGTATTTACTAATTAGTTAACAGTCAAACATTATATATGTATGTATATAGCGCAGCTTAATTCACCGTTATAATTGCAACAAATGATTGAGTAAAATTTTCTTTTTCAGAAAAAATAAAAACTAGTAGTTTTGAGGAAGTTGTCCGTCATATCAAAGCATAAGAAGTTTAGTAAATTTAGATGGAATAAGAAGAAGTGTTTTAAAAGATATGTATTTGGTGTCACAAAATATAATAATTCATACAGTAAACACTTCAATGTAACCTAATTACTGAAAAATATCATGTAATGTAAATGGGTTAACATTTTGTGAAAAATGTAATAAAAATAATAATTATAACAATGTCTTTATTTTTCTATTTTCCTTTTGTTCCTAGTATATGTTGTCACTGCATTCCGGGGTTTTCTTCCGTGTTTCCATTGCTTGGTCTTTGAAAAGACCGATGCTGGGTGTTTGGACGACATTTCGGCAAAATTACACTTGACATCTTCAGGTCTGCGATAACTGTTTACTTGTATTTCCTGTAATTTGTAAACTGGCGTTGTTCGGATGCTGGTTATATACTCGTTTAGGGTTTTTATTGGTAACCCTTGAATATGTGTGCATGGCTTCGTGTCGTTGGGCCCGCGGTTGGAGTATATCGGCTGGTTTGCGACGTTTCTTATTAATGCTGGTTTCTATGCTGTTGGTAACCTCTGGGTCTCATCTTGTGAATTCAGATTCTTCGATTGTTTTTCAATTTCGATGGCTTCCCTGATAATTCTGGTTTTCGTATGATCGATGTTCGGTAATAATTTGATGTGACTGAAATCTATTGTGTGGGATGTTTCTTTTACATGTTGGGACAATGATGAAGTTGTCTCTCTTCTTTTAGTAATCCATCGATTTGGTAACAAACGAAAAACGGTACATGCAAAGGCCATTTTCCTTGCTGAGTCGGTATTGTGACGAATTGTCGCCTTCATCACATCCTCCCTAATTCCCAACCACGTTCTTTCCTCAGGTAAAACGTCTATCTGTTGAACGCTATAAACAAACATTAGCATTGAATTTTTCTCTCGCAGGTATCTAAACCACACATGACCATTTCCAGTGCCTTTGAAACTTTTGAGCTGCACATACAAAAACTAAGAAGTGTCTTTTAAACTTATATTACTATTTACACAAGAAGTTTTTATTTACGATCTAACATTTCTTACTAGAAACGTCTTGATTTATATCCTTTTTTATAAAATACAGGTATTTGCCATATTTTAAGTTTTATTATTAGAATCTTTCTTATGAATTAGTACCATTATTCATGTTCAAATTTATATTTCTTCGTTCAAGACTGCTTCATTTTCTCGAGCACGTCTTGTTTTGTTTACAATCATATTATGGCTTTTATGTGTCTTTTAGACAAAATAAAGCCTATTGATTTATTTAGTGTTCGTATTGTACCTAATATTTATATTTACCCAACTAATGTATACCAACAATTTATGTTTATTTTGATAAAGGACTTTATCCTTAAATGTTGGCAACCTATTCTACTTACATGCATCTGTTATTAACTTATACCCTAACTTTAAATAAACTTCTTTGAAATAAAATCAGTAGGTACTTTTTTAATTCTTAAGATTATTATTTTCAACAATGTGAAGGTCACAGCAATATGTATAACAACAATACAAGAAAAGAATACAGACATCTAAAAGAAAAATATTAAGGAGTGATTGTATTATCCTTTAAAACACACAATCGAGATAAAACGAAGAATTAAGAAAAAGAAATGAAATGTAGACACATAAATACAGTGCCATTAAACGCAAAAGTGATGAAAATTTGCGTGCTACAAAAAATTAATAATAGTTGTAGTTAAAACAATAGAAATTATTCCAAATCCAATAAAAATATCCAATAAAAATCTATCGAATGAATACCTTGATAAATATTTATATTACAAAACAACTGCAATTTCATACGCGGTATTACTACCGATCCAAATTTTGAAGTTTCATATAAACAAAATTGTTCCATTTCGGGTTCTAAATACTTTTGTATTCTCGATAAATCTGTAAAAAGAAAAAATATTTTTCGCTAAGACAAAATGATCTTCAAACCTTTTTTATAAAATCTTTCTAAAATACCCTTTTAGTACTTTGTATTCTTTAAAAAAATGTCTGAACTTAGTAATTGACGAGATATAAGTAAATTTTGATTTTTTTTTACTTAAGTAAACTACTACTTCCGGTCTACCCATTTTACAGAAAATCTAATCAGTGTTCAAGAGGAAGATTATACTCGTAAATATAAAGTTTGGTTTTGATAGCTTCAGCCGTTTAGCTGCTATCTTGGTCAAACACACAGACACACACAGAGAGGGAGGGAGAGACATGTTTGAAAAAGCCACTTTTGCGTTATCAAGGATTTCAAAACGTGGACATCTACAAAAAATTCGTGTTCAAAAATGTTTGTCATCGCAATACTTCAATATGCTACGTATGAAGAAGTAAAAATTGCGAAAGAGTCTTGGTCAATATCTGTGATAATTGGTTTTGGGAATTCAACAATGCTAAAATTGTATTATTACAATCAGATTTTGATAAGAATTATATTAAAAGAGAAATGGTGTCTTTCACATATTGCTGTGAGATACTAAAGAATGAGGTATAATAGGGCAATATCAGCTGTGCGCAGTATCAGATACCTATGATGTACCACACACAACAATATTAGGGTCGTTAATTTTTAATTTCTAGTTTTCTCTTTTTTGGGTTTTTAGTTTATTTTAGGTTATACGTTGGATGTAGTTCTAGAAAGTGTTGCGATATTACGTGCAAATTTGGAGTTTTGTGAACATGTTTGCTAAGCATATGATTATTAGACTTAAGTTGATATTAGAGCTATATCTCTTAAAATATGTAAATACCAAACATATGCTAGTAATTATTTATTTTTACTGGACAAATAGTCGAATATGGGTATATCCAATAAGCTCCAACTCAATACTTGAAAATTGAAGAATAACTTAAAAATTTGCTTGTTAATTAACAATACATTAACTCTATCATTATAATTGTGAAAGCATAATGCATATATTGAATCGGTCCAACATGTATTTTCTAAAGTATTAGCTTTTTCACTTTAATATATCTATATAAACACAAGGTCGTTTTTATTCTCTACTTTTGGTAATACTTAACTCTTGTTATTTTTTATTTTTCCTCTCCGCTGAGCTTTATGAAACTAAATCTTCCTTGAAAAACGTGTATTTCGCAGATTACTGTGAAATACGGCGTCACATATAAAAGTCAACAGTTTCTTTTCACACAAAAGTACAACTCTACTCCTTAGGCAGTGCAAAAAAGTAACCGACACACATAAATATGCACGTCCTTTGAAATGTTCACATAATTCGTTTTTGTGTCGGCGGATAAAGGACGGGCCCACTCGACAACTTTGCGGAGAGATACAAAAAAGGCTTGAAATTATTTTCATTAAGATGCCTCTTACGTCCTTAAAAATTAAATTATTTTCTTTTTGCTCCGACTGAAACTCACACTAAGTGTAAACATGCTTAAATTGAAATAAATTTCAATAAACAGTTTAATCAATTAATTATATGGGCAAGTAGAATTCAATACTCTGTTATTGGAAAATGTTATTTTTTAGGATAAGATTAGCTTGCCAGGCAGACGTTGTTCTGCCCTTTTCGGTAGATGCCGCGATGATACATATATAATATACAGGGTGTAACAAAATAAGTGTAAAACATTTCAGGGGGTGATTCCTTAGCGAAAAAGAGATAGGGTCTTTCATATAAAAAAAACTTCAATGGAGCATCCCTTGTTAAGATACAGCCCCATAAAGGGGGTACATAAAATTTGTTTTACAATTTTTCTCACAAACACTAAAAATGTAATTTATTTCCAATGGAACTTTTTGTCTGATTATTTGTTTACCATTTAAAAATCTATTTCCAATACCTTGTTTGAAAATGTCTCTTGAATTTTTTGCCCAAAAGTAATCAGTTCGCAGCAAAAAATTATTTTACGAACAACTACAGAGATACATCGTCATAAATGCGAACTGGATTAGTATTGTTATTTTGTAGTTACTACCTGCATGAAAATACATATGATTAAAGATGAATAAAGTAAACTAATTTATTAATAACAAAACATAAAACATGTAGAAATTATAGTAAATGTTCAATATGTCCACCTTCAGTCATTACACATGCGTCTAGACGTCGGCGCATTGAGCCACGTATTCGCTCAAATATTCCTGGATTCTCTCTAATTACCCTGCACGCATCGATGATGCGGTTTCTTAAGTTCTCTACATCGCGAACAGGAGTAGGATAAACCAAAGTCAGTAAATGGCCCCAAGTAGAGAAATCGAGAGGATTGAGATCCGGGGATCGAGCGGGCCAATTCTGTGGTCCTCCTCGACCTATCCAATGATTTGGATATGTTTGGGTTAAATGCTGACGTGCTGCTTGACTAAAATGGGCGGGAGCCCCATCATGCATAAAAAACATATCCCTTCTGACGCCCAAAGGAACTTCCTCCAGCAGTACTGGATGCACTTCTCTTAAAAATTGAGTGTATGCCTCACCATTTAATGGAGGAGGTAGAAAATGAGGGCCAATTAAATAATCCCCAATAACTCCGAGCCACACGTTAAGAGAAAAGTGTTCTTGATGGTTAGCTTGTACAATAGCGTGAGGGTTTTCATCAGCCCATATGTGGTTATTATGAAAATTAATTATCTTGTCCCGAGAAAAAGTACATTCGTCTGTGAATTCGATCGTCTTCAGAAAGTCAGGATTTCTTCTAATCATTTCCAGCATCCAATTAGAAAATTCAAGACGGTTCGGAAAATCTCGCTGTAACAGTGCCTGTACTCGTTGCAGATGGTAAGCGTATAAGAGTTGTTCCTTTAAAATTCGAAATACCGTCATATGATCAACATTTAACTCGAAAGCAATCTCTCTAGTACTGCTAGTAGGTTGTTCTTCAACCAAATTAAGTACTGCTTCTTCAAGATGTGTTGTTCTAACTTCTCGATGGCAACCACAATCCTGCGTTCTTTTGTCGAATGAACCATATTCTCGTAATCGTTGATGAAGTCGGGCAAATATTCTATGCGAAGGAAGCTGCCGTTGAGGATACATTTCAGCATATCTTCTAGAAGCTTCTAACCCATTCCCCTGCGACAGACCGTAAACGTAATGTCAGCCATTTCCTCATTTGTGTATGCCATTTAATAACAAGTGAATTATTAAACTAACAAATTACGAACAAAACAACGACACACAATTAAGTATTAATTCAATTTCAAAAATTTACAAACTGACAGCGTGATACCACTACTAGCGGCCTACTAAATAAATTAGTTTTACATTTTCGTTTTATGACGATGTATCTCTGTAGTTGTTCGTAAAATAATTTTTTGCTGCGAACTGATTACTTTTGGGCAAAAAATTCAAGAGACATTTTTTGTTTCGAATGAAACAAGTTATTGGGAATACATTTTTAAATGGTAAACAAATAATCAGACAAAAAGTTACGTTGGAAATAAATTACATTTTTAGTGTTTGTGAGAAAAATTGTAAAACAAATTTTATGTATCCCCTGTATGGGGCTGTATCTTAACAAGGGATGCTCCATTGAAGTTTTTTTATATGAAAGACCCTATCTCTTTTTCGCTAAGGAATCACCCCCTGAAATGTTTTACACTTGTTTTGTTAAATGGTAAACAAATAATCAGACAAAAAGTTACATTGGAAATAAATTACATTTTTAGTGTTTGTGAGAAAAATTGTAAAACAAATTTTATGTGCCCCCTTTATGGGGCTGTATCTTAACAAGGGATGCTCCATTGAAGTTTTTTTATAGGAAAGACCCTATCTCTTTTTCGCTAAGGAATCACCCCCTGAAATGTTTTACACTTATTTTGTTACACCCTGTATATACAAAGAGATCATTTTGAACTGTCCTGGGTTGACAACAAAAAAGTTCCAGTATTATCAAAAACTAGGAAATATTTAATTCCGTGAATTGTCCATACTAAATTTACATGGCAAATGTCAAAACCATAATGTATATACTTGTGCAATTACTATATTTCTAAAAAAATCAGGTGTGGCCACCACACGACTTTCTTATACGTATGAGCGTTTCAAACTATACAATTTTATGAATTGTTTATAGAAAAATTATTTAAAATCCTATTCTAAGTACTTCCATTCTCTTAATAAATTTTACAAAGTATGCATTCTATAGAATGCATACTTTGTAAAAGTGTTACTTCCGATCCGAATTTTGAAATTTCATGTATACAAAAAATATTGCAAATACAGCTCTAAATACTTTTGTACTCTTGATGAATATATATATGGAATGCATAATTTACGACATATTCGCAAAAAACCGTTATTTGGTAAGAGTAAAAGTGTTACTTCCGGTCCGAATTTTGAAATTTTTTTTATACAAAAGATATTAAAAATTAAGTTCTAAATACTTTTATACTCGTAATGTAGTCGTGGGTTCAGATGGCGCGCAGGTGGACAATGTCTACCTCGCGGCGACGTTAGATTCATCCTCAGTATCGAGGACATTCTGGCTGAAGCCTCAATTGGTAATCTGTCCCCTGTGTATGTCTCTGATTGATGTTTTTCACCTCCAAGGTTATCCCATCCTATTCCTTGGCTACACTGCACTGACGAGAACCAAGTAGTTTGAAACACGTGTCTGTAGTTGCATTTTTAGCGGAGTTACCCATTACATTCTTTACTTGATTATATATATATATATATATATATATATATAGTTAGATTAAAGATATAATTACTGATAATTAGCTAATATAATATAATATGAAATAATTACTACTTTAATAAAAGTAGAATTTTGGGCTGGATAGTTGATTCAAAACACAATTGTTGGCTAAATAACGTTTCGGAAATATATTTATTCCTTCATCAGATCTACAAAATACTTAAATTAGGGACAACTGTTAAGTTAACTATAAATTATCTTACAATTTTATTGCCACACTAGGACATAAAATATATGGGTTTGACGAACATTACAAATTTAACATAATATGAGAGCAGTGACTTATAAGTATAAACGTCAAGATGACATATACAAAATTGTAAACAAAAAAAATCTTTTTTATTACAAAGCGCACATCAGGTTTCAAACCTCAGATATATCACACTGTTAAATTTATATGTGTCTTATTTAAAAAACAATATTTTATATACCTATAATATTTGAAAAAACTAAAAGTGGTAATCATGTATATGAAAAACATGACAATTAGTGAATTTTAATTTTATTCAAAATTTTGTCATTAACAAATTTTAGTAAACCTGAATAAATGTTGCTAAAATTTTGGGAGTCTGATCTAGAGTTAATATTTGGTGTAAAAACATTAATACAAAGAGTTTCTAGAAATAATCTCTTAGTCAAATTAGATTCTTTATACAAGATTATGTAATGATTGTAAAAGATTCTACATAGGTCAAACTAAACAAAGAATTAGAGAACGTAATACACAACATAAAAGTGATGCCCGAAATAAACCTAATGCATGTAAATTAGCATCACATGTATATACTACTGGTCATTCCATACTATTTGATCGAACTAACATCTTGTATAAAGAATCTAATTTGACTAAGAGATTATTTCTAGAAACTCTTTGTATTAATGTTTTTACACCAAATATTAACTCTAGATCAGACTCCCAAAATTTTAGCAACATTTATTCAGGTTTACTAAAATTTGTTAATGACAAAATTTTGAATAAAATTAAAATTCACTAATTGTCATGTTTTTCATATACATGATTACCACTTTTAGTTTTTTCAAATATTATAGGTATATAAAATATTGTTTTTTAAATAAGACACATATAAATTTAACAGTGTGATATATCTGAGGTTTGAAACCTGATGTGCGCTTTGTAATAAAAAAGATTTTTTTTGTTTACAATTTTGTATATGTCATCTTGACGTTTATACTTATAAGTCACTGCTCTCATATTATGTTAAATTTGTAATGTTCGTCAAACCCATATATTTTATGTCCTAGTGTGGCAATTGTAAGATAATTTATAGTTAACTTAACAGTTGTCCCTAATTTAAGTATTTTGTAGATCTGATGAAGGAATAAATATATTTCCGAAACGTTATTTAGCCAACAATTGTGTTTTGAATCAACTATCCAGCCCAAAATTCTACTTTTATTAAAGTAGTAATTATTTCATATTATATATATATATATATATATATATATATATATATATATATTTATATATATACAATTATAATAATATACATAAAATAAAATTTAAAAGATAATTACATATCATGCAGCCTTGGGCGCAAGCTAGCTGTCTCGATGCTCGTCAAGTAAATTTTATTACAAAAATGTTTATTTTTAATTAAAATCTAGGACTCCAAATAAATGTTTTTTATTATTACTTATATATTATTTTCAAAATGATGATTATTTCAAATAAAGAAACTTTTTCTGCTGATATATGCCTTGTTTATTGCCAGAGAACAAACTTGTTAATTAGACATTTATTCCGGGTTATATGCTCGAATTTTTAATATTCTGAACTAGTTTCTATTAAATTTTGAATTTCATCCCGACCAGTAGTCATTATTAGCAATTATTAACTACTAGAAATAATTGGAATACCTGACATTTTAGTTTTAACAATAGGTGGACACTCCTACATTCTACATACAACTTAACATTTCTATCGAGTGCTGAATAGTTAATTGAAGCAGTATCCGTTAGAAACGTGCACATAATTTGAACTGCGTAGTGTTACCATTACCTTTTGATCTGTAATGTTGTTGTTATTGACAAATATTTGCAAATATTTTGATTAATTTAGGAGTTTAATTAAATTAGAGAGTGAATATTATTTGAAATTAGTAGGTATCTCATTTCGCAATTCATTTAATAAATAAACTGTTCGTTCAATGTACGAAATACATTGATTGAAATAAATAAATTATAATAAACAATTTGTTGCTTAAATTTTCTGTTCATTGAGCTACTACTATCGTTTATACTTTTTTTTACATACTACACAATTTGAGAGAAGTGTTTCTAACCATTAAACCATCGGGATACATTGGGACCAGGACATTTTGACCCAATTAAGTGGTTTTCCTAATTAAACGAAGTTTTACAGAGAAGTGTCCTTTCCTGCAGTTTAATTTTACATTAAATAAAAACACATTTCTGGTGGACTCTATATAAAAGAAGATACATGAACATTTAGGCAATAAAATATAAATATATTTTTTACATGTAAAAATAACGAAAGAATTCATAAAGTGTAGCCCGCCTTTTGTGTTTGTATGACTGTTTTTGCACAAAAGCAGCACAGGTATCCAGTGCGGACATAGGACTTTGATCATTCACTTCTTACATTAAAAACGTTGCAATATGGTGATGCATTTTCCTGCTTCTTAATTTCTTAATTAGTTACTGGCACCGCTAGATTTTCATCATCAGAGTCATCGTCCTCATTTAATATTTGGCGTTTTAATTGAATACCTTCATAGTTTTCAGTTTTATCATAACATGTGCAACATCGTATTAGAGAAGGCAACGCTATTTATAAAAAGTTATTGAAGCGTATGTAATACATATAGATAAAATTTAAATTTCTTTATGGTTCTGTTAATAAAACTTTTGCTCATATCAAGGGCTCTAGAATGTTCTTTTTTTCTTGAACGCATAACAAAAGAAACTTTTCTGCATCGTATCTATTACTTCTAATTTTAAATACTTCATTATGCACTTAACGTAAATTCATGTGCTTATAGTGACGAATTCCCTTTAAAATGAAGTTATAAAAGTTTGACGTTTAGACAATTTTTGACACACAGCGATAGCGATATTTTTTTATACTATTGCTACCTAATTCATTAACTTCCTAACTTTCAATGAGTTTTAAAATTTTAATAAAAATTACTTATTTATAAAAGGAAAATATGAGAAGTAAATAAGCAAGTTATGGCAACTCATATTTTTAAGTGGTAATCGGGTTTATTCAGATATAATACTCTACTATAACTTTTGCAATATCGCCCACAGGCGGAAGAAAGTAGATATTTTTAATTAGTAAATTTTAAGTACTTTTCAATGGCATATAAATATACAGGCTGTTCTATTTAATTACTTTTAGAATTTTTAAGTTTTGCGAATGGTATGTAATTTTAAAGAACATGCTTAGATATGTCGAAATAAACATTAATTTCACGTACTGAAAAGATATCTTTACTAATTGAACACATAATAGATGTTTCATCATCAATCGTTATTTCATAGCAACTTTTCAAATGTTGCACAATTTTTAACGAAAAATCACCATGAAATAAATGCATTACACTTCGGCCAAAAATACTACGTTTAACACTCTTTTTTGTTTTTATACAGATTTCTACTGAAGATGGCAACTTAGTTGCCGAAATACGTATGTAGATTTTTTATATATTTTTTTGTGGTAAGGGATTTTTCCTTTTGCATTTATTTCAGATTTTTAGCCACAGTCTCCACCCATTAATGGAAAAATCACCGTATCTCAGAAACAGTTGAAAATCGACAAATACAAATTGATGTCAGTTTAATCAACTCTTCAAGGGCTATCATAAAATGTAAAAGAATGCATAGCATTCCTTTAAAAAAACATATTTGTGTTGGTTCGTCGTTGTCGATCACTCTGTATAAATAAAAATATTTTTAAATTGCACAACTTTTGATTATCTACAATTTTTGTATTAAAAATTATTTGCTATCTACTTTATTAGATACGAATATTGGACTTTGCCGCTCCGCTGAGACACTCGGTATATATACAGGATGTATATAAAATAAGGGGACAACCTATAAAAAATGAAAAGATGTAAGTTTATTGGACTTAAATCCAAAATATTTTGCGTAAATTCCCTTGCTGATGCGAAATAAAAAAAGATTTTTAAAATATTTGTCGCGCCACTGTACTTCAAGACGACTAGCGACTGTAGCATACAGAGTAGTGGTAGGTAACGGTACTGAGCAGGAGTGCGCGGGTGGACGACTCAGTCTAGTTCGATTGTTACATGTGGACGTTTCGTGTATGGTTCACACAACACACAAACTTTTCGATATGATCTACATTTATGGTAAAACGGGTGGAAATGCAATGATATTCGCGTACGCATCATATTAGTAGAGGGTTGTTGAACCTTTAGCATGCGAAGCTATTTTAAAATAGGAAACAATGCTACCTTTAAGGTTTTTATAACATCGACAACTGTTATTATTGCAGCGTATGTATGCCTGTTTAGTTCGATGGAAGTATTATTTACATACATGCTAAATCCATAGGCGGCACGTTATACAGTTTTCAGGGGTTTTACTTTCTTATACGTAGTATAGGGAAGTATTGTGATGATGAAAATTTTCGACCTCAAGATTTTTGCAGATGTCCACGTTTTGAAGTCCCCTGATACCGAAAAAGTGTTTTTTAAAAAATGTCTGTGTGTCTGTCTGTCTGTCTGTCTGTGTGTCTGTATGTGACCACGATAGCGGTAAAACCGCTGTAGATATCAATTCCAAATTTTGTATTTACGTGTACAATCTCCCTCTTGAGATCTGATTAGTTTTTCAGTAAAATCGGTAGACCGGAAGTAGCAGTTTACTTCAGTGAAAAAATCGAATTTTGCCAATATTTCGTCAATTACTAAGTTTATACAAATTTATAAAGAATTGAAATGTACTCAAAATTAAATTTGAGACAAATTATCTTAAAAAAGTTTTTCGAAATTCCAACCGGAAGTAGGTCTTTTACTCTTATCGAAAATCAGTTTTTTGCGAATATCTCGCAAGTCATGCATTCTAGGCAGGTACATTACCAGTATAAAAGTATTTATATTATAATTATAAATATCTTTTGTATAAAAAAAATTTCAAAATTCGGACCGGAAGTACCACTTTTACTCTTACCGAATATCGATTTTTTGTAGATATGTCGTAAATTATGCGTTCTATATATATTTATTAAGAGTACAGAAGTATTTAGAGTTGAATTTGCAATATTTTTTGTGTAGATGAAATTTCAAAATTCGGACCGGAAGTGGCACTTTTACTCCTAGCGAGAAGCACTTTTTTTCGAATATCTTGCAAAGTATGCATTCTATAGCGATTTATTAAGAGAATGAAAGTACTTAGAATAGGATTTTGAATAAGTTTTGTATAAAAAATTTCTTAAAATTGTATAGTTTGAAACGCTCATACGTATAAGAAAGTCGTGTGGTGGCCACACCTCATTTTTTTACTTTCTTATACGTAGTATAGGAAGTATTGTGATGATGAAAATTTTCGACCTCGAGATTGCAGATGTCCACGTTTTGAAGTAACCTGATACCAAAAAAGTGGTTTTTAAAAAATGTCTGTGTGTCTGTGTGTCCGTGTGTGTGTCTGTCTGTGTGTGACCACGATAGCGGTCAAACCGCTACAGATATCAATTCCAAATTTTGTATTTACGAATATAATCTCCCTCTTGAGAACTGATTAGATTTTGAGCAAAATCAGCAGACCGGAAGTAGTAGTTTACTTCAGTGAAAAAATCGAATTTTGCAAATATTTCGTGAATTCCTAAGTTTAAACAAATGTATAAAGAATACATATTGCTGTAGTATTTGCCTTTAAATGAAATTTATATAATTTATTTATTTATTAGTTAGATAAATAAATAAAATTGTAGTTTATGCTAGCTTTATAGGCAAAACAACATAAATTGTTATCTCTCGTAGGTTCTACTGTGATTTACTTCTTTCCTTACTTGTTTCTCCTTAATTATTATTATTTTAAAGTTGTGTGGGATAGGAATTCAAATAACTATGACACCAGATTATTTATGTATAAAAATATGTATTATCTGCTTAATAATTACAATAATTAAAATTTATTGTTGCATGTATATTACTTATTTTATTTGCTTATTTACAATACTATATAAGTAGCAGTTTTCATGATAATATTGTAATCGTTTATTTTAATATGAATTCAGTCAGTACAGGGTTTCTCCATCTTCACTCTTTTCTTACTAAAGGCCTGTATATTAGGTCCAAATTATGTTGACTTGATAATGAAGGTACTGACTAATCGGCTTTATGCAAACATTCACACGTACTACATAAAGCTTGGATCAATCACCACCCCAGGTACGTTCCTAATGCATCACAAACTAATTGTCTAAACCTCTATTCTCACGGAGTCTTTAGATTCTTAGTGCGAAGCTTTTAGGCGTTCCTGTTTGTAAAAGTTTGACTATTATTCAAAGCTGTGCTTACTAATGTCTTTTTTTTACTGAACACTGGTCCGTTGTGCAAGTATTCGCACACAGTACACTATTAAGACAAGTGTTCTTTATTTTTAATAAATATTGTGTCCCTATATTTACTTTCTATTATTTAAATAAATAATTATTTAAAAGAAATGGAGTGCTTGGAGAGAACCTGTGTATTTTGATTGAATTTAATTGTAATGACAATATTATTAACTACTCACTGCGTAGATTCATACAATTCTTCGAATTCTGCTTGAAATTGTTTGTCCATTCTTGTTGATTCTTCCTTCCGTTGAATCTTCTATAATTTTACTGGTGACGCTTACTTCTTGTAAATATGGCGACGATAAAACAATTGGGAATTATTCCTCTAGGAGCGTGTATGCTTCTACTTAGTTTGTGAGTTGTTAGTTGGTTTGTTTATTTATTTACACTGCGATAGTAATGGTAAGTGTGTAAAAACTCCACTTAACCACTACTCGCTTGACGCATAAATGTATTATCTACTTTAAAAGATGCTATCACTTTGCTGTGTATTGGAAGTTTTTGAAGTCACAGGTATCAGCTAACAACTAACTCTTTTTCTTTAAAAACTCCCTTTTTATAGTTGAAAATAAATGCCGCTCGTTATTTGATTGTCTTTGCGTGCTTTTATTTTCAAATTGTTCGTCGTGGCGCCTCTAGCGGATATCTCGATACTTATTCCATATCTCTTCTTATTCTTCTCAAATTTTAGGTTGGCGTTTATTTTTATTATGTTTATTTCTGACATTTGATGTTTCTCCACATTTACCAACGACGGTATTTGTTGTTTTATTTATTTATATCTAATGTACAGTAAGTATATTGATATTTATTTTATTCTTTTATTGCTATCGTAAATATTTATTGTACTTATAAATGTATTCATTGCTACTTTTACTGTTTTTCAGGTAGATTCTTCGTCCGAGCGCTAGCCTTACTCGCACCTTTGTTTTGTTGCTTTTGATCGGAAAGAATGGAAAGAAGTTGGTTATTGTTTCAATTGCCAGTCCCTCCGTCTGTGCTGCTCTTTCCTCGAACCATTTTTCCGTTCTTGGAGAATTTTGTATGTTTAATATGCTGTAATGAATCATTGCTTTTATAATAATGCTGCTTATTTCTTTGGTTATAGATGTTTATTTGTATGTGCACAAAGTTTGGAACCATGAAAAGGACTTCTGTTATTCGTATTGCGAAGAGAATTAATACTTTTTGTTGTGTATATTGAAATATTATACGATTCTGTGCTGTTCTTTATGATATACTTTATTTTAATATCCTTTTCATCGCAACTGTATGTATTTTATCTTTAAGTTATATGAGTGCATTAAGCCTCTTCATATTCATTACGAGCATATCTTATTTTATTCTCTGAGTATAATTTAATTGCTTTTAAATGATTGACTCTTACAATCGTCCCGTTGGTTAACATCACTCTTTCACGGTTGTTGGTTTTAAGGGTCTTTCCATTTTTAAATGTAGGTTCTTTGCATAATATACTCAGAGCTCTTTTTGTTCCTAACCTGTAGTCAGGTTCTTTATTTTCTAAATAAAACATTACCTCTGGTTTATCACTTCTGAAAATAAATACTCATTTGTGACATTTACTATTATTGTTGAGGTTTTGCCTCACTTATATCTAAATAGTGTTTATATACATATAATCTTAATTAAAATGCTTATACCCTATGTGCATACCTGTGTTATTGTATGGCTTAATAAAATTTATTTTAAAATAAATGTTTCTTAAACTACGAGTGTGTTTTCTTATTGCTAATATTAATCTAAATGTACTAGTATATCTTGGTGTCAACATTAATCATGTTTATTTCTAACATTATATATTTATGTACAGTATTGTCTTAAATTCTAAGGTAAAGTTCACGGCATATCCCTTAGTTGTTAAAACCATGGTTTGCCATTATGAAATAATGAATTGACAAATGTGTAAATTATGTTTTCACAACTAACGTGAACTACAAATGCAATTTTATTGATCATTTATTTCATCGTAGTCATGTAGCATGGACACATGGTATTTTCCTTTTATATTTCTATTGTCTACTTCTTGTAGTTCATAAGTTACATCTCCTAGTGTCCTACTTATTCTGTAAGGTCCACTGTAGGGTAGGTCCAGTTTTGCACATTTATTTAAATGTCTCCTACCTAGTCGATAGTTCTTCACTACAACTAGGTCTCCTATTTGATATGTTTTATTCTTTTTAATCTTTTCATTTTCTAATCTTGTATATTTTTCTGCAATGTTTCTTTGCTGTATTTTACCTTGTTCAATCATTTCCTCGAAATTGTTTACTGCTGGTGTTCCTTGATTCCAAGGTCTTGGTGGGTATGTCCCATGCATTAGTGTGTATGGACTTATATTAGTCGTCACGCTAGGCAAATAATTCATGTTGTTTTCTACTTCTTGTACGTATTGTACCCAGGCATTGTGTCGTGCGTGTGTTAGCATTCTTAAATGTCTAATCACTTCTTGTATATATCTTTCGCTGGGGTTCGCTTGAGGATGTCTTATACTAGTGAAAATTACTTCTACGTTTATTTCTCTTAGCTCTAGTATAAACCTCTCATTGTTGAAATATGAAGCGTTGTCCACTAGTAATTTCCTTATTGGCCCATATTCTGCTATAAATTGGTTTATACAATTTATTGCAGTTTGTGTATTGTATTTTCTTGTGGGAAATAGTTTGACGTATTTTGTGAGAATATCCACCATCACGAAAATGTGGCAATAACCTTGTTCTCCTGGTATTAGGTTTCCAAGGAAATCTGCTGCTACTAATTCGAGTTTTTCTTCTACTCTAGTGCTGTGCACTATATTTTGATTGATTCTGTTCTTATATTTCCCTAACAGACATCGCTTGCATTTTTTATTTTCTGCCGCTATTAATTTTCTATCTTTGAATGCGTAGAACTGTTCTCTGAAAACAAGGAATGTTTTCCTGTTTCCAGGATGTCCTAAGTTGTTGTGTATGTTTCTAATTATATTTAACGTGAGTTCTCTGTCTAGAACGATTAGGTTTTTGTTACCTAATGTTTTGTATAGTATTTGATTATTTATATTGTAGCCTTTGTAATTTCCTTCTGTTCGTACCTTTTCCATTATTTCTAGTATCTCAGGTGTTCGTTGACTGTCTTCGATATCTTCTCGATTGTATAAATTTGGAGCATGTTCGATATCATATTCATTTATCTGATATGAGTGTGATTGTTTATTACCTCCATGGGCTCTGCTTAGTGCGTCTGCAACTATGTTGTCTGTACCTTTCCTGTGCTTTATTTTAAATGAATATTCAGATAGTATGAGAGACCATCTGTATATTCGTGAATTATTAAACCTTGTTTTCATTAAGAATATTAGAGATAAATGATCTGTTTCAAGTAGGAAAGTGTTTCCTAGTAGGTAATATTTTAATTTTGACACTCCATATATAATGGATAGCAATTCCCGTTCTGACGAGGAATAATTTTGCTCATAATCCTTTAGAATTCTTGATAGGAAGCATATGGGTATTTCTTCCCCATTTCTTATTTGTAGGAGTTCTGCGGCTACAGCATTGCTGGAGGCATCGCATCTTAGTATGAATTCTTCATTGAAATCTGGTAGATTTATGATCAATGCCTTGTAGAAATTTTCTTTTATGTCGATGAATGCCTTTTCCCTTTCATGGGTCCATTTGAATTTTACTCCTTTCTTGATCATTTTGTATAACGTGTGAGTTTGGTCGGATATTTTAGGAATGAAGTGTTTATAGTAGTTTATCATTCCTAGGAATCCTCTAAGCATTTTAATATTTTTTTGGTTTGGGATATTTTCGTATCGCCTCAAGTTTTTCCTCCTCTATTGATATCGTCTTTCCATCAATTATGTATCCCAGATAATTCACTTTATTTTTATAGAATTCGCATTTCTCGAGGTTTATTTTTAAACCATTTTCTGCTAATGTATTCAGGATTTTCTCTACTGATTCTTTGTGACTTTCTATGTCTTTATTAAATATTAGAATATCGTCTACGTAGTGTGAGACGTATTCTTCGTGTGGATCCAGGATCTGCTGCATTGCTCTTACTAGTGCTGCAGTAGCTGACGATAATCCAAATGGAACCACATTGTAAGAGTATACTAATGAATTAAACATGAAGGAACAATATTTCCTAGAATCTTTGTGCAATGGCACCAGCCAAAAAGAACTTTTTAAATCAAGTTTCGTAAACCACTTTGCGTCTGTACATTTTGTCAATAGGGTTTCAATGTTTTGTGGGGCTTCAAAATTAGGTGCGGTTCTGGAGTTCAGACATCTGGCGTCAAGGCATACGCGTAATTTGACGTCTTTTTCATCATTAAGTTTCTTCTTTATTACTACAACCATTGGATTTATGAACGTTGATTCCGTTCTTGTAATTATGCCGTTTTTCAACATCTCTTTTATTTCTAATTTGACTTGCTCTGTATACTTTTTTGGAATGGGGTATGTTTTTATTCTGAAGGGCTGTGTCTCGTCGACTTTAAGTTTATGTTCGTAACCCTTGGCTAATCCTGGACTATCATCAAATAACTTTATATGCTTACTCAAAAGATAATTCACATGGGTTATATACAGTTTATTACAATTTAATTTAGTACCATCCCTATTTTGCGTGAGGTCTCCGCATTGAAGTTGCCTCACAGGATGTGCACTTTTCTTAACTTCATTGTGTAAACTACAATCCATTTTTGTTGTGATTTCTTCTTGAGCATCTTCTTCATATAGATTATTGATAAGGATCTCTTCCTCATGGGCTTCTTTGCTCCATGATATTGTTGAGTCCTTTATGTGGAATAATTTATTTTCCATATTTAATTTCGTACCATACTGGCTTAAAAAGTCCATCCCTAATATACAGTCGCTATTCAAATTAGGTGCTATGATGAATTCGGTTAATAAATTTAAATTATCTATCTTTATATTTATACAGAAGATTTTATCTACTGTTATCATACATTTTTTGTTTGCAGTAATAAGATTTATTTTCTTTATGGGTTTATAACACCCCAAACTTTCAATATCTTTGTTCATGATATTGTTATTTAAAAGTGAAAGTTGAGCTCCAGTATCCAGCAATGTTTCTATCTCTTGTTCCCCAATCTTGATTTTTATATGTGGTAGTTCCGTGGTTATCTTTTTTAAATCATCGTAATTATAGATGTTTTGTATTTTACGTTTTCTCTTGGCTGGCTTATTTAAAAATCCAGCGACGTTGCACCAGAATAATATGCTGCATTCACCCACTCTTTGTTTGTTGAGTTATGCCTGTTTTCTTTTGGTATCGCACCCCTAGATTCTTGATTTTGTTTTGTTGTTGCTTCTTTTACTTCCTTTTCAATTTGTATATTTTGAATTCTTTTATCTTCTTTACTTGTCTTCTCTTCCCTCTTGTAATTTTGGCTATTATCTTTCCTTTTGCCATCATTATTTCTGTCCGGGTTATAGGTATTTTGGTAATTATTATTGTTTCGCCTATTCCCATTGTAGTTGTTTCTGTTGTTGCTGTCGTTGTTTCGAGGTTGATTGTTCATGTTTCCATTCCCTCGGTTCACGTTATAGCCCTTTTCATCTATGTCGTCTAATCTTTTCACTAATTCAAGGAGTTCTTCTATTGTTTCCATTCCTTGAAGTGCGACGGTCTGAGTAACATTGTGATCAAAGTGTGCAGCCAATTGCGATACTATGTCACTTTCCTCTATTCTGGGTATAATGTATTTGAGAAAAGAATATTTTCTTATGACATAGTTCTCTCGAGATAATCCAGACCTATACTTTCCAAATATCAGGTCGTGTCTTATGTTTCTTTGTTGCGTTCGACCCCAATACTGTCTTGTGAATCGCCTTTCGAAATCGTTAAAGTCTATCACATCATCCATTATCATGTGATACCATTGGAGTGCATAGTCTTTGAGACATGCTCTTATAAATTGTAGTTTGGATGTCTCATCCGTTATGCCTCTCATGTATGTCTTAATTGTTCTCAGGAATATCATTGGATTGTCCTTATAGTGTCCTGAGAATTTCGGTGCATTGTCTATGCTTCCCACAGTTTGTGGCAAAGACACACTAGGTGTATGAACCCCGTGCATTACTTTGTCCTCAAGCTGTTTGATCGTGTGTTCAAAAGTTGATGTTTTCCCTTGTAGATTGGACACAGCGTTATTGCAAGCTTCATATTTTGTTTCGCAGTCTTCTATCTTGTGTGTAATTTTCTCTATTTGTTCTTTATTTTCCACTTCGTTGTGTATTATTTTTCTATTGATAGCTACTATTTCCTCATTCACTATGTTGAAGTTTTCTTGCGTCTTCGCAGTTCTTTCTACCATTTCTTGTACAAAGAATTTTCTTGTATTCTTGCACGTTTCTGTGTTGTCATTTATTTGTTTTCTCAGGTCTGCTACTGTTTTGTCCAGTTTTTCCTCTAATCTGGCATTTATTTCTAGTGTTTCTTGCCTTAGTTCTTTAAATCCCTCGTCTATTTTTGAGTTGATTCTTTCTAAATTCTTGTTTAAATTTTTATTATTTTCCTCTATTTTGTGGCTTAGAATTTGGCTTAGAGTTTTATTATTTTCCTCTATTTTGTGGCTTAGGGTTTTATTATTCTCCTCTATTCTGTGGCTTAGGGTTTTATTATTCTCCTCTATTTTGTTATTATTTTCCTCTATTTTACAGAATAATTTATGGAAAAAGCTTTCAAATTTTTGTTCCATTGTTGTACTACTTGTGCCCTCTGTGAGTATGCTTCCCTCAACTGTCGCATTTCCTGAATCATCCTCTTTTGTCTCAGTCTTATCCGACTCTGAGTCCGAGGTTAGTTGCGTAGGTTCCCTATATTGAGTGAATTGTGGCTTTGTTTCTATTTCTTTTTCAATATTGGGTTTTTCACCTTTGCTACTGTTTTGTTCTTTGTCTGACATTTTTGTTGTGTACAAATAACGCTTTCTATCTAATATTTTACTTAATAGAAATTTAAATGAATCCTATCCCACTTGAATAAGATTACATGAAAGAAACAATTTTATTTTGCAAGGAAAGAAACACAGCCAGCAAGTTGTGTTTTTAAGTTTAGCTTTGATATTTGACAAATTGTGTATTTAATTTATTTTGTAAGAAAAACACAGCCAGCAAGTTGTGTTTTTAAGTTTAGCTTTGATATTTGACAAATTGTGTATTTAATTTATTTTGTAAGAAAAACACAGCCCCACGTTGGGCGCCATATATATGCTGTAGTATTTGCCTTTAAATGAAATTTATATAATTTATTTATTTATTAGTTAGATAAATAAATAAAATTGTAGTTTATGCTAGCTTTATAGGCAAAACAACATAAATTGTTATCTCTCGTAGGTTCTACTGTGATTTACTTCTTTCCTTACTTGTTTCTCCTTAATTATTATTATTTTAAAGTTGTGTGGGATAGGAATTCAAATAACTATGACACCAGATTATTTATGTATAAAAATATGTATTATCTGCTTAATAATTACAATAATTAAAATTTATTGTTGCATGTATATTACTTATTTTATTTGCTTATTTACAATACTATATAAGTAGCAGTTTTCATGATAATATTGTAATCGTTTATTTTAATATGAATTCAGTCAGTACAGGGTTTCTCCACCTTCACTCTTTTCTTACTAAAGGCCTGTATATTAGGTCCAAATTATGTTGACTTGATAATGAAGGTACTGACTAATCGGCTTTATGCAAACATTCACACGTACTACATAAAGCTTGGATCAATCACCACCCCAGGTACGTTCCTAATGCATCACAAACTAATTGTCTAAACCTCTATTCTCACGGAGTCTTTAGATTCTTAGTGCGAAGCTTTTAGGCGTTCCTGTTTGTAAAAGTTTGACTATTATTCAAAGCTGTGCTTACTAATGTCTTTTTTTTACTGAACACTGGTCCGTTGTGCAAGTATTCGCACACAGTACACTATTAAGACAAGTGTTCTTTATTTTTAATAAATATTGTGTCCCTATATTTACTTTCTATTATTTAAATAAATAATTATTTAAAAGAAATGGAGTGCTTGGAGAGAACCTGTGTATTTTGATTGAATTTAATTGTAATGACAATATTATTAACTACTCACTGCGTAGATTCATACAATTCTTCGAATTCTGCTTGAAATTGTTTGTCCATTCTTGTTGATTCTTCCTTCCGTTGAATCTTCTATAATTTTACTGGTGACGCTTACTTCTTGTAAATATGGCGACGATAAAACAATTGGGAATTATTCCTCTAGGAGCGTGTATGCTTCTACTTAGTTTGTGAGTTGTTAGTTGGTTTGTTTATTTATTTACACTGCGATAGTAATGGTAAGTGTGTAAAAACTCCACTTAACCACTACTCGCTTGACGCATAAATGTATTATCTACTTTAAAAGATGCTATCACTTTGCTGTGTATTGGAAGTTTTTGAAGTCACAGGTATCAGCTAACAACTAACTCTTTTTCTTTAAAAACTCCCTTTTTATAGTTGAAAATAAATGCCGCTCGTTATTTGATTGTCTTTGCGTGCTTTTATTTTCAAATTGTTCGTCGTGGCGCCTCTAGCGGATATCTCGATACTTATTCCATATCTCTTCTTATTCTTCTCAAATTTTAGGTTGGCGTTTATTTTTATTATGTTTATTTCTGACATTTGATGTTTCTCCACATTTACCAACGACGGTATTTGTTGTTTTATTTATTTATATCTAATGTACAGTAAGTATATTGATATTTATTTTATTCTTTTATTGCTATCGTAAATATTTATTGTACTTATAAATGTATTCATTGCTACTTTTACTGTTTTTCAGGTAGATTCTTCGTCCGAGCGCTAGCCTTACTCGCACCTTTGTTTTGTTGCTTTTGATCGGAAAGAATGGAAAGAAGTTGGTTATTGTTTCAATTGCCAGTCCCTCCGTCTGTGCTGCTCTTTCCTCGAACCATTTTTCCGTTCTTGGAGAATTTTGTATGTTTAATATGCTGTAATGAATCATTGCTTTTATAATAATGCTGCTTATTTCTTTGGTTATAGATGTTTATTTGTATGTGCACAAAGTTTGGAACCATGAAAAGGACTTCTGTTATTCGTATTGCGAAGAGAATTAATACTTTTTGTTGTGTATATTGAAATATTATACGATTCTGTGCTGTTCTTTATGATATACTTTATTTTAATATCCTTTTCATCGCAACTGTATGTATTTTATCTTTAAGTTATATGAGTGCATTAAGCCTCTTCATATTCATTACGAGCATATCTTATTTTATTCTCTGAGTATAATTTAATTGCTTTTAAATGATTGACTCTTACAATCGTCCCGTTGGTTAACATCACTCTTTCACGGTTGTTGGTTTTAAGGGTCTTTCCATTTTTAAATGTAGGTTATTTGCATAATATACTCAGAGCTCTTTTTGTTCCTAACCTGTAGTCAGGTTCTTTATTTTCTAAATAAAACATTACCTCTGGTTTATCACTTCTGAAAATAAATACTCATTTGTGACATTTACTATTATTGTTGAGGTTTTGCCTCACTTATATCTAAATAGTGTTTATATACATATAATCTTAATTAAAATGCTTATACCCTATGTGCATACCTGTGTTATTGTATGGCTTAATAAAATTTATTTTAAAATAAATGTTTCTTAAACTACGAGTGTGTTTTCTTATTGCTAATATTAATCTAAATGTACTAGTATATCTTGGTGTCAACATTAATCATGTTTATTTCTAACATTATATATTTATGTACAGTATTGTCTTAAATTCTAAGGTAAAGTTCACGGCAATATGTACTTAAAATTGAAATTGTGAACAATTTTATTAAAAAGCTTTTTCGAAATTCCTACCGGAAGTAGGTCTTTTACTCTTATCGAAAATCAGTTTCTTGCAAATATTTTGCAAGTCATGCTTTTTAGACAGGTGCGCTACGAATATAAAAGTATTTAGAACTTAATTTCCAATATCTTTTGTATAAAAAAAATTTCAAAATTCGGACCGCACGTATCACTTTTACTCTTACCGAATAACGATTTTTTGCAAATATGTCGTAAGTTATGCATTCTATGTATATTTATGAAGAGTACAAAAGTATTTAGAGTTGGATTTGGAATATTTTTTGTATAAATGAAATTTCAAAATTCGGACCGGAAGTAACACTTACATACGTATAAGAAAGTAGTGTGGTGGCCACTCCTCATTTTTATATTTGGCGTTCGTGTCGTAATTGACTCACAATTTTCATATGTTATCCTCTTATATCCAATACACCCTGTATATAAAATTAGGAATGTTTCTTCTTTCTTCCTAATTCTGCAATATACACAGTCACGAAAGAACATTTATTTAACTATTTGGGTAGCGTACTTACTGTAGAATACAAACTATCATTAAATGACGGTTGATTACAATCAAATTAACTGCGCTTGAACACTGTAAAAACTAGAATTAAACATTGCAACGAAGAAAGAAATATAATACCTACCACATATTAACATTTATTAATTATTATTAAAGTAATCGTGCAATAAATGTTTGTAAACTTAAATTTTATGTATATAATATTTTCTGCTTCAAAATAATATGTGGGTGCACGCGCAATCTATTATCATGTTTCGGTATTAGCCATATCTCATCCAAAATTCAGATTATGTGTAAGTTATAGCTCCGACATCATATATTGCTATCCCTTCCATTCAGAGCATCCCACCTATCGTTCGCAGTGACTCTATCATATTTGAAATAATGTCTCTCATTGTGATAGTGCGAAAACTCTTATCAAAAGAACTAAAAATATCTTATTAGCTTGTTTATCCATATTAGCGAAGAAAAAATTGCCCGATTTTGCTATATCCCACATATATACTTCTTCACTATTATTACACGTATGTACATTGTGTAGCGCTTGCCTTCCACTGTGACATTTCACATTAAGAGTAATAAAAATAAATGTACGGCTGTAAACTGCAGTCCACTCTCACTTAGTATTAGGAGCACACATGCTGGATATTGTTAGAGAAGGAAATGTTCCTCTAATGTAATTGAAGTGAAATATGTTCTTTATCATTTTCCAGGATAAATGGTATTGTATTATATGAAGCAAAAATAAGGCTTTTCATTTATGAATTTTAAAAATTGTTCATTCTATGATAATGTACTTCTAATAATAATAATAATAAACTTCAGGAAAGGAAAATATCTCGGTATCTCATAAATATCATAGCTAACTATTTGAAAGAAAGATATATCTAAGTGACAAAGAAGGATAAACTGGAAGTCTAAGCAGTTGTGCCGCAGGGCTCAGTTCTGGGTCCTACATTATGAAATATCTTGTACAATGATGTATTGGAGGTTGCATTGCAGACACCAACGCAGATCTAATGAGAATTACTAATGAAAACCTCAATCGAATACAAACCTGGATGAAGGAAAACGAACTAAAGCTTACACCAGAAAAGACAGAGGCGCTTATAATGCTAAGAACACCCTACCCAACCAACCATCCAATGTAGGGTGTGTTATTTACAATATGTACAAATTTATTTCGCTTTCTCTCTCTTCGTTGTTTCCTTTCTAGTCTTTATCTATAGATAAACATCGACATTCGGATTTGTGTGAAAAAGTTGGCATCGCTCTGGAACTTTGTCCACACACTTTACTTGAAGCTTCGGTCACTAGCTTAAAGCATCTTTCAACTGCCTGTGTATGGCATGGGAAAGCATCTATTTTTATAACAGGCTTGAAGTCATTGCTCACATACTGTTTTATCTCTTCATTAGTCAATGTTCTTAACAGTGGAGGAGGAGTCAGTGTACTGGTGTTCCATTTGAGAATTTCAGTATAGTCTTTAACTTCAAAGTTTAGGTTTGGTGGTTTAAAGACTCTGATAGAGTCACTTTCAGATATTGCTTGCTTTGCCTTCATGATACGCCTAAAGCCCAGCTCTCGGATATGGTTTCTTCCATCAGTTACCATAGCTAAAAGTAAATTTTCGGGGTGGGCAAAGTAAGCATTCCGTTATAAAACGGGATCAACAACTTGAAGCAGCTCTTCTGGTAAGTACCTTGTAGATTCAATAGTTTTGCAAACATGTCTAGGCCCATCTGTGAATTCGTAGTTTATTTTTATGGCAAACCACATAGGCATATAACATTTGAGAATGAATGTGAGAATCTCTTTCAGATTTTCAGAACGGCTTAACGCACTGATGTAGAGGCGCAAAACTCGATTTGCAGTAGTAAGCCATCTTGAATGTGACATTGGGCCATGATCACGTACTACAAAGTCTTCTGAACAATGTCCTGACTTGATGACTTCTGACATCTCAAGCAAGTACAATTGGTCCTTGCTAAGAATACGCTTGTCAACTTTTGGAAGTTTATCTTATATGATTGGATTTTAAATATATTACTGTAATAGAATTAAACTATAGCATCTCTAAAAGTCGTATGATTAAAATGTACTAAACAGTCAAACTTTGAAATTTTGCAAAAACTACTAATTTTACTCATTTTGTACTATGTTGCGCGACCGGAAGATATGAAACAAATGTATAATAAGTGCATATATATTGATTTTACATACTTTTAATAGTAGTCATGGTATAGGAACACAAGTAAAACCATCTGGCGTGCTTAAAAAAATTATTAAAATTTAAGGTTTTTCACAATTTGTTGCTAACTTCGATGGCATTGCGCGACCGGAGGACGAATTAATAAAAAAATAATAATTAGTGCTTTCTTCACGTCTATTTCAATAGCAACTTTTGTTCACTATAGCGATCTGAAATTAGAAAAAAAGTATTTTTCGAACCACCCTAATATATAAGTATGAAAAACGTGAAATATTGCAATATCTTGATTTAACACTATTAATAAAACCAATTCACCTGTTATACTGGGATTATTCCAATAGAAATTTTATAAATAAGAATTATAATGATATTGTTTTACTTAAACTAATATAAATTTACTACATCCTAAACTACTATTTTACAATGAAACAAACACAATTATATACAATGTGTTTGTTTGATTTTCAACTAAGATTATCAAACAAGAAAAATTAGTGTGCTTAAAACCACACGACAGAAGTGAAAACTTCATCAAGGCTCTCCCATGTAACGGTCGCCGAAAGAATCGCCAAATTGAAGACGTAATAAGCGACCACAAACTCCTCCGTATCCAAAATTTCACAAACATTCATCAATTTTCAAAAAACTCTTCCGCCATTTTTTTGTCATTTTAACTTTGGATTCGTGATCGGCGACCTCAACCACCCCCGTATCTAAAATTTCACATCCATACGTCAATTTTCAAAAAACTCGTCCGCCATTTTTTTTTACATTTTGACTTTGGATTTGTGATCAGCGACCTAAGACACCCCCGTATCTAAAATTTCACTTTCATATGTCAATTTTCAAAAAATCCTTCGGCCATTTTGTTCTATTCCGAAATTTGAATTAGTGATGGGCGACCGTAAAACTCCCAAGTGCCTAATTTTAATCAGAAGAGAGAGAAATTGATTTCAGCCGGCTCCGCCCACTGTGCACGTTTGCGTAATCGTTTAAATAAAATTATTTCGTAGTAGGGGCACATAAATGTCGAAAGCAATCCTCCTTTTCCCCTTAATACACACGTTCTGGAATTATCGTATTTTAATTCAAATCATTATCAAAATATTAATCGACCCCTGTATAGATAAAAATATCAAGTCATGTGGGAGACCGTTATGTATTGTGTGGAGATTCAATTTGCCGGATCGTAATACATTGATCGCCAGTGCACATGAGAATCTGATATTTATTTTTCGCCCGTCTGGAATACATTGATATCAGTGAACATTTAAACGGCAATTTTTCTTACCAAATCCTTCTGCAAACGACCTTTAAATTGCCAGTACCTTCGATTGCGTGCGACTGCCGACTCGAAATAAGCATACAAAAGGTCCCAAAAAGCCGGTTCCTTAAGACCCCGAGTCTTGATGAGCCCTCGCAACGTTTAAAATTTCGTATTTCACGCTTAAAAGTGAATCTGTGGTGCAACTCAGTTCGCCTGTCAGTTTGACGTTTCTCGGGATTTTTTGATTGTCACGTGAATCGTCATGACGTAAGCCATTTTGCTGTTAAAACATCAAGTGCACGCTCTACTTTAAAAGCCCATATCTTTACAACCGCTCCACTTAGGAAGAAAATCTCTCCGCCGGCCGAAAATTCAATGTCGCCCGTACACTAATGCCAAAGGGCAGCTTTCAATTTCGCGTATCAGAGAGGAAGTTCTTTGCACAGTTTTGCCGATTTTTGTCGAATTTACGGTTCGTTTGGTAACCATGGCGACTCGAGCGTTATTTTGCCGAGCGTGACGGCTCAATCTCGTTCAGTGCCCACAATCAACGTGCCCATAGAAGTTTACACTTCAATTACACTTCAAAAAGAATAAAAATAAAATTAATTAATTAAATCTAATTGTGATCTTGAGAATATTTATATACAACTTAATTTTAACTCAAGATCACTGCAATATGTATATGTATATGTATGTACATGTATGTACATGTGTATTTTTTTATTTGTACATTAAGTGTTATTGTATTTAATTAATTAATTGATTATCAATGTAAATGTATATTGTCAATATCAATACCTACTTGTTGGGTCTATGACAATAAAGAAATTTGAATTTGAATTTTGCAAAACGGGATAAAGTTATAAATACTATGTCGCGTTCTTTTTTCGATTTAAGTCTTTGTTTCAAACCTGTCCTTAATAATAATAGAAAATATTCAACTTTTCTTCTTTTGTTAAATTGGATTTATGACAATTTTATTTAATTTTGGCAACGAAACCATTTAATTACAGTGCAATGTATATTTTATTGTTGCAGTATTATCGTACATACTGTCTAACCTCAATCTTTCTGTTTTGTTTCAGGAAAAGTGCACGGACACAAATCAAATCGAGTTAATTAAAACTGAACATGCAATTAGGAGTGCTATTAATATCCTTAATGAGCATAACAACAAGCAAGAGCGAAACGTTCACGATGGGCTATTTAACCGGATCGCAGCGATTGCCCGGAGACCAAGAATACCAGCGGCCCGGTCTCACCATTTCCGGTGCAATATCGTTGGCTGTCGATGAAGTTAATCGCGACGTTTTAGGGCCAATGGGTCATAAGCTTGATTTCATTGTCGCGGAAACGTACGGCGTGGAGAAAATAAGCGTTAGGGAGACCGCGAATTTGCGAGCCGAAAATGTGTCGGTGTATATTGGACCGCAAGAAACATGCGAACACGAAGCTTTTTTGGCTGCCTCGTTTAATTTACCGATGATATCGTATGTAAGTAATCTTAACAATCTCATTAGAGAATCTAGAATTTAAACTACGCAAAATACAATACATACACAGCAAGTGCGCAGAGCAGAGAGTTAGATTACAAAAAAGCTTCGGAGAAGCTGTAAATACAAATTAAAGTTATAAATCACTAACATCAATTAAAATTGATAACGCAAAATTGTTCTAAATTGTTTTAAATAGTTTTATCTTTTTAGAAAAATAATTTTAAGAATTTTTTTGTATAAAAATTATTCGAAATCCTATTATGGCGTATTTTTATGTTATCTACCTAGCCATGAAACAAAAGAGTGACGATGTCAAACAAATTATTGAAAAATTGCTGTCACTGTTAGAAGTACATGTGCTAAGTTGTGCTTAGTTTATGCTGTGTATAGAGATTTGAGACGGTCCATTTCTCGATAAAATGAGTGAAACTAAAGTTGAACATCGCAGCGTAATAAAGTTCCTGACAAAGGAAGGCAATGGTCCAAAAGCAATTCATGAAAGAATGGTTGCTGTATATGGGCAAAATACACCATCTTATTTCCAAGTAAAATATTGCTCTAAACTCTTTCGATGTGGCTGAGAGTCAATCAATGATGACCCAAAGTCCGGACGACCCGTTGAAGCTCGAACTGAAAACATTGTGCGAAAAGTCGGAAATTTGGTACTGAAAGATCGGCGTGTAAAGATCTCTGTCATTGCCAATGAAGTCTGTATATCCGAAACAAGTGTCCTCAAAATTTTGCATGACGATTTGGGTATGAAGAAGGTGTCTGCACGGTGGATACCCAGATTGCTTACACCTGAACAAAAACTGTGCAGAAAAGAAGTTTCTCAAGAAAATTTGGTCAAATTGGAGAGGGACAAAACATTTTTATCTCGAATTATTACCGGGGTGAGACTTGCGTATATTACTGGAACCCTCCTACTAAACAAGAATCCATGCAGTGGGATTCATAAGGGCTCTCCACCACCAAAAAAGGCCAAGACACAATTTTCTGGAAAAAAACTGATGGCAACTGTTTTCTGGGATGCTGAAGGAGTTTTGCTTATTGAATATATGCCGAGAGGGTCTACCATAAATGGAGAGGCCTACGGAAACACAATTAAAAATTTAAAAACTGCTTTGGAGGAGAAACGCCCGCATTCTTATCCACAAAAAAAACTTGTTGCTGCACGACAATTGTCGGGTTCATAAGGCAAACAAAGTTCAGCAGATAATCAATGACTGTGGGTTTATAGTGTTAAGGCATCCACCTTATAGCCCCGACCTAGCTCCGTCAGACTTCTTCTTATTCAAAAATTTAAAAAAGCATCTCAGAGGAAAGCGTTTTGCTTCTGATGAAGAACTCAAAGAGGCTGTTGAAGAATATTTTGCGGGGTTACCGAAACAATTTTTTTCTGAGGGTATGGGGCAACTGGAAAAAAGATGGAATAAGTGTATTAGTGTTGAAGGGATTTATGTAGAAAAATAAAAAAAAATTGTTCTCAATATGTTGAGAATATACAGGGTGTAACAAAATAAGTGTAAAACATTTCAGGGGGTGAAAAAGCTTAGCGAAAAAGAGATAGGGTCTTTCATATAAAAAAACTTCAATGGAGCATCCCTTGTTAAGATACAGCCCCATAAAGGGGGTACATAAAATTTGTTTTACAATTTTTCTCACAAACACTAAAAATGTAATTTATTTCCAATGTAACTTTTTGTCTGATTATTTGTTTACTATTTAACAAAATAAGTGTAAAACATTTCAGGGGGTGATTCCTTAGCGAAAAAGAGATAGGGTCTTTCATATAAAAAAACCCCCATAAAGGGGGTACATAAAATTTGTTTTACAATTTTTCTCACAAACACTAAAAATGTAATTTATTTCCAATGTAACTTTTTGTCTGATTATTTGTTTACCATTTAAAAATTTATTCCCAATAGCTTGTTTCATGCGAAACAAAAAATGTCTCTTGAATTTTTTGCCCAAAAGTAATCAGTTCGCAGCAAAAAATTATTTTACGAACAACTACAGAGATACATCGTCATAAAACGAAAATGTAAAACTAATTTATTTAGTAGGCCGCTAGTAGTGGTATCACGCTGTCAGTTTGTAAATTTTTGAAATTGAATTAATACTTAATTGTGTGTCGTTGTTTTGTTCGTAATTTGTTAGTTTAATAATTCACTTGTTATTAAAATGGCATACACAAATGAGGAAATGGCTGATATGCATTACGTTTACGGTCTGTCGCAGGGGAATGGGTTAGAAGCTTCTAGAAGATATGCTGAAATGTATCCTCAACGGCAGCTTCCTTCGCATAGAATATTTGCCCGACTTCATCAACGATTACGAGAATATGGTTCATTCGACAAAAGAACGCAGGATTGTGGTCGCCATCGAGAAGTTAGAACAACACATCTTGAAGAAGCAGCACTTAATTTGGTTGAAGAACAACCTACTAGTAGTACTAGAAAGATTGCTTTCGAGTTAAATGTTGATCATATGACGGTATTTCGAATTTTAAAGGAACAACTCTTATACCCTTACCATCTGCAACGAGTACAGGCACTGTTACAGCGAGATTTTCCGAACCGTCTTGAATTTTCCAATTGGATGCTGGAAATGATTAGAAGAAATCCTGACTTTCTGAAGACGATCGAATTCACAGACGAATGTACTTTTTCTCGGGACAAGATAATTAATTTTCATAATAACCACATATGGGCTGATGAAAACCCTCACGCTATTGTACAAGCTAACCATCAAGAACACTTTTCTCTTAACGTGTGGCTCGGAGTTATTGGGGATTATTTAATTGGCCCTCATTTTCTACCTCCTCCATTAAATGGTGAGGCATACACTCAATTTTTAAGAGAAGTGCATCCAGTACTGCTGGAGGAAGTTCCTTTGGGCGTCAGAAGGGATATGTTTTTTATGCATGATGGGGCTCCCGCCCATTTTAGTCAAGCAGCACATCAGCATTTAACCCAAACATATCCAAATCATTGGATAGGTCGAGGAGGACCACAGAATTGGCCCGCTCGATCCCCGGATCTCAATCCTCTCGATTTCTCTACTTGGGGCCATTTACAGACTTTGGTTTATCATACTCCTGTTCGCGATGTAGAGAACTTAAGAAACTGCATCATCGATGCGTACAGGGTAATTAGAGAGAATCCAGGAATATTTGAGCGAATACGTGGCTCAATGCGCCGACGTCTAGACGCATGTGTAATGACTGAAGGTGGCCACATTGGACATTTACTATGACTTCTACATGTTTTATGTTTTGTTATTAATAAATTAGTTTTGTTTATTCATCTTTAATCATATGTAATTTGATGCAGATAGTAACTACAAAATAACAGTACTAATCCAGTTCGCATTTATGACGATGTATCTCTGCAGTTGTTCGTAAAATAATTTTTTGCTGCGAACTGATTACTTTTGGGCAAAAAATTCAAGAGACATTTTTTGTTTCGAATGAAACAAGGTATTGGAAATAGATTTTTAAATGGTAAACAAATAATCAGACAAAAGTTACATTGGAAATAAATTACATTTTTAGTGTTTGTGAGAAAAATTGTAAAACAAATTTTATGTACCCCCTTTATGGGGCTGTATCTTAACAAGGGATGCTCCATTGAAGTTTTTTTATATGAAAGACCCTATCTCTTTTTCGCTAAGGAATCACCCGCTGAAATGTTTTACACTTATTTTGTTACACCCTGTATATTCATTCTGTCCACAAAATTTTCTTTAAAACTCCGCATTTAAACCGCTGAAAAATTCCGATGGAAAATAAACTTACGATATATTTTATGACATAGATTCAGTAACAATTTTGCTTTTACGATCAAATATTTTCTCGACGATTTCCGCATATAGAAATTTATGCGTCATAAATCGAAAAATTAAACTGTAAAGTTAAATTTTTCGCGATAATTTTCCAAGAACAACAAATACTAGCTGCCGTAGTTATGCGACCTGAAGATACGATAAAAGATTAAGTACGAGCACGCTGGAACACCTATATTTTTAAATTTATGGGACTATTGACTTAACCACAATATGAAACTTTGTTTTGAAGCTTCTTTTTTCGATGGTACATTATAAACTCTCTTTTAGGATTATTATTTTTCCTTTCTTCCATTTTTCAATTTATAGCAAAACTTGGAAACTCGTATTTTTATACTTCTCCTGCAGCATCTAAATGGTTTTTAAGAATGTTATACAAGAGCATGTACACGAAAATATTCTCTCATATTAAATTTATGTCATGACAAATGTGTTGTTTGGCTTCAACCAAAATCTATACGTATTTAAGGTCATATGAACAAGAAGTATACATACTGTTTATACGAGGGACAAGCTGAAATTATTGAGAATAAAAAACACGGATAATATTTTCTAGTACTGGTTGTATTTGTCAATCTCTTCGAGCTTTAATCGCCTTTTTTGCGTCCGCTTACAGCTTTTTTACAGTTTCCTATAAAACGCGATACTGTCATAGAATGTCCGATCGTATATTTTATTTAAAATTCTTCTCGAACTATTATTTACACAAACCGGTACACACTCAAGAGTGAGAAAGGTAATTTAATGTTAAACATAAGTCATGTTACAGTATCCATAGAAAAAATGAGCTCAAAGAGCGCAAAATTTCCTTGGGACAGTGGAAAAGCTTCTCAATCTTTTCGAATCCTACTATCGTTAAGAAAAAAGCACACAAACATAATCAAAATGAAACTAAAATTCAATTTGATCAAGGATCCAAAAAAAGCCCAAGTATTAAATTTAACCCCTATTCAATCACGTTTCGAAGAAACTTCGACTTTGGATTTGTAATCAGTGACCCCAAAAACCCCCAAAAACGAAATTTAGAAACATTCAATCAAGTTTGGAAGAACCTTTCCGCATATTGAATCCGCCATTTTGTTTTTTAAAACTTCCGACTTTGGATTCGGAATCAGCAACCCCAAAAACTTCCAAGAGCAAAATTTCACATACATTCATCAATTTTCGAGAAACCTTTTCGCCATTTTGATTTTTAAAACTTTCGACCTTGGATTCGTGATCAGCGACACCAAAAACCTCCAAAGGCAAAATTTTACAAACATTCATCAATTTTCGAAAAACCTTTGGTTTTTCGAAAAATTTTTGGATCCGCCATTTGGTTTTTTGAAATTTCGACTCCGGATTCGTGATCAGCAATCATAAAAACCCCGGAAAACAAAATGTGCAGGCCAATTTCGAAAGACCTTTCCGCCATATTGAATCCGCCATTATTGTTTTTTAAATTTCGACCTCGGATCCGTTATCAGCGACCCCAAAAACCTTCAAATGCAAAATTTCATAAAGAAGAGCCAATTTAGTACTTTGTCGGCCGATATATTTTGAGTCGACTTATTTATTAATTAGTGAACCTTCTTTATACTTGTAACGGTTTAGTAGGACAGTCTTGATACGATGTCAGCCGTTTCGTTTAAAGGTACTCCTTGCGACTTCTTTCTTTGAAGTCTTTTGGTCGACTTGCCTACTTGACGGCTTTTGGTGGGCTTCTTTACTTGGAGTCTCGGGGTCGACTTCCTTCTGCCATCGGGCTCCGCTCTCTCGGGACGTACATGCAAATCTCCCTTCACCCTTCACACTTCACACTTATAGCAGTTATAGTTTCACACGCCTATTAACACGTACCAGACGGTGATAAACACAACTTCGGCGATAACACAAACACTTAGTGCCATGAGCCTTATAAACATTTCTTATCCAAATAGTACTTAACTTATACAAATACATACATTTAGAATAAACAGCTTAAAGAAATTGATCGTAGGTTACTAAGATATACGCTTTGGAAATAATTAATATCTATATTTAAAATAATAAAAATACTTTACCGTTACATCTATTACACAGGCATTGAGTTTAGAAAAATTCTGATTCTGAGCTTCTACCTATGAACTTAAAGCTCCAAAAGAATACAGAATTCGAATATTTCCTTTTTCTTATTTTTCTTAAGCTTTAAGCTGTGGACGCTATGTTTAAATCAGTTTTTAATAAAAAGAAGTTCTTGCAGTTTCTAAAACTCCATTCATAATATGAAGCTGCTTTCTAGTTTCCTTTTGTCTGGCTGAACGCGCTTTATTTCAAAACTATTTCAGTATAGCTTAAAAATTATTGTAAATTTGTTTCAGTTTTGTACACATAATGAAACTTCCGACAAAGCCAAGTACACAACGTTCGCTCGGACACGGCCACCGGATTCCCAGATATCGAAATCTGTTGCTTCAGTTCTTATAACCTTCGACTGGACTCATGTAAGTTTAAATTTTTTGATTTTACACAAACAAAATCTTTGGAAAACTCTCTCGATATATACTGGGTGTCTCAGTGGATCGCTAAAGTCCATCATTGGCATCTAATAATATAGATAGCGAATAATTATTAATACAAAAATTGTAGATAATCATAAGATCTACAATTTAAAAATATTTTCAGTTATACAGAGTGTTCAACAACGACGTACCAACACAAACTTATGTTTTTTTAAATGAATAGCTATGCATTTTTTTACATTTTATGATAGCCATTGAACGGCTGATTAAACTGACATTAATTTGTATTTGTTGATTTTCAACTGTTTCTGAGATATGGCGACTTTTCTTTAAAAATTGTACAACATTTGAAAAGTTGCTATGAAATAACACGATTGATGATGAAATAACTATTATGGGCTCAAGTAGAAGTATCTTTTTACTACGGGAAATGAATGTTTATTTCCACATATTTAAGTTAAAAATTCTAAAAAAAAATAAATGGAACACCCTATATATTTATATGTCATTGAGAAGTACTTAAAATCTACTAATTGAAGATGTCACTTTCTAGTGCCTGTAGGCGATATTGCAAAAGTTATAGGATATTATATCTGAATAAACCTGATTACGACTTAAAAATATGAGTTGCCATGACTTGCACTACGAGAATAACTAAAACTAATAGAGAAGAGTTACTTCTAATATTTTCCTTTTAGAAATAAATAATTTTTATTAAAATTTTAAAACTCATAAAAAGTTTGGAAGTTTGTGAATTAGCAATAGTATAAAAAATTATTATCCTCGCTCTCGCCTCAGGATTGTCCTGGCAGAAAGGAGGCATGAATGGCCCTGACGGAATCTAAAATAATGTCATCCGGTCGACAAATTAAGGATGAGCCCTTTTGTCGGGTTACAATCCTGTAGCTGTACGAGAAATATTGTGTGTCACCTCCAACCTGCCTTACCTTACTTCCCTAGTGTGCGGTGGAAAAGATGGAGTGGGGCTTTGCCTCTAACCAGTCGGTTTTTAGAGGTACTTGTAGAGGACTTGTAGGCGCCAGCTGACATTCAGTTTCAAGCTCACTCCAGTATGCTACTTATTCCGACAGCAAAAATAATTTAGGTGCACTAGGTCGTAAGGAACAGACATACACGAGATAAACAATAAAATAAGTTTATTAAGTGTAGAATGGAATAAAAAACAATTGATCATAGGGGAAGAAAGTCTTCAATTCCTCAGAAGATTCATTAGATTTACATTTAACAAAACAGAAGAAAAGTTTGAAATGGAATTATAAATTGCCCAATAGGGTGTACAAAGAAAATTAAAAATAATTAACGAATGGGTGGATCACCCTATATATACACCACAAAATAAATTTTAGAAAATAATAAATTATCTAATTTTAATTATATTTAAAATGCCAAAAGAGCTTAAATGTACTTTAAAATTTAAGTTCAGGTCAGGCAACTACAAGAGTGCACTTAAAAATTGAATTTAAAAAAAAACATGTATACACTCGAAACTTGGATAATCAATTATAATACAGGAGAAATTTAAGGCTGAGAACAAGATCTTGCTTTACATTGAATCCTCTATAGACATAACACGCTGTAGTTATGTATTGCCAAAAAAAAAACAATTATCTAACTACAAAATTATGGAATAATAATTATTAAAGTCTATCAATCTAAATTCTAGCGCATAGGGTCTCTAGATAATTAGCATTCACATAAATTAAATTTAAACAAGTCGAGAACTCTCGTTATCCAGATATAATTCAAAAGCCTCACCAGCCAAATGCTGTCGATGGTCCTAATAGTTTAAATACAGTAAAGTTAACGATATTTAATTAGAACTTAAATTTGATATCTTCAATCAAGCCGATCCGATTGGTATCGGTCTACAAAACTTATCGAATCTTAAAGATTCACTTATAACATTAATGGAATTAAATTTACAGGTAAGAGTGCCACTTGTGCCAAAGAAATTAATTAAATCAAAACAAATAAATAAATGTCTAAATAAGTACAACTATATACATATCTTGACAGTGTATTCGATCCACACAAGACATCGGCTTCCACAAGGGCATCCACAAACGAAACAGAATAATTACGTGTCCAAAATAGAAGGAAATTGGCAAACAAAGGCGGTAACTGGTTCAGATGTTCCAATATTTAAATGGCCGTGTGCTTAGAGGAAGAATGGCCAGCATGATGGTGGTCGATACTTCCGCAATCCAAAAAAAAAAAAACGTGTCCGTAAACAAAATGCGTACAACGGTACGATATAAAAAGCTAAAAGGAAAATACACGAAACAAGGCATTAATCATCAGAAAAGATATTAAGAGAGTTAGAAATCTTACCGATCCTAAACGAACTTCAATCTACTTAAATCCTGCGCAGCCGCAGCAAAAACTAATTATCTTCAACAAAAATACGTGCCCCTGTAAAGCATCCACAATTTTAAGTGTAAATTGTACGGAAAATAGACATAATCAATCCAATAATTAGACAAACAGCACTGATTGAAGTACTTAGATCGCTTTTTAAAACAACTAATTTGTTCGAACGAAGAATGACAAGCCGTGATGGCCGAGGTTAAAGATGCTCACGCAAGTCCAATGCGACAGCAACATCTACCCAGTCGAAAGAAGAATTGTTAACGTAAACTACTTAAAAGATAAGGGACAGAGTAATATAAGAACAAAACAAGGAAATAATTAAATAAATATAATCGCAGATAATTTCGCATAGACGTAAGGAATATATAATAACATTAAACGAAAGATATTTTCAACACTACCTATTAACATAACCAATTGCACACACGAGATGCCGCTATTTCCGCGAATTAAAGAAAATAAACCCAGGATGAATAACAAAAGAAAGTAAACACCCAATTACTCAAGGTAATTAGATAAAGATAAATTAAATAAAATTCCACATTCCCACAGAACATATTTATACGTAATCCCCAAGGTAGACAAAAGATCAATTCTACGCATGACATAAGTTCGCGCGGAAAAATTCAAGATAAATGTACAGCGTCACTCGCAGAGAATGTACCAAAATTATAAAATGCTAATACAAGTTATAAGATACAAAAAAAAAGTGTAACAAAATATCGCAGTCGCTATGTGTCAAAAATTGTTTAAACGTCAAACTTAGATTTATTGCTTCAGTTTAAAGGAAAGTAAGTACATGAATTTACGTTAAATACAAAATGAAATATTTAAAATTGGAATTAATAGATATGGTCCATGTTTTGGGGGAAAGTGCTTTTCAAAGATTGTTAACAAGATCTGAAAAAACTGGCTGTATTCCGTATGAAAAAAGAAGCCATGTTACTGTTGCCGTAAAAAACGCAGATTCACAAAAGATTCTTTTCTTATGCGTTCAAGAAAATCTCATACAAGCGTGCGTAAACTTTCTAGAGTACTCGATGTGAGCAAAAACTTTATTATGAGAACTTTAAAGAAGTTTAAATTCTATCTATATTACATAAAAATCTTCAGAGAAAAGTTTTTATAAATAGGAATACCTTCTGTAATACTACGAGTATGTTGTACAAAATAAATCACAGCCACAATGTTATGTGATGAAGCAACTTTTAAGAATAATGATATTATAAATAGCATTTTTACTTCACTGAGAATCCGCAATTTTTGTTTTACCGTAGATATATTTTTTTCCATATTTTATATATGTCAAATACTAAAAAATATGAACATACCATAAAACGAAACATTTTTTCAATTTTTTATATGATTACTTATAATTACTATGATGTTTTGAATAATGCACATTTAAATACTTGTATTGACGGTATCCTTTTCATCTGAAGTTATAAATCTAAGCATGACATCTCTAATTTGAAAGTAATTTAAAAGTTAGTCTAAGTATGACGATAAACAATTTTTGACATACAGCGACTGCGATATTTTAACTATTCTTGATTCATTAACTTCCAAAGTTTTTATTTTATGGGTTTTAAAATTTTAATAAAAGTGTATTTATTTGTAAAGAGAAAATATTAGAAGTGATAACTCTTTTCGATTTATTTTAGTTATGGTAGTTGTAATGTAAGTCAAGGCAACTCATATTTTTAAATTCTAATTCAGCTATAATATCATATAAGTTTTGCACTACCGCCCACAGGTACTAGAAAGTATATACTTTTGATTAGTAAATTTTAAGTACTTTTCATTCGATACTGCTGTCGAAGCTTGACGCGTTCGGTTTTTCGAAAAACCTGCTGCAGCTTATGTCTTCGTACGTGGCTTGTCGCTACAATTATGTGTGCTGGAACGGTTTTCATTCTAAAAAATTCACTCCAACTTCTGGGGTTGCTCAGGGTTCCAATCTGGGTCCCCTTCTCTTTATCGTCTTCATCAACGACCTGTTGCTGTCATTAGATTGTGAAGTATTAGCCTACGCTGATGATCTTAAAATTTATTCTCGAGTATCTTCGTTGAGAGACTGTGAACACCTACAATGGAACCTGCAATATATTGTTGACTGGTGTGATCGAAACGGTTTCACTTTAAATGTTAATAAGTGCGCGGTTGTTTGTTACACTAGAAATTCAAATCCGTTTCAATTCTGCTATGGTGTAAGTCACACTCCAGTTCCTAGAAAGCATAGATTGGTGGATCTGGGTATTACCTTCGACTCCTCCCTACGTTTCACTGATCACATCCTTGAAACGTGTGCCTCAGCAACTAAATCATTAGGTTTTCTTATAAGATCTTCTAGACAATTTAATAATCCCCTTGCATTAAAATCTATTTACTATGCACTTGTAAGGTCTAAGTTGGAATATGGTTCTATAATATGGTATCCGCATTATCTATACCTGCAATTGGCCCTTGAAAGAGTTCAGAGACGCTTCTTAAAATATCTTTCATTTAAGAGTGATGGTTATTATCCGGAGAGGGGAGTGGATTATGCAGCTCTCCTTGACAGACATTCCGTCGATGCTTTAGGCAGCAGAAGAGAGCTGAGTAGTGCCAAGTTCCTAGTCAAATTATTTCAAAACAAAATAAGGACACTCTGTATAAATAAAAATATTTTTAAATTGTAGAGCTCATAATTATCTACAATTTCTGTATTAAAAATTATTTGCTATCTACATTATTAGATACCAATAATGTATGAGAGACACCCGGTATATATTTTGAATATATGTATAGTCTACAAAAAAACATCTATATTAAGGGCGTGAAGTTTAGTGATCAAAACTCGTATACCCAGATAAAATAGTACACGATCACATTTCAAACAACATAAAATCCGTTTAAAAAAATTAAATTACACAAAGACAAGAGTATCGAACACACTCATGATTTTTATTGCGCTTGGTATATATACTTCCGATAATTCTTTTTTGTTACTTTATTTTAGTACGTATTGCCGGTTACTTCGCAAACCGTATTAGTTGCTCCGGCAACCTGGTGTATTATATTACAATTCGTATTCCAAATTACAAATAGATGAAAATAATTGGAAATTTCATTATTGTGAAAATAATATTTCGTTATTAATTTGAAATATATTTGTTTATTGCTCTCTTATTACGCTCTTCCTAATATATATCCTGAACCCGTTATGAGTTCTTTCTTTGATATTATTTCATTACTTGTATTTTCTCTTACTTCAGGCGTTACACAATTCAGGAAAAGTATTATTTCTCGTAACTTTCATAAAACTTTTATATTAATTCTGAGCTCTCTTATATGTTTTCATTTATATCGAATGTTACTCTTAGACGATATAAAATATTTATTATTTTGTGTGGAAATAATAATTTTCTTGTATTATGAAAATTTACGTGAACGTTTCTGATAAAATGTGTTGTAATTTACTTAGTTAAAAAACGCACTAATAATATACAGGATTTCTAATGAACCTGTAGCAAATTAGATATCCCCAAAACAAATTCGTGTCTTTAGGATCAATCAAGGCTCCATACTACGAGTTAATTAATTACTTAACTCATTGTACACATTCCTGACTAAACTTCCCTAAAACGTCAAACCTCCATGCATAAGCACACGAAAAAAAAATATAAATTATGAATATATTCATTAATAAAAATAAAAATTACCAACCTCGTTTTATCTCCAGCATAAACCACCACATCAAAATCGTTCAACACTTTATACAAAAATAATAAAAAAAAAACAATTAAACTACCTCAACTCTTCATAAAGTTGATCAAATTCATCCATTTCCAAAAATTTTAATAACTGATTTCACTCAAAAGAAAATGTACTCTACAAAGAAAAATGCATAGATAACAATTATATTTCTAACCTTCCTACATATATGCCTGCCAACATAACGTGTTTTATTTGACATAGAACAAAAACTACGACAAATTCCAAAATGTTTTACTGTAACGCGTAGTGTTAGACCATCGCGTCTTAGAATAAAAACATTCTGGTTATTCAGTGTTATTTATCTTGCTACTAATTGCATGTAAAATTCATTTATTTATTCTGAAAATTATCTATTTGAATTCAAATAAATGTATGTAAGTTCAAAAATTTTAAAATTTTTCTAAGTCCATTTAAAAGATTTAAAAATGTTTGCAAGTTCAAATTTTTATTTCTTGATACAGACACCTAATGTTAGTTCAGTATTTAGCGCGGTTTTCAAATGCTATTCAATCTGCGCTTAATTATGGTATCCCGCCCTTATATTAACATTATTTTAACAAAAAACTCGGTCATGCTCTGTACCGACTATCATTCCACTTCTTAAAATGCATGTCTACATTACCGCCCCTTGCGGTTAATCTATACATCACTCACTTGAAAACGTAAACAAATATATATCTAAATATTGACGTGTTTATATCAATTATAATGCACAAAATTTGGAAGAAATATCAATACGTAAATGTAACAGATAGTGAATTATTGCCACTGCCATTTACAATACGGTAAGTACTTAATAGTTATTATGCTATTTCCAATATAAAATCTAAGTATTTATGCCATTGATGTGTTACACTTTCGTAATTGTTGATAGCATCTAGCGAATATAATTCAGGCCTATCCATCGAACGGTCTCGGACATCATATTTTTTACACTGAAGTTGCGGATGAACAATAAGTTATGAATATTTATCTGCTATACCAGGCTTATTCTAATATTAATTTCTTGAATAACATTTATAATAACTTTTTTACATTGTTTTAATTAAATAAATTGAGATTTGCTGAAATCCTAACCTAATAAATAATAATATATATATACAAGGGGATAGTTTGATTTTGTTCATGTCTTTTAAATAAAATTAAATTTAATCAATTACATCTAAAAGTGATGTGGAGAAAACTTATTTACAACTTAATCCTAGACTCAAGATCACTGCAATATGTTTCTTATTTAATTTGTTAATTCTGCATCAAATTCTAAGTATGTTTCATGTCCTATAGGACCTTTTCAGACAACAGAGTGAAATAAATTTTGTAGGATACGGTCTCAGTTATTGATATGTTCAATTGTAAATTTCTCGATAACTGTTGAGTTTGGGTATACCCAAACTCAACAAAACCGATTTATTAAAAAAAAACAGAAAAACAAATCAAATTAAATGTTCAAATTGTTTTCCACTAACTTCCTGACAATAGGAAAGCTAAAGATCAATTTCTCGTAATACTGCAGTTAACGTTTTGCGGCTTAATTTGTTGTATTTCGGTTATAATTCTATTCTTCAATTCATTCATCCTTTTCAGACAACAGAGTGAAATAAATTTTGTAGGATACGGTGTCAGTTATTGATATGTTCAACAGTAAATTCCTCGATAACTGTTGAGTTTGGGTATAGGACATCTACATGAAACATACTTAGAATTCGATGCAGAATTAAAAAATGAGGTGTGGCCACCACACGACTTTCTTATACGTATGAAAGTGTTACTTCCGGTCCGAATTTTGAAATTTCATTTATACAAAAAATATTCCAAATCCAACTCTAAATACTTTTGTACTCTTCATAAATATATATAGAATGCATAATTTACGACATATTTGCAAAACATCGCTATTCGATAAGAGTAAAAGTGGTACTTCCGGTCTGAATTTTGAAATTTTCTTTATACAAAAGATATTTACAAGTATGTTCTAAATACTTTTATACTCGTAATGTACCTGCCTAGAAAGCATGACTTGCGAGATATTCGCAAAAAACTGATTTTCGATAAGAGTAAAAGACCTACTTCCGGTAGGAATTTCGAAAAACTCTATTAAACCAATTTTTCTCAAATTTAATTTTGAGTACATTTGAATTCTTTATCAATTTGTTTAAACTTAGTAATTGACGAAATATTTGCAAAATTCGATTTTTTCAATGAAGTAAACTACTACTTCCGGTCTGCCGATTTTGCTCAAAATCTAATCAGTTCTCAAGAGGGAGATTATATTCGTAAATACAAAATTTGGAATTGATATCTACAGCGGTTTGACAGCTATCGTGGTCACACACACACAGACACACACACACACACACACACACACACAGACACACAGACATTTTTTAAAAACCACTTTTTTGGTATCAGGGGACCTCAAAACGTGGACATCTGCAAAAATCTCGAGGTCGAAAATTTTCATCATCACAATACTTCCTTATACTACGTATAAGAAAGTAAAAGTTAAATAAAAAACATGTATTTCCATTTGAAAAAAAAAATTGATGGTCGTAACTTATTTTTGGAACAGACATCAATTTACCATCAGAAAAACCGCAGCTTAAAATAAAAATCGACATATTTGAGCGTTTTTTCATAAAACAAAACCGAAAATTTTAAATGAATTTGTTCCAGGACTTTCTATGATACTATTTTAGATAATTTTCAATAAAATTTAAAATGAGTGCAATTAATAATGAAAGAAAAATTGCTAGTGATGAAAAAATACAATATTAAATGTTTGTTATTAACTACAATAAGCGTTCAATGGGTGATTAAATGTTACACAAAATACACAAATAAATAACTCTCTTACTTTTCCAATGTGAACAGTGGCAAATAAAAAGATAGAATTGCTTTCGCATTCAAGCAGAGAATGAATTTTGATATTACTTTTCTCGTAAATCGAATTTAAATATCCTGAGAAAAGGGAAAGATATAAAATCTGGCTTATTGTTTCTTGCAGGTCGTCCTGTTGTATTTGAAAAGCTCCGACTCGGAATTCGGACACATAGCTACAATAATATTACATTCTTTGAATGCCGTTGGAGTCACCGTCGTGGCGGTTAAATCCTGGGATACCCCTTACCATCATGAATATGCGCCGAATCCGTTTCATAAGTTGGTGCAGGAAACTTACAAGGATACCAGAAGTGAGTATACTTTTTATATTGCGAGTTTCTTCTGAAATTCAAAAAGTTAAGCTTAAAAGGTCTATGATATTGAGGAAATTGGTAATAAATCTTTATAAATGTATTTTATCTATACGTGAATATAAAGTATAGGCTAACTTTTTTATTTGAAAAGATAGAACTATGGTTCCCGAAATGAAGTTTTAGGAATTAGTCCAAACAAGAAAAATGTGTAGAAAAAATTAACGCGTTGTTGCCAGATTGGGCGCTATTTCAGGTGGATCGCAAACAAAGGACCTTATAGGTTTCCACCGCGATCACCCGATTTAACGCCCCTAGATTATTTTATTTGGGGTTATGTTAAAGATAAAGTATACAGTATACCTGCTACCGCCAACGAAAATATGATGGCCAGAGTGCGATGCGCGTTCAATAATCTAGACGGTACCGTGATTCAGTGTGCCACGCATACGAACATTTTAAAAAGAGTTTCCATTACATATTTTAGGACATTATTAAACGATGACTTGTTTTGTTTTTATTTATTTACTTGAGTTTCTATAGCCTAACTGATTATACAAAATAAAACCTTAAAGGAATTCATACATTTTCCAAAATAACTCTGAAACTAAGACGTTTAGTTATAGGGAAGTAAATACATACAGCCCCTAATTTTGAACGTGCATTCCAATGAAGTTGAAAAAATTTAGGCTGCTATTTAAAAATAACAAGATATTAATATTTTCTGGATGAAATGTTTAACATGGTTTTCTGATCACCCTGTATTATTTTGAAACGTTTATAATACCGCATTTGAAGCAGTATACTTTCCAAAATGATTACCTAAGATTTTAAATATGTGCATGCATTCAATTATTGGGAATGTTGTTATGAGTAATTGTCTGCAGCTGTCAATTTTTTTACAAAAATTGAAATACTTCATAAATGGCTAAATTTTAGAGGTAAAGTTTACCAGACAAACTAATCCTTAAAATTAAGTTGGAAATACGAATCAATCATAAAAAATGGGGTATTCTATTTAAAATAAGGAAGTTGTTATCCATTTCCGGTGTAACCGGAAGAAGCAAAAATTTAAAACTATTTTAAATCGAAAGAGCTTTAGGCGAAACTAATATTTGCGAAATTTCAAAACTCAAATCTTATTAGTTTTCTATATTGTTCTAACGAAATCTCGTCGTGATATACCCTGCATGTGTACATGTATTCTACATTTAGAAAAGAAAGAATATCTTTAAAAAAAAAACGAACATACATAAGTAACTTTTTAGGTTATGAAATCCTATTTGTAAAAAATCCACACTTTGAAAAGTGGTATAGTAGAAAATATATGAAAAACAAAAAGGTTGTCCCTACTCGCTTATTAAAGTCTAGTTTCATTCCATTATGAAAATATACTTCATTTTTGTTAAACATTTTTCCACACCTGTTACTCTTTCCCAATTCTATTTATAAATTAAATATATGAATTTATAATATCGCATTCATTAAACTACAATGGAGCGCTTTTAAGATAATGTAAATTTTTAATTCATCACGTCAGCTAAAACTTCAGAGCACGCTAACATTATTACGAACTAAAGCGCTATTCGCGTAGTTTAGAAACTTATTCGGAACTCTAAAAGACAAATAGTGAAACTTTTAAACGACTGTGCTCACCCTTTAACGTAGAATTGATTCGGCAGTCCACAACATTATGCAAATAGCCATCGGACACATATTTGTGGAACTACATGCAGCATTATTATTTGACTTTATTTACCCTTTACATGTTTCTTTGAAGGAGCGGTCCCGTCATTACATTACATACAATTTTATCGGTTATGTTGCTCTGAATTGCTTTTGTCTTTATTGTCTCATGTGAGATAAAGTTCAGTATTAAATGCATCTCTTCGTTTCAGTTTATGTAATTTTGGGTCATCACGATGAGCATCTTGGTCTAATGGTTGCCATGGAGCAGATGAATTTATTCGATAACGGTGAGTAATTTTACAGATGTCTAATGTTTAATAGAGATAAATGCACATATTAAACAAAATTTATTGTTTAAATAAATATATGTATACAAAGTCCGGCAACAAAACGGGGGCAAACGAGTTAATCAACTACTTTAGAGCAACTATAGATTCTAAAATGTTCTTTTGACATAATGAAAGGTCTTCTGGTTAACAGAGAATTACCTCAAAACCCGATACCATACCTTAATCTGCTTGCAATATAAGCGTGATGTACGCGCTCTAACTCTTGTCGATTCATAGTTGCTTTTACTTTCTTATACGTAGTAGGTATAAGGAAGTATTGTGATGATGAAAATTTTCGACCTCGAGATTTTTGCAGATGTCCACATTTTGAAGTCCCCTGATACCGAAAAAGTGGTTTTTAAAAAATGTCTCTCTCTCTCTCTCTCTCTCTTCTCTCTCTCTCTCTCTCTCTCTCTCTCTCTCTCTCTCTCCTCTCTCTCTCTCTCTCTCTCTCTCTCTCTCTCTCTCTCTCTCTCTCTCTCTCTCTCTCTCTCTCTCTCTCTCTCTCTCTCTCTCTCTCTCTCTCTCTCTCTCTCTCTCTCTCTCTCTCTCTCTCTCTCTCTCTCTGTGTGTGTGTGTGTGTGTGTGTGACCACGATAGCGGTCAAACCGCTGTAGATATTAATTCCAAATTTTGTATTTACGTGTATAATCTCCCTCTTGAGATCTGATTAGTTTTTCAGTAAAATCGGTAGACCGGAAGTAGCAGTTTACTTCAGCGAAAAAATCGAATTTTGCCAATATTTCGTCAACTACTAAGTTTATACAAATTTCTAAAGAATTCATATGTACTTAAAATTAAAATTGAGAATAATTTTATTTAAAAAGTTTTTCGAAATTCCTACCGGAAGTAGGTCTTTTACTCTTATCGAAAATCAGTTTTTTGCGAATATTTCGCAAGTCATGCTTTCTAGACAAGTACGTTACGGGTATAAAAGTATTTAAAACATAATTTTCAATATCTTTTGTATAAAAAAAATTCAAAATTCTGACCGGAAATGCCACTTTTACTCTTATCGAATAGCGATTTTTTGCAAATATGTCGTAAGTTATGCATTCTATATATATTTATCAAGAGTATAAAAGTATTTAAAACTGGATTTGCAATTTTTTTTGTATATATGAAATTTCAAAATTCGGACCGGAAGTAGCACTTTTACTCTTAGCGAGTAGCACTTTTTTGATAATATCTTGCGAAGTATGCATTCTATAGAGATTTATTAAGAGAATAGAAGTACTTAGAATAGGATTTTGAATAATTTTTGTAAAAGAAATTCTTAAAATTCTATAATTTGAAACGCTCATACGTATAAGAAAGTCGTGTGGTGGCCACACCTCATTTTTTAACATCTAAGCAAGTAACAACCGATTCAGTTTGCTCCGCTTAAATTAAAACGTTAGGGCTAATGGTCGCCTTAGATGCGATAATAAAAAAAAAACTAAACGTTACTAATAAAATGAAAAATCCCTAAACGCTCTGTCTAACCTAGCGAGATCTGGTCGGTGTTCCGCAACGAATGAAATAAATAGGCAAAACTCACACAATTAAAATTTGTTAAGGCCAAGCCTGTGTGAGAATTCCGTATGTCAAATGAGGTAGGGAAGTAGGGTTAAAAGAAAGAACATTTTATTAACAAAACACAAAGAAGTGGACCAGCATACAAAAACAAATAACAACTATAGGTTAATTTAAAACTCATCAACACAAAAAAAACCCCTTAACTAGTTGAAAAGAAAAAAACAGATAATTAAAGAATCTGGTATAAACAACAGCCAATGATAACTCCTATAAAACTAACGAATATTGGGATTTTCAGAGAGTTTTGTGATTCTATGCAAACACTAGATCCATTCAAACAATTAAAAAACACACTTTAACCGGAAAATTATGAAAAAGAAGCACATGCACAATTAAAATTTATAATTCAAAGAAAATCACCTGACAAATCAGAGAAACGTAATTCCGCTGCTCCAGCTATGATGGATTAATTATAACCAGGTTCAAATACTTTGCAATATCTAATCCGAGTTCTTGTTTGAAAGAGAATCAATGGCCGTCATCAAAGTTCATTAATCTCTAACACCAATAACAATTACGCTATAAATAGAATTCCCACAGACAAAAATCCGACACTTTGTCTTTAAAATAAGCGAAAAGGCAAATTTCCACATAGGCTTCTGCAGTATTTTAGAACGCTAGTCCCATAAACCAAGCTACTCATTTCAGAAGAGTGAACTAAAGTCAAAAATGAACTTAGAGAAACGGTTAAGAAAGTGGCAGGGGGAACGTCAGCGTGTGGGGATAAATTTTACGAAAACGTAACCTAAATAGGAAACAATGACAAAATGTATGTAGAAATTATTTAAAATTCAATGTGAAAATTTTTGAACAAAATAATCAATTAACTAATCCAGGATAAGCGACATTTAATTATGTTTAAGATAGAGAAAACTAGAATAGCTATGCTGCATTCCCACAGATATCGCAGGTATACTCAAGGCGTTAACAAAAATAATGACCATATTGGACATTATGCACTAAAAAATATGGAAAGAAAAACTAAAAATTAAATGTTATTCCAACATTGACAAGACAATCCTATACTTATAGATAAAAAAATATTATTAAGAATTAAATAAATTTGGAAGCCAACCATGGAAAAGCGATTCTAATGCTATTAATGATTATGAAAAATATACATATATACAACCTGCACTTTTAGATCGTAACAGTTTTCACTAATAATTTCTCAAAATTATATCTCCAACTCAACAATGCATCTACCCAAACTCCAAAAAATTTAAATGTTTTATTTTTTAGTAACTTGTTACTGTTAAAATTCAGATTTAAATAAAACTCTTTCTTCTTCTGAAACTGGAAAGTGTAGACTCTTATGACGGTGCCTTTTGGTATAGTTAATTATTGCAATTTTTTGTTCAAGTTCTATTATTATAATCAGTAATGACTAGTGCAATATCGTCAGCATAAAGTGCAATATAAATCTCTATACGTTTTGCGAATCGAGACAACACTTAGCACAAGAAAAGGTAAAAGGTACCCACTAGGAGTAATTAAAACAGTAGCTTACCCAATTTAAACGTTAACCAAACCCCACCCAAATAATGATACGGAACATATCTATAAATTTCTTCCAACAAAATCATATCTAACTCGATAAATATTTACTTCTGATTCTAATCTCATTTACGTACTATGGTACTGGCATACTGCCTAAAATCAACTTTGCAAGAAGTAGAGGGTGCACGGCAAACAAAATTGGTGTTTGTAGGATAATATCTCAAGACAAAGTGCACATCAGTTGAGCATACTTACGCACTTATGCCTAAGTTATATTATTATAATCAGTAATGACTAGTGCAATATCGTCAGCATAAAGTGCAATATAAGTCTCTATACGTTTTGCGAAAAGATACAACACTTAGCACAAGAAAAGGTAAAAGGTACCCACTAGGAGTAATTAAAACAGCAGCTTACCCAATTTAAACGTTAACCAAACCCCACCCAAATAATGATACGGAACATATCTATAAATTTCTTCCAACAAAATCATATCTAACTCGATAAATATTTACTTCTGATTTTAATCTCATTTACGTACTATGGTACTGGCATACTGCCTAAAATCAACTTTGCAAGAAGTAGAGGGTGCACGGCAAACAAAATTGGTGTTTGTAGGATAATATCTCAAGACAAAGTGCACATCAGTTGAGCATACTTACGCACTTATGCCTAAGTTCTATTATTATAATCAGTAATGACTAGTGCAATATCGTCAGCATAAAGTGCAATATAAGTCTCTATACGTTTTGCGAAAAGATACAACACTTAGCACAAGAAAAGGTAAAAGGTACCCACTAGGAGTAATTAAAACAGTAGCTTACCCAATTTAAACGTTAACCAAACATATCATATCTAACTCGATAAATATTTACTTCTGCTTCTAATCTCATTTACGTACTATGGTACTGGCATACCGCCTAAAATCAACTTTGCAAGAAGTAGAGGGTGCACGGCAAACAAAATTGGTGTTTGTAGGATAATATCTCAAGACAAAGTGCACATCAGTTGGGTATACGTGTCATCAATCATACTTACGCACTTATGCCTACAGCCTAGAACATGACAAAAACTACAAAAGCGAAATACGCAATTAAATTAAAAAAAAAGAAAATAATTAAAGATTGAAGTACGTACGATATTTAAAAATTACTGAAAAAAAATCAGAAACTAATATGAGCAATAAGATAACTATTAATTAGGGAAATAAAAATATAACATATAAAAAAAAACTAAAGGTTATCATCAGAAGATGGCGCCATAAGTTCCAAAAATGGTAAATAAATGACAATCAATTACATATTAAAAAATTATAAACTTAAAATTAAGATTGTAATTTTAAATTAACATACACAAGCCTTCAAGAAAAATAACAAAAAAGCACGCCATAAATATAACGAATAAAAAATTTAAATATAACACGTTATTAATAAATAAAATGTCCTCAATTATACTAAATTATGTATTAAATGCCTCTAATATTTCTTTAAATTATTATAAATCAGAGTTATCGTTTAGAATTAAGTTTTCTGACAAAATTAACAAAAGTGCTCATATAAAAATAAATATAATCATAAATCTCTGACGCTTTTTTATTTATACAAAAGCAGGCTTTCTCCCACCCCCGCTGTCCATATGAGTTTCAACGTGAAATTCCTAAAGTATACATAAAGTTTACATTTTTTAGTTAATTAAAAATTAAATCCTATCTAATATATATTTTTGGAACAAAGTTTAAAAATATCCTGGCGGCAAGGATAGCTCAGATTCGCTTTGTATATTTTTGATGTTGCAGAGATTTACAGAACGACAAAATAATTTCCTGAAAAGTTAAAAATAATCCCTAATTTTCGTCTTGCAAGTCGCGCAGTGACATATTGATTAATTTACTAATGACATCACACCCGTAAACAAATTTGTTACATATTATCTGTGCTTCCCCCGGGTGCTTCCTTTCCAAAATGTACATGTAATAGTTTTGATGTAGTTTGATTACGTTTTACTCCGTGTGTGATCAAGAAACTTTTCTCCTATGGGTAATGTCAATGAAAGCAAGATTCCGTTAGTTTGCATTTAAAAGCTAGTTGTCGAAGCGTAAATCTAGTGATGAGTTATTACAGACTGTGCTACAGACTATCAGTGTTATCAATGCTAAACAAAGTTTAAACAGAGTTTGAACTAGTCAAAATTGTAAACGGATAAATTAATAATTGACGCAAACTTGTATCTGAGAATTAATTTGTATTCTACAGGATCTATTGGAACTTTATACACAGATATTTTGTCATTGCCAACCAATTTTACAATAGAAATAATATAAAGGCAGGAATGTTATTTTATCATTCAACAAAATAGTTGACATTTTCGCAATCTAGTAAGTTTTTTCGATTTCTAGATTATTTTCATGAAATTCCTTTTTATATACGTATTGTTGATTAACTGATTTTTCTCAGTGATACCATTTAGTTCTTTTCTGTTTTGAACCTTTCCTTTCAATCTCTACATAACTTTACCAACTAGTTTACGATGGAAGTTGTTTAGTTTTACACTCTAGAAATTGTGGCTGATAGTCAAATCATGTTCGTATTCATTTTGATGCTTCTTTATCTTCTATCCTTCGGCGTTGATGGCGTAACTGTTCGCAAATTAATCCAAAAATGTGTTAGAATGGGTTAAACGTACAGTTGTTCAGTCTAACCCATAAATTCCACCATTGTAAATCTGAGTGAAATATTTTCAACATAGGCGCATTTCCAGAAATATCGGAAGTTGTAGTCATCTTTAATATATTAAAAGGCACTTTACTATTTTTATTTTATTTTGGAAATTACCTCTTGGTAATACAACGTACCCAGGTTGTCAATATCTCAATATATAAACTATGTCATAATTTTGGACATATGACAATTTTTGTCAAAAAAATTGGAAATGCAGAGGTTCAGTAGAAAGTTATTAGCTCTTTCAGCCATTTAAGATAAAAAATGTTTAGTGAATTTCTTATAGTTTAGAAAAGCTTATGACGCTTACCTGATGATTTCATGTCCATCTGTATAGTTCACGGCACGGTCAATTTTTCCATTCAAATATTTTTTTATATCTGCTAAATTCTGATACGCCCTATCTTTTATTCGTCTGTAACAATGTAACAATGTTAGATCCAGCAATCATGAAGACCAAAGCCATGAACTTTCATTATTTCAGCACTTGTCAAATTTTGTTTCAGCAGTGAATGTAGGATTAAATTTTAGGACGTTGTGTATCAGCATGTCCTAAACCTAAATCGGTACATTGCGAATTATTTCATTTTTTTAGAAAATATTGGTTTTCAAAAGAAAATTTAAGTATCTTGATTGAATCGGCCGTTACTTGCTGGAACTCAATAATAATTAGGATTAAAGTAAAACACAATTTACAACTAATTTCCAGTATAATCACACTTTATTTAAAAAATACGACATGTTTCGCTACGATTTAGCTTCTTCAGGTATTGCGTTACTACTAAATAGATTCTACTAATTTATGATTTTTCAACACATTTTCTATACACTTGTTCATTACCTAATTACAATAAATCTCATAATGACTATATAATGTACTCTATGTATATCTTAACAACTACCTACGTCTTTAACGGTACCAGTTTAGAAGCGGGAAATTATTTAGATCTATCTGGTCATTTTACAGTACATCAGAGTATTTAAGCTTATTTATTTCTAAGGCTTCAAGTAAATTTAATTTTAAACCTTTTTCTTGTGAATGAAGTATCTCAAATTCGTTGTTGAAATTATGTTTATTTTCTAGTAAGTTGAATTGCATAATTTTAATCTGTCTTTTTATTACTAAAACTCTTAAAATGTTCGTTTATTCTTTTGTCAAAGCACCTGCTTGTTTGGCCTATATATGTTTTAGGGCAATGCATACATGTTAATTTATAGACTCCTCATTTTTTACCATTGCTTATCTTTGATTTATTGTTTTTTATGTATTTCCCCGAAGAATTATTTGTTTTATATGCTACATTTGTATCTACTTTGTGTAAAATTTTTTCTATTTTTTCACTTGTTGCTCCTGTGTAATTTAATACTTTATAATTACTTAATTTAATAATAATAATAATAATAATAATAGCCTTTTATTTTCCCCTGGCATGAACCTACATTATTCGTATAATTTTATATTATTTAAATAACAAGAAAAAGAAAATAAGGCGAAGTTCAGCTCGCTACTTAACGTAGTTACTGCTCTTCCACTCAACCCTAATTAAACTAACTTAAAAATAACTAACCTAAAGATAGATTGTGATTAGTACACATCTGCAAGACTAGCAAATCTACAAACACCGGATCACTGCTGCCCACGAAAGAGATACCGATAAAGCTTAAGTTTAAACAATTTTACGGACCAAGTTTCTTTTATATCCCGTGGAATAGCATTATAAATATACGCCACCTGGTAGGAATAGCATTTTTTAGCATACTGAGTATTACGCTCAGGCGGAGTTAAAGTTCCTTTAAAGCGTATATTTATATTATGTACGTCCGATCTGAAGGTAATATTTCTATACAAATACGGAGGCTTTTGAGTTAAAATAATGGAATGATATAAGCTAGCAGCATGTAGGCGCCTACGGCTGAACATGTTCAACCATCCTGCTTCCACTAGTTTATGTGATATATGAGATCTTCGTCTAACATTAAATATCAATCTCAAACAAGAGTTCTGAACTTTTTGTATTTTACGAACATTTCGAGAATCAAGTGATGCATGATATAAAGAGTCACAATAATTCATATGCGATAAAACTAAAGATTCACACAATACTTTCTTTACATGTCTTGTAATAAACATCCTACTAGCATATATCACCCTCAAGGCTGCATAACTACGTTTGGTACACTGATTTATATGGTCACAGAAATTCAAATTCTCATCTAGAATAACACCTAAATTTTTTACACAGGGTTTTAAAGCAATAGCTGTACCATCAACAATTATTTTTACCTTAGAACGATAATTAGGATCAGACCTAATTCTTTTTGGACCGAACAAAATCAATTCTGTTTTGGCAGAATTCAAGCGTAGTGAATGTCTTTTTGACTCTCTAACTAGACTTTCAATATCTAAATTCATTTTATAGCACGCATCTTCAAAATTTCCTTTGTCAAAGGAGCAATACAGCTGAGTATCGTCAGCATAGAAATGACAGTGTGAGTAACGCACATAGTTAATAAAATTAAAAGTATATATTGTGTACAATAATGGACCTAAAATAGACCCTTGAGGAACACCAGAATCAACTGCTTTATATTCGGAGATATTGTTATCAATAGTAACGCATTGCTTTCTGCCGGTAAGGTAGTTATATATTAACTTTACAGCAGTTGATCCCAGACCAAGGTGATGAAGAATTGAAGCCATCAAATCATGGTTTATTGTGTCGAAGGCCCTTGAAAAATCCAACAAACACAACAACGTACACCTCCCCCTGTCACTTTCCATAACTATATCATCAACAATTTTTGTTAAAGCAGTATTACAACTGTATCCTTTCCTAAACCCCGATTGTGTTACAGGTAAAATGTTATTTTCTGACACGTAATTTCGTAATTGTTGCTCAATAACCCTTTCAATAACCTTCGACAAAACGGGAAGCACACTTATTGGTCTAAGATCACCATACTCACGAACATCAGCTCTCTTCGGCAACGGTGTAATCAGTGAAAGCTTCCAACATCTTGGAAAGCATCCGGTAGTTATACATTCATTAATTATATGCGTAAGATAAGAGACAATATGAGGTGTACATAATTGAATAAATTTTATATTAAGTCCATCTATACCGGCAGCATTAGTTTTTATAGAAAAAATTAATTCATAAATGGTCTGTTCATCCACTGTTTGAAATTGGAAATCAACATCAAGTAAACGCGTTGCCATGTAATCATTAAAAACAGCACCATCCTGATGCAAATTTGGAACAGAGTTAACAAAAAAATCATTTATTTCACCAGCGTTTTTTATATGTGATGGTAGGCTAATTCCCCTAGAAACAACTACTCCCATACCTCGCAGCAATTTCCAAAATTCTTTGCTGTCGCTAGCTCTCCCAAGTTTATATGCAACGTATGCACGTTTCTCCCGACGTATTGCCTCGGTTGTAGTATTACGCAGTGATTTATAATAATTCCAATGAGGTACAGATTTACTTTTTTGAAATCTCCTATAGGCATTGTCACGCAATTTTTGCATAAGTTTTATCGTATCGGTCATCCAAGGTGCTGGAGGTCTGGTAAACCGAGAAATCACTAAAGGCATATGGGTGTCAAATAGAGATTTGAGATTGTTAGTAAAAAAATCAGTTTTCTCATCAACGCCGTCCATATCAAAAATTAAATGGAACGGTGTATTATATAAATTTTCTTGAAATATATCCATACGGAAATATTTCTGACTTCTATATGTACGCCAAGCAACATTGGTTTTCCTACACTGAATTTTAAAGGTGCAGACCAACAGCTCGTGATCGGAGAGATTATGAACTGGCTCAACTAGGGCATTTAGTAGTGAGTCTCTATTAGATATGAAGACTAAATCAATTAAAGTAGAAGTATTGCACGTAATTCTAGTAGGTGATTGTATAACCTGAACCATATCCATCGATAACATCGTATCTATGAGTGTCGTACTTGCTAAACTACCGATATTGTTGAGATCAATATTAAAATCGCCTGTTAATACAATATACTCACATTCTGGAATAAATGCAGATCTTTTGTTATTGGGTAAACCATTTCTATTGCCTTTTTATATTTCTTTTTTCTCAAGATTTGATCTACTATATTTGGGTTGTATCCATTGTTTGTCGCTATTTGTTTTATTGTGTTTAGTATCATAGAGTGGAACGCCGCTAATTTTTGACTAAAAGGGTGACAAGAACTATTATCAAAGATAACATCTGTATGTGATGGTTTGTGAAAAATTGAAGAAACTTGTCTGTTGTGTTCTCTTGAGATTGTAAGATCTAAGAAGTTTGAACTGTTATTTAATTCTTTTTCTATCGTGAACTTAATATTTTTATGTAAATTATTTATATGTTCTAAAAATTGCTTTAATTGTCTGTCTGTTCCACTGAAACACCCCAATATATCATCTTCGTATCTATGCCAATAAACAAAGTGTTTGAAATTTGGATGTTCTTTAATTTGATCTTCTAAATGATCCATAAAAATCTCCGCTAATAGCGGGCTTAATGGATTACCCATTATTAAACCATCATTACAATAATATATACTATTGTTAAATTCAAAATAGTTTTGCTCTAAACAAATTTTTAGGGAACTCATAATATCTAATTTTTTAACAATATTGACGTTTTTAATGGTTAAAAGGTTTTTAACTAAATTAATTGTATCGTTGATTGAAGGAATATATAAAGATGCGCAACGCTATAGTAAAATTGCGTGTCTTTCCGTTAAGTCGTCCCACACACCCCTTGCCAAGAAACAACATCGCTGTCTGGGGCTGTTTCGAATCCCGGATCCAAAAGACTGATGCAGTCGCTATAGATCTCGGTCCCAGTTTTGGCTACGCTCAGTGCTATGTAGTGGCGCATCTTTATATATTCCTTCAATCAACGATTGTATCCTTTAGAGGAATACTTAGAAATAAGTTAGTAACGTCAAATGAAACTAATTTAGCATTATCCGGGAGTTTTATCTTTTCTATTTTTTTGACTAACTCTATTGAATTATTAATTGTAAATCTAGCTCAAAATTCTGTATTTTCTTTAATATGTTCCAAGAGTATTTTCGAAAATTTGTATGAAGGTGCTGAGACAAACAAAACAACAGGTCTAATAGGGTTCTCTTTTTTATGAAGTTTAATTAACGAATATAATTTTGGAGTTGGGGATTCATGTTAATGATTTTACTCTCATCCTTTTCATTAAATAAGCTTTTACAAGTGTGGATACAATTCTTAATTGATGTTTGAAATTTCACTGTGGGATCTAATTTTAACAATTTAAATTTCAACTGTTTTCTTATTATAATCACATTTATCTATTGCTATAACAGTATTTCCTTTATCCGCACCTAGAAAGTGAACATCAGATTGTATAGAGGATATTCAACGTCGAATGGACAACTCATCCAAAAAATCAATAGCAAAGCCTTCCAAAGAAGTCTAGTTGTCAGTGGGAACATGTCATACTATTTAAAAAAAAAACTTAAAGTTGTTTGCATATAAAATTCAAGCAGCTTCGGGACTCCAACAGGTAGATTTTGGTACAAGAACACAGTACTGTCTATGTTTTTTGAATAACATAAATAATAATGACATTCTCGACAAATGCTTCTTTTCGGATGAGACTAAGTTCAATCTTTCAGGATATTTAAACAAGCAAAATATGAGAATTTGGTCCCTCATGAATTTGTGAAAACTATGCTATATCCACAAAAAATAGACGTCTGGCTATCAGTTTCAAGAAGACGAATTATTGGGCCTATATTTTTTAATGAAATCATAACAGCTGAAAGATATCGAAATGAATTATTACAGACTTTTGTTACGGAACTCCATGATTTTGAACTAAAAGAAGAATATTTCCAGTACACAGAGAAACAATAACTTTTTTTGCATCAATTTTTTTGTACAAGAATTATTCATTTTCCTTCAAGATCCCCGGATCTGTCAATTTTATACTATTTTATTTTTCGATATTTAAAGAATACCATTTTCATGATCTGACATTACGCAATCGAAGAGCTCCGTAATGCTATTGTGAATTCTTGTGCTGACAACTGTAATGTTATATTTGTCAGGTCACTAAAATTAAACTAAACTACCTACATATAAATACTTGTATATTGTTTTTTTATATTCCGTGAAAGAAATAAAACGACAATTTTGGCGCCGAACGTGGGGCATTATTTCATTTAGAGGGTAACTCATTTGTTTAAAAAATTGTTTGAGCTATTTCCATCGTTAGCCCAAACAATTTTTTTAACTCAAGTTATCCATCGTCAACAATTTCACGTCATGAATGAACTCATTTGTTATTATAACAATACGGTTAATATAATAATAAAATTGTCGTTTTATTTCTTTCACAGAATATAAAAAAAAACAATATACAAGTATTTATATGTAGGTATATATATATAAAGTTTAGTTTAATTTTAGTTTACTTGGAAATTTAGTTTGATATTCATGACTATTTTACATTTCGATATTTTACATTGACAATAATTTTTCCCCAATTTATTATATTATTTAATTAACTAACCTTATAGTCTGAATTTTGTGTATTATATATATGAAATTGCTCTCTTCTTTTCCTCCTTCAACTATTAAGGTTACGATGACTTCCTTTCATGAAACTTCTAAATCAATGGTCCTCCCTTCATGTGTTTCTTTTTTTACTGTTAACACATCGTTGCTTCTTTCTAAGTTGCTCCTTCCTTCGTACATTCTTTAATATGATATTTAGTTTTTAACAGTTTAATTCCTCTTATTTACTTCACGTTTTTAAAATTTTTCTGTTGACATTTTTCAAATCCATAATAATCATAATCTGTTCGCGTTTCCAAAGCGATCGAACAAAATCATATCTGTCTTCTAGATTCCACGTATGTATATTGAATATGTGTTTATTTTGACATCTTAAATAAGCATTAATAATCATGAATATATTTTAATATTGTTAGTTCTTTTTATTATGTCACTACTAATAGCGTTGACTAAACTTTATAAATATATACATATATACCGGGTGTCAACGAGATCATGTATCAGCCCGCCATTTATTTATTAGTTAAAATAAAACTTTGACATTTGGACCGTATATATGAGTCATTGGTGGGCTTCTTCAGGTAAATTCAGTTTTTATATAGCACTTCCGGTCAAACCGGAAGTGACGTTAATTTTGAATTTTTAAATACATTTATTATTTCTGTTCATATTCTGTTTCTTCTGAAAATTTGCCATCTAGTGCAGGTTAACTTTTGACATTTCTGTCAAAGATGGCGATATCTGTTAAAATTATCCATTAAAGTGAAACTGCTTCGCAACAATTGTCGAAATGCAAAAACCATCAAAGTTAGCTTTGACAACAATTAAGAAACGTATTTTTCACATTTACACGCTTTGGCGGAGGAAACATGTATGTATTTCACGTTGAAATTACTAAAGAAAATTTTTTTTTTTCATTTTCAAATGACAGGTACTCGTTTTTTTTAAATAGTAACACCTATTTTCTATTGCAGTGCCATATTGGCATAATTTTTAGCTTTCAAGTGATATAAAATATGCTGTGGTTTAGTGGTAGACAGGTAGTACAAAATATAAAATGTTTTAAAAGTAGTCTAATTCCAAAGCAACAGAACAATTACATTTCAAATGAAAAAACACAGTTATCATAGGAAATAAACGACATCTATAAATTTAATCAACTACTAGACATTAAACAAAGATACACACATGTTCAATGTTTGCATTAAAACTATTAGTAACACAATAATAGTGAAAACAATAATTTACAAAATCTATGTTATGAGTATTATTGAAAGGAGCTAGATGTAAGTTATTATTATTTAGGTATTTATTATAAATGTCCAAAATGTCGCCCTTCCTGATCTCTATATAAATTAACACGTCGTATAAATTTCCTCACACAATTATGTAACTGGTGCCTGGTTATATTATTTATTGCTTGCCTCACTCGTACTTCCAGGTCTTGGCGAGTAACAGATTGTACAGTGTATACTTTTTCTTTCAAATATGGCCAGATATGGAAATCTAAGGGTGTTAAATCCGGTGATCTAGGAGGCCACCTGACTGGCCCATTGGTACCAATCCAGAGTTCACCAAAAGTTTGATTTAAGTAATCCCTAACGAGTCGTGAATTATGAGGTGGTGCGCCGTCCTGCTGAAAATATGCTGCATATCTTTGCTCCCTTGGTAAATAATTTAAAGAGTCATTAATTTCATTATTTAAAAAATCCAAATATCTTTCGGAAGTTAGATGTCCGTCAAAAATTATAGGAGGCAAAAGAACGTTCCCAATCATTCCCAGCCAAACATTAAAACCAAACCTCACTTGATGGTTACCTTGTCTGTACAACCGCTGATTTTCCTGCGCCCAGTATCTCGTACTTTGTCGGTTAAATAATCCAAGATTTGTGAATCTTGATTCATCGGAAGAAATAATGTTACCAGCAAAATTACCGTCTTTTCGGATATTATCTACAGCCCAGTTGCAAAACTCTAATCTTCTCACAAAATCGGTTTCGAACAGGTGTTGGTTGATCTGATACTTGAACGATTTGTAGTTATGTCTCTTTAGAATTTTTCGCGCAGATTCATAACTAATAGTTAACTCGCGACCGTACATTAATTTCTGTTGCTTTGTCAACAATAAGCTTTACATTATTATTTTGTGGATCGTCTTCTTCGTTCCTGAATTGAGATTCTACTCTTATAAAATAATTTGTGGGTGGGTGCTGTCGGTCTGGAAAGCGCTGTTCATAGAGCGCTGCAGCGGCTCTTGAATTTTTACGGCATTCTCCATAAATTAAAAGAATATCAACTTTTTCATTTCGAGTATACATTACCAAATATGTATTGTTTACTGTACAACTATAAAATAACTTTTAAACAATACACAAAAATAACGTGAACTCTCAATCAACTTGTATTGACAGTTCACAGCCTGTTAGTTGTTTACAGGTGACGTTTATTTCCTATTATAACTGTGTTTTTTTCATTTGACGTGTAATTGCTCTGTTGCTTTGGAATTAGACTACTTTTAAAACATTTTATATTTTGTACTACCTGTCTACCACTAAACCACAGCATATTTTATATCACTTGAAAGCTAAAAATTATGCCAATATGGCACTGTAATAAAAAATAGGTGTTACTATTTTAAAAAACGAGTACCTGTCATGAAAATGAAAAAAAAAAATCTTATTTTGTTTAGTAATTTCAACGTGAAATACATGTTTCCTTCGCCAATGCGTGTAAATGTGAAAAATACGTTTCTGAATTGTTTTCAAAGCTAACTTTGATGGTTTTTGCATTTCGACAATTGTTGCGAAGCAGTTTCACTTTAATGGATAAATTTAACAGATACCGCCATCTTTGACAGAAATGTCAAAAGTTAAACTGCACTAGATGGCAAATTTTTAGAAGAAACAGAATATGAACAGAAATAATAAATGTTGTATTTAAAAATTCAAAATTAACGTCACTTCCGGTTTTACCGAAAGTGCTATAGAAAAACCGAGTGTACCTGAAGAAGCCCACCAATCACTCACATATACGGTCCGAATTTCAAAGTTTTATTTTAACTAACAAATAAATGGCGGGCTGATACATGATCTCGTTGACACCCGGTATACTTGACAAATATAACATTAGACAACTCAAAAAATCCAAATAAATGACTTTGAAAGCATGAAGCGTAGAGTTCAACTTTGTCTTCCAACATCTGCCTTAGTATTATTCTGTTTTAATTTTGACTATTGTAATAAAAAAAAAATAAAAAACTAAATTGCTAATCATTACACACATTTACATGTCATAACCAAACTATCAAAATTATGCGTTTGTGTCTGATAAGCTGTACTGTCACCAACCATAAAATGTAAGCATGGCCCTGTCTAACTAGTAAAGTATTTGAAGGCACGGTATATTCATATGTGTGATTATTGCACTTACTTATTCAAGCATTTGATACACCAGTAAATAAAATTTATAGTTAGTCACTCAACAACTCCCATTCATTTCGAACAGAAAACTTCAGTATACTCACGTTTTCGATAATAGAATAACACTAAACTTAAAAAAAAGAATTCGTAATGCTAAAGCTATGATACCATTAATAAAAGTCGAATACAAAGAAGATAAATTGATAAGAAAATGACGTACGTTTTTCTATTTCAGGAGAGTACTTCGTCGTCGGTGTCGATATAAATCAGTATGATAGGCAAAATCCGACAACCTATTTCCGTGGTCTACTACGCGAAGAAAATGATCCGCAAGCTCCAAGGGCTTTTCGCAATTACATAGGCGTCGTCGCTTCTAGTCCTGTGGGTTTCGAAAATTTTACAGAGCTTGTTAATTTCTATATGGTACAGCCTCCATTTAATTTTCCCAATCCACTAGATATTATAGGTCAAGGTAAAAAGGTAATTATATATATCTGTTACGGATTATTTTTATGTGTTTACGAGGGTTTCTCTGAAAATTTAAGTACGATTACATTACATCGACTAAAGCTTCATTAACATTAGAATATTTTTGTATATCGTAGATGTTTAATCACAGTCTATCGCCTAAGATGTATTCAACAATGGTACTGTTAGTATTTCTCTAATCGACAAAGTTTATAATAAAGTCTGTAACGTTGAATAGGGTGAATAGAAACACATCTCTAAAACGACAGCAGCTCAGTAATAGTCACGTTTAAAGTATTAACGTCTTACATGTTTCTGACGTGAAATTTCATAAACAATTCAAAAATAAACTGATATATAGGGTGTTCCATTCAAAAAAATTGACTTTTATACAAAAACGTGTCATGTAATTTTAATCCAGTTTTCTGCAGATGCAATTAGTAACTGTAAAAAAAATAAAATATGCTTCTATTAGGACCTCTTATTGTAAACAATACTGCAAAAAATTACGTCTATCTAAAGCGTCGTTTTCGAGAAATATAATTTTATAAAAACATTGAATTTTTCATAAATGGGAATAAGTCAAACATTTTAGATTTTAGGCCTATACTATCTTATTACTTTTTGACTTAGAATTATACGGGAAATACAAAAATGCAATAATATATAGGGATTATAGGGTGTTCTATTTAAAAAACTATAACTATGGTTAGCCACCAAGTTATGGAACACTCTGTATAATACAAGATATTTTTAAAATGTGCTCCTAATGAGCAGCTATCACAAGAAAAAACCGCTTCGAAATATCTTTACTCATAAAGACATAATCGGCCTTACCCGCGAAGATGACCAACCTGTAGAGTGTATAAATAGGTTTTATTTAATACTCTAATGTTGTATTAATACTACAATTTATGACATTTTTTGTGTTTTATATTCTAACATGTAGCCAAAAGCTATTATTTACTAATCTGTTCGTATATATCTTGCCAGGAGCTTTATATTTACCCACATCGCTCGTATTATTGCTCCACTCTAATCGTAAAAATTTATAACACGTCGGGCTAATTCTTACTTTGCGTTTGTTGGTTTGTATTTTTTCCTCTTTTGTTTCTTTTCTGAATCGCGCTTTTTACCCGTATTCAGCTTATTTTCTTTGTCACTTTAACTACACGTGAACGACCTTGTTTTTCTTTCGCAAGTTTTTTCACAAGTTCTTAATTAAACAAGATGTTCTTCCGTTTCTATTTCGACCGTGTTGCCATTTATTTTTGTCATCTCATACAGACGAAATATAACTAAATAAATAAATATATGTATTTCTTTCTTTACCACATAATTCCTACAATATATATTTATTTTTACACAGTAAAAAGAAAAACAATAAGCACGTTAAAAAATGTCAAATACAATGTTTTCACATTTTAATTAAAAGAAAATATTAATATTTGACGAAAGGAATTTTAAGGTAGGTTGCCCGTTGCCATACATAAAAAGAATTTTAATTATTGTTAGTATAAATCATGTTGTATCGTTGACTGATATTTTGTAATGTTTTTTACAGTGATATGTTTTACGACCTTTAAAAAAGATGTCATATGATGATACATCGAAACGTTAGTAAAATGTGTTCGTTTTTATTAAAAGGAAAACCACAAACCGAAGAAAGAAAATAAGTTTAAATAAATAAATATAAGTCTCAATCTAAAATAATCTTCATAAAGAGTATACAACTACATACACGTGTGTATACTTAATTGCATTGCCATCAGTCAAGCATTATTTTAATAATAATAATAATAATAATAAAAGCTATTTATTCAGTAATACATACAATGTTGAATATGTCAAAAAATACATCCACGCAAATAACACAATAAAAAAGATTCATATTTATACGCGTCAAAATCTATAATTAACATACTCATCTATGCTATAAAAAGCTTCTTTGATGAGAATCTCAAACAATACAGTTCTTTTTGCCTTTTTCGAGGTAAATATTTTATGTGTGAAGGTAAATGATTATACACTCTTATTATTTGGGTGATACAACTCCTTTCCACAATACTTTTTGTTGTTTGTAGAGGCACCAAAAGTGAACAGACTATAACTCTGGTCTCGTAATGATGTTGTAATTCTTGCTCTTTGAAAAACTCATGGTTCTTTTCCACAAACTTCACACACTCAAGAACATATAGGCCCGTTAACGTCAGTATTTTTTGTCCGTTAAAAATTCCTTTGCAGAAATAAGTCTTTATCATACCACAGACACTACGCAGGGTGACTTCTGGAGGATAAACACCCTGGATACATGAACCGATGTTCCCCACAATATGATGCCATAATTAAGTCTTGATTGCACATAAGCATGATATGCAGATAGACTTGCTGACTGATTTACAGATCCTCCCATGATAGGTAGTGCATAACTAAATGATGATATCTTTGCCGCCAAGTGGTCAATATGCTTCTTCCAGTTCAATTGAGAATCCATCCACAATCTTAAGGAACTTAACTGCCATGTCTTCCATATTTAGCTGTTGATCTCCATAAATTATTTTTATTGGGTCCTTCTTAAAATAGCCAAAGTTCAACATTGGTTTTTTCAATATTCCTCAACAGTAGATAGTATTTCATTGTATGCTGCATCTTGTTTAGTTCTTAGAATTAACAAAGTATCATCAGCGTACAGTTCTAGTGGTTCCCTACCTTGTTTGAAGTAACTGTGTTACTTAAAATCCATTGTTTTTCCTCGGCATCAATTTCCGCAAATCCATGATATCTCTTCAAGACAGACTTTCCTTGTTTTGTAAGAAACGTGCTTTTCTCCATATTTCACCCTTTCTTTCCAATTAAGTTGCTTGGTCGACGATAATTTTAAGAGAATATTTTATTACTGACAGAAATAATAATAGCCCCATTATTAAATTCCTAAATATTTTGCTGGTGCTTTAAACTTTTAAGGAGCCTCTGTACCTGGTCTGCTGCTTCACTACATTAAAGAACATCTAGATCTTTCTTCGTTATTCTATTAGACAGTCTATATTTGTACGCTACGATAAGTTTTGAACAAATTCAAGTTCAAAGGATCTAACACTTCCTAATAGGACTTAACAATTTACTCACAATTGTATAGTGTCATGGTTATTTGAATTTATTACAAATATTATTAATATTTTTTATAAAATAGTGTATGTAAATTTTCAGAGATATTTTAACGCATCACCCTGTATAATTCAAATTATTTTCAAAATGTGTGTTTTTTGTTTCTATGGCACTTTTTATAAAATAAATTTCTTCAGTACTATTTAATATCGCCTATATTGGACTATGACGCACTAATGAGCAACCCTGTATATATATTTATAGGTATTATATTTTTATTGCTTCGTTTTTCAGCTTTTTCTATCTGTTTTCAAAGCTCATAGTTAGAAAGTTAGAAAGTGATCACTGTCCAGGTTGAATCATCGCTTAACCCTTACATCTTTAACATTCTTTAGGTTTTCAGCCTCAATCAGCATGTAATCAGTTATTGATTCTTCATATTTTGACTTCTCGCGCCTTGTAATCATGAGTTTTCTTGTGTTGGAAGAAAGAGTTTCCTAAGGCTAGGTTATTTAATGTACTGAATTCTATTAATCTTTTGCCACTGGAGTTTCTCATATTTTCTCCAAACTTTCCTAATGCATCTACAGTTTCTTCATCTCTAGTCTCCACTCTGCCATTAAAGTCACTTGTAATTATGGTTTTGCCTTTCTTTCTCCACAGTGCTTCTTGTACTTCATCCCAGAATTCTTCCTTGCTGTCGTTATTGTTATTTTCTTCTGGACCATACACACTAATTATTGACCAAGCTTGATTGTTTATGTTAATGTCCAAATACATTACTCTATCCAAAATAAAAGACTAACCAGTAACATAGTGTACATACTCTTTCTTAACCAAACAGGCTATTCCTAATTGTGCATGCAGGTTCGAATTTACGCCGCTATACCATACTCGAAACCACAAGACATATCATAATAACCTCTTCTTTCCTTCTTTGTTTCGATTATACTTAATAAATTTACATTGGTTTTTGCTCATTCTTCCTCCAGTTTCCTATTATTTATTGTTCATACCAGTAATATTAAAAGTTCAATTCAAATTGAGAATTTTTAATTAAAAACTTATATTATCACCAAATTTACTTATTTACATGAATTCCGGGACATCTTTATACGCTTCGACTTTCTTTTAAACCTGCACATTATAATTTCATATTTGTTTTATTCGAGTTAAGGTTTTTTTTTTATGACTGTATGTGCGGTTAAGATTTCAAAATAGACAATTTGTTTTGTTGTCGACATAACACCACTAGCGAAGCGACTTGAATTGGTACTGAAATTTTATGTTTATGGTTTGTACATGTTTGAGTGCATGCATTACAACCTCGGAAACACTAGTTCGATAACCCGTTCCGAAACGACAGGAATTCTATTATAAATTCTAGATTAGGGCGGAAGCTGCATTTCTCTACGACGCTGTCCATGTTTACGCCAAGGCGCTGAAGAAGGTTTTGAAGGAAGGGGAGGACGCAAGAAATGGCACGGCGATTATTAACTATATGAAAAGGACGTGTTACAAAAGTGCGATGGGGTAAGTTCAAATTAAAATGTTACGCTTTAGAAATGTAAGAATTTAAATTGCCTAAATGAGAGAATAGGGAATTAAAACGAAATAAACTTCCTGAAAAGCTTTTAACATTTACAAAAGCACCTGAAAGTGAATACAAGAAATTTGTCTTCTGAGTTTTCGAAATAATTATTTCTTTCTTTTCGAAAGTTGGTACAGAAATCATTCATACATTTAGTTTTGAGTGTACGATTTGTTATCAAAAATATGGTAAATATTTAAATAAATAAAAATGTGTATATTAACCGCAGGCTGGACAATGCGGATTTTTCGCATTCTAAATAAAATAAATAATTTATATAATCAGGTTATTTGATGTATTCTGGCGTGAAAATGTGGTGGAGTATTGTATCATCAGTAAACCTTCTATTATTGTTGATTCCATAAAACTCCCACGACCAGTTGAAAATGTGTTGGTATATTTGAAAATAAGCGTTCCACATATACTGAAGTTATTTTCGTAAATTTAAAAAGTCCTTTGTTTTACTTTTGCTTAAACACCCCTTCTATAGCTTAGTTTCAACACCGGAATTCTTAGTACATAATTATAAATTATCTATTGAAATGTATGGAGTTGACTGTTGCCTTTTGGTGAAACATTATAAATAATTAAAAAATAAAACACCTGTTTACGTTTCATTAAAACAGAATTTAATCCTCTTACATATGTTTCGGCTTCTCAGTCATTATCAAAGAGTTCGATTTAATTAAACTAAACTAAAAATTTTACCATTTATTGTATATATGTGTGGGGTAATGATTTTATTACCGTATCTATAATGAGGGTGTTTACAAAGTCTAATTGTGTATTTGTGACAATTCTATTGGTTGTTATAGCTTTCTTTATTTCAAGAATTTCTAGCATGTCGAGCTTTCTTCCTTTCCTGTTGTTATGTAATAATTTATAGTTATTAGTATCGAAATCATGTATGTGATCGATGCAATGTTCAGCGAATCATGTGTTCTTGTTATTGTTAAGGATGGCTTTTTTATGGTCACTACTGCGCTCTTGTATGAACCTGCCTATTTGGCCGTTATATATATAGCGTCACAATCACTGCAACCTACTTTGTAAACAGCTGATTTGTCACATAACTTTGTTTTGTTTTTGTTATTAACTAATAATTAACCTAAATTAACTTTGTTAGTTTGTATGATATTCAAACCTAGCTTATTTAGTTCTTTAAAAACTCCGCTGCTATCCTCCGGTATGAAGTTCATGGCATGATACTGTTTATTATTAAAAGTTGAATGTTGTGTGTTGCAAAAATTTTGTCTCCAAATTATGTGTTGTTTCTTTTTGATAATTTTCTCTATGAGTTGTGTCATAATCGTTGTTTTTAGTTACTGTCTTTATTGGATCCAAATTCTTTTTTGTAATTTCCAATATTTTGTTACCAACTAAGATATATATATATACAGGGTGAGTTTTTTTGAATGTTTAGCATTGGGATCTCAGAAACTACTGGAGATAGAAAAACGCTTAAATGGGGAAAGATGCGCAGTTTTACGAATTTGATTTAAAACTGCTTTTGTTTCTCCGATAACTTTCATGGCTTATTAGATATTCAAAGAAAACAAAATTTTACGTTTTTCTTTAAACATGCTTGGCATCGTTAATAGTAATTTTAGAGAAAAAGTGTTCAGACAAAAGTTTTAGATAATTTTACGCCAAATAAAACTATGTAGCTAATATTTTTTTTCGTTCGCCATTATCGAGTTATGACACAAACTTTTGTTTTTTTAAATGGAAACCATAGTTGGTTTTGACATCATTAAAAAGCTTATTTTTTGCTGATTACAATGATATAAGGTTTGATATGGTTATTTTAAAAAATAAAGAGGATATAGACATTTTTATGGTTTTTATGGAAAACAATTGAATTTCGAACTGATAAAATACAAACCAAACGAAAACTTATTTTGAAATCTTATGTAGTAATAAAATGAAAACTATAAGAACTTTTATTAAGGGCACACAACATTATTAATGTTCAAAGATACCTCCATTATTATTAATACACAAATTGCATCTCTTCACAACAGAATTTGTAGCATTGCGTACTTTACGCCTACCAATGTTATTAAAAGCAACTAAGACAGCTTCTCTTAAATCGTCGATTGTTTCATATGTTCTTTTGTATACTGTGTCCTTTAGTACACCCCACAAGAAAAAATCCAAAACTGATAAATCAGGGGATCTAGCCGGCCATTCAATGGGTGCATTTCGTACTATCCATTGATTACGGAAGTTCAAATTTAAATAATTTATAACATTCAGTTGATTGTGCGGAGGCGCTCCGTTATGTTGAAACCATTGCATTGCTCGGGTTCTTAAATTTAAATTATCTAACATTTCCTCGAAATCTTGTAAAAAATTAAGATAACGATTGCCAGTTAGTGATCCATCAAAAATAAAAGGAGGAAGAACAGTTGATCCTATAACACCACCCCAAACATTAAACCCAAATTTAATTTGTGGTCTCCTATGTTCAACGTGAAGCGGATTTGTTTGAGACCATATTATGTGCTCATTGTGCCTATTAAACATTCCACAATTTGTGAAACGAAATTCATCAGTCCATAATATTTTCATTGAGCAGTGTGGATCGTTTTGACACTGATCTTTAAACCATCTACAAAAAGCTATTCGTCTGATGTTATCACCTTCATGTAAAGTTTGTGATACTGATAATTTGTAGGGACGAAATTTATGCTTCTTCAACACTCTGACAATAGTGCGTTGAGAGGAGTCCATTTCTGTTAAAATTTGTCGGGTCGATATAGATGGATTCTGAGCGACACATGCTAATATGTTTATTTCTCTATCATCATCCATCCCTTTTTTTGATTTTGGTTTAACGAACGAACCATAATCTGCTAAATTATCCCATAATCTCTTAAAAGTAGGTAGCCACGGCTGACATCGATCAAAATAATTTTTAAAATAAACTTCAGCAGCTCTAGTAGAATTTCTCTGGCACTGAATGTAACATTCAACCATATCACGCTTTTCTACGTTAGAAAATTCCATAGCCAATGCAAACTTATGATTAACGGCCGTTTACACCGCTTATAGTTAAGTTACAATTAAATTAATTAATAGTTAATTGTCAATGTTTGACAATTAACTATTAATGGAATTTTCTAACGTAGAAAAGCGTGATATGGTTGAATGTTACATTCAGTGCCAGAGAAATTCTACTAGAGCTGCTGAAGTTTATTTTAAAAATTATTTTGATCGATGTCAGCCGTGGCTACCTACTTTTAAGAGATTATGGGATAATTTAGCAGATTATGGTTCGTTCGTTAAACCAAAATCAAAAAAAGGGATGGATGATGATAGAGAAATAAACATATTAGCATGTGTCGCTCAGAATCCATCTATATCGACCCGACAAATTTTAACAGAAATGGACTCCTCTCAACGCACTATTGTCAGAGTGTTGAAGAAGCATAAATTTCGTCCCTACAAATTATCAGTATCACAAACTTTACATGAAGGTGATAACATCAGACGAATAGCTTTTTGTAGATGGTTTAAAGATCAGTGTCAAAACGATCCACACTGCTCAATGAAAATATTATGGACTGATGAATTTCGTTTCACAAATTGTGGAATGTTTAATAGGCACAATGAGCACATAATATGGTCTCAAACAAATCCGCTTCACGTTGAACATAGGAGACCACAAATTAAATTTGGGTTTAATGTTTGGGGTGGTGTTATAGGATCAACTGTTCTTCCTCCTTTTATTTTTGATGGATCACTAACTGGCAATCGTTATCTTAATTTTTTACAAGATTTCGAGGAAATGTTAGATAATTTAAATTTAAGAACCCGAGCAATGCAATGGTTTCAACATAACGGAGCGCCTCCGCACAATCAACTGAATGTTATAAATTATTTAAATTTGAACTTCCGTAATCAATGGATAGTACGAAATGCACCCATTGAATGGCCGGCTAGATCCCCTGATTTATCAGTTTTGGATTTTTTCTTGTGGGGTGTACTAAAGGACACAGTATACAAAAGAACATATGAAGCAATCGACGATTTAAGAGAAGCTGTCTTAGTTGCTTTTAATAACATTGGTAGGCGTAAAGTACGCAATGCTACAAATTCTGTTGTGAAGAGATGCAATTTGTGTATTAATAATAATGGAGGTATCTTTGAACATTAATAATGTTGTGTGCCCTTAATAAAAGTTCTTATAGTTTTCATTTTATTACTACATAAGATTTCAAAATAAGTTTTCGTTTGGTTTGTATTTTATCAGTTCGAAATTCAATTGTTTTCCATAAAAACCATAAAAATGTCTATATCCTCTTTATTTTTTAAAATAACCATATCAAACCTTATATCATTGTAATCAGCAAAAAATAAGCTTTTTAATGATGTCAAAACCAACTATGGTTTCCATTTAAAAAAACACAAGTTTGTGTCATAACTCGATAATGGCGAACGAAAAAAAAATATTAGCTACATAGTTTTATTTGGCGTAAAATTATCTAAAACTTTTGTCTGAACACTTTTTCTCTAAAATTACTATTAACGATGCTAAGCATGTTTAAAGAAAAACGTAAAATTTAGTTTTCTTTGAATATCTAATAAGCCATGAAAGTTATCGGAGAAACAAAAGCAGTTTTAAATCAAATTCGTAAAACTGCGCATCTTTCCCCATTTAAGCGTTTTTCTATCTCCAGTAGTTTCTGAGATCCCAATGCTAAACATTCAAAAAAACTCACCCTGTATATATATATATTGCCATTAATTTATGTAACTCTAGTTTGATAATGACATGCAGTCACAAAGTGATTAAAAATAAAGTGAAGGTATAAAGTTTAATTGAGTGTTTTATTTTATTTATATCCAGTATCATGAATCTTCACAAAGTAACAGCCGAAAGTGTTATACACTGTGTTCCAAAAAGTTTTATACAAATGGTGAAGAAGTTTATCTTACATTTCACAAAAAAAATATTCTTTATAAAAAGCTCTGCATGACTTGTAGATCCATAATCAAGTAAATTTTTTTTAATACATTGGCCAGAATACAGGCAAAATCAAAGTGATTGTTTGGAGTGAGAGTAAAATACATTCAAACTGTAGTGGAGAACAAAATGTTATATATATATTTGTTACAAAGTAGCAAAAACTTTCGCACACATGCAGATTAGTGATTTTCCCAGATAAAAATTACAAGATTATTTAACCCATTAGCGCCCACGGATACCATATGGTATCACAGAACATCAACACGATCTACGACGTTTATATTAAGCTCGCAAGAACATAAGAGCCATGTGCATTCTTGTTAGAGTCGTCAAGTACCTGCCCTTGACTATTAGCCCTAATTAGTCTGTTTTTAAACGCGTTCGAATTCGGTGTGTTGCTTTCTGTGTTACGTAAATTTGACGAGTTAGACAACATGGACATTCGATGGGCGTAAGTACTTTTTTTAATTGTTATTGAAAATTTTAAATTGTGTATGATACATAATTCTATTCTCTATAAGACATATATCTATTCCACATAAATAAAACATGATTATTCCGAATACAGCTTATACTATAAAGTCCTAAAGTCCGGCGATACCATATGGTATCCGTGGGCTATTAGGGTTAAAATTTTCAGGTAAGTAAACGATTTTCAATATGAGTTTCACGGTTTTAGACCCGGTTTTTCATTATCGCAAGCAATGGATATGTTAAATGATGATGACGATGAGACGGTGCAGCAAGTTGACGAAATATTTATAACACCACCCGAGGCGAATGAGGATACAGATGAAGATTCCGGTGATGATGACGAAGGAGGGACAGTTTATAATCTCACAGGTAAATTTGTAATTCTGTTCTGAGTCAATATTACATATTATTATTATTAATTTTAAGGTCGTCAATTACGAGCTGAAGCTGAAATCAAGCTGATCAATAATAATAGAATTGGGGAAGTGAATTATTCCGTTGTAAGTAGATTTTATTGAAATGTATAATATAAAATAACTACCTAGATATATTTTGAAGGAAACGCTAGAAGATTGTGCAGAAGGTGGTTCGGTTGCTCCTCGACAAGAAGTTATGGAGTCGACGCTGACAACAGCTGCTTCTACCATTCCACAAATGCCTGGGCCATCATCTTCGAATCCAATAAATATTATAGAATGGATCACTAACCGCTTGAAGGATCATAATGATCCCGAGTGGATTGATGGCGATTTAGAGCCTCCGCAACGGTTATTTCCACCAGCTGACTATACCCAGTACAAACAAATGTCATGCGTTGAAATTTTTGAGATGTTTTTTGATGACCAGATTTTGCATTATCTTTGTGAAGAAACGCAGCGATATTCTCAATATAAGAATGAAACGGATCCTAAGATAAGCGTTTCAGAACTTCGATGTTTCATCGGCATTCTAATTTTAACCGGCTATAATCACTTACCATCAAAGAGAATGTACTGGGACATGAAGGATGATGTACATAATAGATTAGTAGCGAATGCTATGCGAAGAAATAGGTTTCTGGCGATTCAGAAATATATACATATGGCGGATAACACAAAAATTAATCGAAATGACAGGGCTTGAAAGTTGCGACCGCTAATGGAAAAAGTGAAACAGAAATGTTTACAACACTTTCAACCCGTGAGAAATTTGTCGTATGATGAGTCCATGGTAAAGTATTATGGCAGGCATGGATGCAAACAATTTATTCGAGGTAAACCGATACGATTCGGATACAAGATGTGGTCGCTGAACACAAATGAGGGTTACCTCATAAATTTTGATCTTTACCAGGGAAAAGATCCGCGAGGTGTTGAAAGTGTTAACAACTTGTTTGGCAAAGCTGCTGCACCATTGGTGCTTATGTTGGAGGAGCTCCCCAAGCTCAGTTATCCATATGTTTTCCATATGGATAATTTATTTACCGGCTTCAATTTACTTAGTTATCTGCGGGACAAAGGGTATGGCGCAATCGGCACAATTCGGGAAAATAGAATTCCACGGTCATGCCCTATAACTGACAAAAACAGGTTCAAGAAAAAAAAGCGAGGAGATTACGAGCATATAATAGAGCGAAACAATGGGATTCTATTGATCCGATGGATGGACAATTCTGTTGTCACAGTTGCATCTACGTATGACGGGGTTCAGCCAGTGGGAACAGTGAGAAGATATTCCCAGAAACATAAACGACACATAATGGTTGATCGTCCAAAATGTATTTCTTCATACAACGATAACATGGGAGGTACAGATCTCATGGAGCAGGGAATAGCTAATTACCGCATTGGTATACGCGGGAAGAAGTGGTATTGGCCCATTTCTACGTGGATAATAGATGCCGCTTTACAGAATGCCTGGTTTTTATGTAAACAAAATAGAGATATTTCAAATCTCGATTTTAGAAGAGAGATTGTCCAAACATATTTAACTAAATATGGAGTAGCTCCAAAGGGACCTGGTCGAATCAGTCTGACCAGAAATATCCTGCCAGACATAAAATTCGACCGAACGGATCATTTTGTTGCATCATGTAACAGGCGGCGCTGTGCGGGTGCAGGATGTAAGTCTTTTGGCAGAACTATGTGCCAAAAGTGCAATGTGGGCTTATGTATAAACTGCTTTGCGACATATCATACCAAATAGTTTATGTTTTTTATATGTATTATGAAATATGGAAAAATTAAATAAAAATGTCTTATCCGCCCACGGATACCATATGGTATCAGCGTTTTTTTCCTAGTCTGACCTATCAAATAAATTAAAAAAATCTTTTTTGGTAGTAAATATAACTAATTATTCATTTAATACAGAAAATGCACATAAGTTCCAAAAAAAAATAATTCGGGCGCTAATGGGTTTAAATAAACACGTCAGCAATTGTTATATTAATGCACAGTACGAAACATCGTAAGATCCCGTTCATAATAAGTGCCTGATTTTGTGCTGTTCGTCCATATTATACACATTCTGGATCGAGTGCTTTGGAATATCTAATAACTGTCAGCAATTGTCAAATGTTACATCAGTGTGTGTTTGCAATAATTAGAAATGCCAGTAAAATTGAGTATTAGTGATAAAATTGAAATTGTACTCATTGTTGGAGAAAATTATAAAACATGTAGGGAAGCAGAAGAAATCTTTAATGATAGGCACCCTGATAAAAGAAAACATTTCACAACTGTCAGATATGTAATATGTATATTCGAGAGTTCTGGAAATGTTAATAATAAATTTAGAAAGAAGCATCGGGCATGGGTTAGAACTGAAGATATTGAAACTGATGTGATGCTATCGGTCGTGGAAAATCCAAAATTTTCACTTCGAAAACGATCCAATTTATTAAATGTAAGTAAAACTACAGTTGCACGAATTTTAAAGTCAAATAAATTTAAACCATACAAACCTCAATTTACCCATACTTTAAGAGAATGATATGCTGAACGAAGGTTCGAATTTTGTGCTCGTATCCAATAAGAATTGGAAGATAACAGATTTATGACACGACAAGTACTTTTCTCTGACGAAGCAACGTGTACGTCTAACGGTACCGTAAGTTCGCAAAATTGTCGATGGTGGAGTCAATCCAAATTTCCATGTCCAAACCAGATATCAGTATTCATTTAAAACTAATGTATGGTGTGGCATTTAGAAAGACAGAATTGTTGGACCATTCTTTTTTCGAAATAACATGAATGGTGAAAGATATCTACAATTTTTAAATAATCAGTTGTCTGACTTTCTTGATGAACTACTACTAAATGAACTAGGAAAAATATGGTACCAACAGGATGGAGCACCATGTCACTCTAAATTCTGAAATATTCTGGAATTTCTCCTTCATACATTTAACGGAAAAGTGATCGGGAGAAATATGGAGTTTCTTTGGCCTCCAAGGTCTCCAGACATTACCCCTCTAGACTTTTTTTGTGGGGCTACTTAAAAGAAAAGGTATACCTTCAGAGGCTATTTCTAGATCTTGATCATCTTGAAAGAATCATTAGACAAACATGTGAAGCTATAACTCCAGATGTGATTAGAAATGTCATTAAAGAATTTAATCAACGAACAATCACCTGGTTAGAAAGGGACGGTAGATACGTTGAAGTTCCGTAGTATTTCAGTAATTTTACATGTTCCCAATAAAATTTATTAGTTACGTATTATTTTTTGTTGATAAATTGATAAAGAGGTTTTTTGTACTTGATTATGGATCTACAAGTCATGCAGAGCTTTTTATAAAGAATTTCTTTTTTGTGAAATGTAAGATAGGTAAACTATTTCTCCATTTGTATAAAACTTTTTGGAACACACTGTATATTATTTTTTAAATATCATTTCTTATCCTTTCCAACATTGAAATAAAATAATAATAATAATAGTGAACAGTGTAGTTTGCTTTTTTTTTTAATTTCCATCATGCAACATGGTATGCACAGTGATACTAAATTACATTATAATGAGATTTCCAAGGTGGGCCAGGAATATCAAAATGTAAAAATATTAGTGTCACTTGTAGTTAAACTTTTTGTATTATACATATTTAGCAAATTAAGCCTTTTAGGACGCCTGCACATAACTATTAAGTTTGTAAAATGTTATATTCTAACACTGAAGCTTATGAGATGATCAGAATGTATTTTCAATGCTTTGAAAATGCGTTCTTGTTTCGCGGCAATGTTCCCTCGATTATCCCAAAAGAAAACATTATTGAGTTTTTATTTGCCTTGCTAGATGTTCTTGATTTCAGAATAAAAGACATAGTATATCACAAAAAGCCGAGTACAACAATTGCTGCCTCTGAAATTGAAATAACTCTGCTCTCTACTAATCGACAAGTAAACATGTGTATTCAAAATAATGATGAACACTTTGAACATTTGTTATGTTGTAGTTTTTCTTTTCTGTTATGTTTTTTGTACTTTTTGATTTAAATATATTTTTACTCTCCTTTATATTACTTGGTCAATATATTTTCTTATTTATGTTTAGGTATAATAATAGGTTCTTTTATTTACTTTCATGTTATAGGCGGGAATGAATTAGATATCAATTTTTATACCCTTTCATTACTAATGAATAAATGATTTAGTTATAAGTAATACATTATATTATATTGATTTTTTCTCGTTATTGTCTACTTAGTTCATGAGTTATGAAACTTATTTTTGCTGTTTTCATATACTTAGATATACCTATATCTGTTAGGTAATAAAGATATATTATTATTATTATTTTATTTCAATGCCTAAAAAGACAAGACATGAAATTTAAAAGTAGTTAGAGAATTTGAAAACATTTAAAAGGAGGCTCTAACGTAATATATGCAATGAATTAAAAAAGCAGTGAGAAGATTGAAATGAATACATTTATTGAAGACTATGACGAAAATTCAAGTGAAAGCAAACTGTACACTGTCTAGTGACCCTATTAACATTAAAATAAAATTAGTACTCGCAATAAATAAATATATTTAATTTTTTTTATTTTTCTGGATAGTCTTTGTACGACTATATCTTCGTCAAGAAAAAAGGTAGCCACTTCTGGTTTTCACCATTCTCTTCAGTTTTTATGTGCTTCAATACTGCGATATTAAAAATATTAAAGAAATTTTAAAGAAAAAACAAGTAATATACATAAATTGAGAATAGCGCCCCCTGTTATTTTTATTTGAAAACCTCATAATTTCATACTAGATATCATTCAATTCTTTGAAAAATCATCTATCTAGTGAGCCCAGAAATGTTAAAATCCGTTTAGGCAAACCGAAATTACACCTACTTTTGTACGCAGACATACCCCCTCCACCCTCAACCCTCCCCTTCGTATGAGACTTAAATCAAAAAAATTCAAATGAAAATTGTATAAAAACGTCAGAAAATGTTGCTAGAATTTAATGAAAAATTATCGAATTTTTAATTGATCTTGAGCATTGCGCCCCCTTGCGATCATTTTGGAAACTTAAAAAAAAATTTTTTTGATGAAATTCCCTTGGTCCATTTTAATATCAAGATTTTTTTACGCCAGGTTGTACGATAAACGGTTGCCGAGATATGGCCGGTGGCCGAGCTTAAGCAGACACCCTGTATAACTTAATATCATGAAATACTCAACAGTATAACAATTAAATTATAATCATTTTATTCAGGCAGTGATCATAACTCACAATGATCCCAATTAAACCAGTTAAAATTTAAAATGCTCTGGTTTATTTTATGTAAGACCTTTGTAATATTTTACGAGACATATCCGATTACCCTAACACCATGAATTAGCAGTTTTATTTTAATTACTTCAAGGAAATTTAATAAATTTCCTTTACCGTTTCTTCTATCGAGTTACTGAACATCTCTTTCGCAGAATATAAATTCTCTAGTAATTGGATTTTAGGTATTATTATCTTTTCAGTTATATGGTTTACATGGATGCAAATGGAGATGCCGAGGGTAACTACAGTCTTATAGCTCGTAAACCTCTGCCGGAAAACGCGAGCGAATACGGATTATTTCCTGTCGGGATATTTACCGTTCACAGGACCGACGACGCTTTACCTGTAAGTGATTTCCACATTTATAGTATCGTTAAAATTCGCTGACAGATATTTGTATGTTGGACTGAATTTAATATTGAAGTATTTTATACGTCTCTTAGGTAACGTAAACAAGTTTTATCGAACATTAACAGTAGGGAAATGAAATTTGTATTAAAATATTTTAACGACTTGTTGCAAAATGTGTCATGTGTTTAGTGATCGATGATTTGTTCGCATAAAACTGACACAGAATTTTAAATATTTTTTTTTATGACGAGAGTAATTTAGCAAACGCATTTGTTTCAAAGTACAGATAGACAATTAAAAACATTTGAAAATTATATTAACAACATTCATCCAAAAATAAAATTCGCTACAGAAAAAGAACAAGATAAGTCAATAAATTTTGTAGATTTAACAATATCCCACAAAACAGACATATGGGTTTGCTATATACCATAAACCACACATAGATACAACTATACAAGTTCTTTTCATCGAATTTCTCACAAACTAGCAGAATACCAATCTGTGATCATAGACTAATAAATGTACCTTTGACCAATCATAACTTTAACATAAAACTAAATAGAATATACAATATAGCAGTCAATAATGGATATACAATAAATTTAATAAACAAAATTCTAACACAAAAACAAAGATCGCAAACTCTATCTCTAATTTATCCTAAAGTTACCAACAATAATAGATACCAATATAATTCCATCACATATTTAGGATCAATATCAGTTAAGATCGGAAATCTAATTAAAAAATCCAACTACGAATTCATATCATTTAAAACAAACAACTCGCTACAAAAATACATTAATGACAAAAGCAAAATAGAAAGAACTCAGTCGTTTATATGTTAACATGTCGAACTCAGGACTATACAGGATGGTTCACCGGGAATTGAATCGATCGATTGCGGAAAAACTGTAACTAGGAATGATCTGAAATTTTGACACTATACTAAAGTCGATGGGGGTCATTCGCCTAAAATATTTTCAAGATGGCGGCACTTTGAGCTATGCCGGAAATAGGCACCAACTTCCTAATTTTAAATAGAATACCTTGTATATTGTCAGGTTTTTAGGTTCTACGTGAAATTCTAAATATATTTCATGTATAATGTCATATATCTAAGTGTAACCCTTTTTGACTTATTGAAATTCTTATGTTAAATTAGACGTTTGCAGGCAGAAAATCAATACCACTTTTTCCATATAAAGATGAATTTATTATTTAATGTGAAGTAAATTCTCTCAAATAGATGGTCTAATTAAAAACTTACTTTTGTATAAAATTGTTACAATTATTAATACAGAGTGTGCGAATTATACGCCTGAAAACGAATTTGGAAAAATAGCCAAATGACAATTTTTTAAATGCGAAGCGGCAACTTTTATAATTTTATCTTATTCTGCATTAAAAATAAGGATCACTAGAAAGTCGATAAACATTTATGTCAAATTTATAAAAGCATCGCTATTAGTTATCATCCAAATGAATTATTCTTATGAAGAATTAATAGATATGATTAACGTTTTGGGTAAATCTGAAAGAAACTCATTGCTAACATCCAGACTTTATGCATAGCGATCCCCGGTAGAAGTCAACCGAAGCCAGAAACCTTTAAAAGAATAAAGGAACGATTCGAGTGAACAGAAAGTATTGAATATGAAGAAAAGGGCGGACAAAATCAATAACTGGTGAGGATAAGACGTTTATGGTACTTGCGAGTGTAGTCGAACACCCCCATACTAGTACTACGAAAATTAGTCGTCAGTTAGATGTTAATTGGGCAGCAGATAAGTTAGCCTGACTTTCACAATTTTTTTTGATTACCGAGGAAGCCACCTTCTATTAAAGGGGACACGTTCATCGTCACAATTTTCGTTATTATAACACATACGTAAAAACCGTCACTTTATCACATCTGGAAACTTTTAAAAACGTTGGGCATTAAATATGTGGGGAGAAGTAGTGAGTAGTTACAGTTACATAATTGGAATTTTCTACGGACGGATTTTCAAAACTTTTTGAAGACATGAACATTAAAATCATGAAACCGTTTACAAGAATATATCTAAAACGTTTTACGTAACGTTACTACTTCATTGGAAAACAGAATACTCACGTGCATTGCACAAAGTTGTGGTTATGTTGAACATAGTCTTTAATGACATTTGTGTCTCTTACTTTTGATGCTCATTAGTTTTAGGTTATTTAAATTGCGTTATTTTGTTGCTAAATTTTTTCTATCAAAGTTTTAGGACATCAATTTATAATTTTGAAAAATTACAGCCAAGTTGAAGAGCTTCAACAATGAAAGAATAAGAGCAATTAGGCAAATTAAATTGAAGATAGCAGCATTGTTTCATGCACCGTTTAGTAAGACGGCATCTTCAAATACGTCAGTAAACATAACCTTTATTTTATTTCGTTGTTAACCAACAGTAGAAAAATGAAACACTGCAACTGGAGATTGCCGGAATTAAAAAATTGAAATGCCATGCTCTTCATTGTATAAAATTAGTTCCGTGCATTTCCGTTAAAGCCAGAAATACATTAAAGCTTAAAGTATTTTTACAATATGTACAAAGCAACCATGAATCTTCCACTAATTGTTTTTTCCTCTATTTAAAACACAAAAGAGCAATTGAAGAAGCGGCTACTAATGACTCACCCTGTATAGATGATGATTTAATCAAAGATGTATTGTTTTGAGTTCAAACTATTCAGTTAGTTTATTCATCGATGAAAGAGAGTGTAGCTGATTGTTTTGAATTTTTGCTGCTGTCCTCTTACGTTTTCATTAAATCTAACCACAATTTTGTTTAAAGGTTATCTTTCACCTCTACAGAACATTAATGATAGTTCATCCCTCCCTGTGTGTGACATTAATGCTGATGAGTTTAAAGAAATGAAGATTTTTTTTTTATAAAAAATAGATTTGTTTCAGTTTAGTTATTATTATTATATTTCAATAATCTAATGTACGAGAATTATTTTAACATTTCTGTTTCTATTTTTGTGTACCTGTTTGAAAATCAACATATTATTTGCATTTGCTAGTCAATTTGAAGTGATTGCTAGCATGGTGCGACCATATGTTTCTGTAAATTACTTTTGTCAACAGAAGTAATTGCATTAGCTTCTAGATTTGCAGCAGTTTTCAATTTGAGGGTGTTTATCGCAAACAAATCGATTGGTATCATTTTTGAATTGGAAATTGAAGTTTACTGAGTCGATAGAGAATTCTCAAGCTTGAGAGGGTCATGTACACACATTTGGTGTGTGGGAAGCATGATATATTCAACTTGCCTACCCTATTTCCAACCACGAAGACGAAAACCTCAAATGAAATAAACGAAAAAAACAATATATGCGTAGCACATGCACTTGTGACAGGTATCAAAAAATCGTAACTTATTTGAATAATTTTCCAATAACCACGCCTTCAAGAATAAGTGAGAACAATGATAAGGATAATATAATTACTAAAAAAAAATCAAAGTAATTATACATAACACATAAATGCAAAATGAAATTATCTGTGTTACTTGTGTCGTTTTTATTATTGTCACACGCATAGTTTTATTTACTTATAATGTTAAATATTTAATATACAAAACATCAGTTCCCATGCTCGCAATAATTAGAATTCCTGCATCTAAGGTATCTGAGAAATATAATATTACCCTGATATACAAGCTGCTTATTAAATGCACCATTTCAACGATTGTTTTTATAACAGAATTCAAATTACTCTGCGGGGTGCCAAATGTGACCGTAACGATGAATTTAACCAAATATTCCTATGAAATGTCGTCAGAAAGTGAGTCTAGTTTACTGTTTTGCAGTTTTGTGGATCGAACACATTTTTCGTTTGTTTTTATAGAGCTTTTTGTATACGATAGTGCTTTTATAGAGAGTTTGGTGCTACGTCGGCTTGGAGTACCGTTTTCAAATACTCTATCATCGAAACCCTACCCTTGGCACACTTTGTTCTAAACGCACACACTCATCGTAGATAAAATCACGTATTTTCGGAGAAGATAGATTTGCTGATTTTGCTATTTTTGACGGACTTAGACGCATCATTAAGCATTTTTTCCCACACTTTTAATAAACGGGATGTTTAGTATTATTGAAATAGTCTTGTACAACATTTTCGTTTATATTATTTATGCAAATGATCAATACTTTCGGCGCAAAAGCCCATTCACACTACAACTTCGCCTACATTTGCGGCTATAAATGTAACTACTTTTAAACTGTTTTTAAACATCGTTGTTAACGGGGAATGCTCACTACCTCAATCAGTTTCTTCCAAATCCTGACTTTATTTTTTGAAATAGTTAGACAATTATTTTTTTGAATTCCTTTAAAAACTAAAAGAAATATCATAGCATAGTCGTTTTTCCGAAAATATATGTAGAAAAAAAATAAAAATTGAAATTAAACAAATATCCAAAATTTAAGGATACGACAATAATTTTAAAAATATTCTGACCACGTCCTTGAAAGAGTTGAAAAAATATTTTCTTAATTAAATTTATAATTTGGAAAATAGAATACATTCTGCAACACTAATTGTTGGAGAAATGTTAAAGTGAAACATGGTACGGTTACGGCTAGCAGGCGGAGTTTCGCCAGACGAGATTTATCTGTTCTGAGTACTCTAACAGAGGCATAAAGATAAGGGTTTTACGATCCCCATTTATTGGGTGTTTAGAGACCAGATTTTGTGAGTGAGCAAAAAAATAGACTTTGTGTGAGAACAAGGAAGATCTTATAAACTAGAAAGTATACCACTGAGAATGAAACGGTAGTTATAAATGTTAAGTTTTATTTAGAATGTTATCGACTGATTTGCATTCTCAAAAGCAGCAATTCTTTTATAAATGTATTCGTTACGTTTTGTTGATCAGCAATAGAGATTTAAATGTAGCTGACACTCTTTTATTTTTAAAGTTCTAAAAGAAATTACTTTGACGTCCAGGATAAGAAATTCACAAAAGAAAATTGCAAGATGTAAGGCAAGATCTAATGGAAATTCCCTCTACATCTAAATGTTATGAATTATTACATTTTGAATATGAGAGTCCTACGGATGAGAGCTTCGACGAAACAAAAAATGATGTGTGGCCACCACACGACTTCTTATACGTATTAGCGTTTCAAATTATACGAAATTGTTTTAAATTGTTGTAAATAGTTTTATATTAGAAAAATAAGCCGGATTTTAAGAATTTCCTTATATATAAATTATTCAAAATCCTATTATAATAAATCTCAACAGAATACATACTTTGCGAGATATTCGAAAGAAAGTGCTACTCGCTAAGAGTAAAAGCGGTACTTCCGATCCGAATTTTGAAATTTCATTTATACAAAAAATATTCCAAATCTAGCTCTAAATACGTTTATACTCTTGATAAATATATATAATTTACGACATATTTGCAAAAAATCGCTATTCGATAAGAGTAAAAGTGTTACTTCAGGTCCGAATTTTGAATTTTTTTATACAAAAGGTATTGAAAATTAAATTCTAAATACTTTTGTACTCGTAGCGTACCTGTCTAGACAGCATCACTTCCGAAATATTGGCAAAAAACTGATTTTCGATAAGAGTACTACGTAAAGAGTAAGACCTACTTCTGGTAGGAATTCAAAAACTTACATAATAAAATTCTTCTTAAATTTAATATTGAGTAGGTACATATGAATTCTTTATAAAATTGTTTAAACTTAGTACTTGGCGAAATATTGGCAAAATTCAATTTTTTTACTGAAGTAAACTACTACTTCCGGTCAGCCGATTTTTACTGAAAATCTAATCAAATCTCAAGAGGGAAATTGTATTCGTAAGTACAAAATTTTGAATTGATGACTGTAGCGGTTTGACCGCTATCGTGGTCACACACAGACACAGGCATTTTTTAAAAACCACATTATCGGTATCAGAGGACTTCAAAACGTGGACATCTGCAAAAATCTCGAGGTCAAAAATTTCACACATACATACTTCAAATTATCACAATACTTCCTTAAACTACGTATAAGAAAGTAAAAGGAATTATCCGGTAGATAAATATGTAATGTCGAGAATTAAAATATACTCAAAATTAAATTTGATTAAAAAGGGTTTTTTCAAAATTCCTACCAGGTCTTTTACTCTTTCGAAAATCAGTTTTCTTCCAATATTTCGCAAGTCATGCTTTTTAGACAGGTACCTTACGGATATAAAAGGATTTAAAATAAATAAATATATAAATAAATAAATAAACTTAATTTTTAATACCTTTTGTATAAAAGAAATTTCAAAATTCGTACCGGAACAATCTTATCGAATAGTAATTCTTTGAGAATATATATTACATTATGCATTCTATGGAGATTTATTAAGAGAATAGAAGTACTAAGAATAGAATTTTGAATAACTTTTGTATAAAAAAATTCTTAAATTGTATAATTTGAAAAACTCATCTGTATAAGTAGTGTGGCGGCCACACCTCATTAGTTTTGTTAATTTTTTATATAATAATTTACATACTAAAAGGACAAGAAATACTTCTTGCAATATTTTGGGTGAAGAATAATAATTTTATCTCCTACCTGAAATAGGCTGTATTGTATTGTATTCTGTCCCAACATTTTTATGGTTACATGTCCACGTGGATTTGAGTGACACATGTCTAGTGTCGATTCAACAAATCAAACGCGCTGTACACTTATAAATCAGAGGGCCTAACGGCTGCAACTTAACATACATATTCCATCTCATTCGCACCACTTGCGATTAGCACGACGCGACGGTCGAAAACGTACGTCGGTGTATACAACAATCGGAGAAATACAGGACGCGCCTCTTTGAAATCGGAGTTTCTACAATCTGGGAACACAGCCTTAAAGGCAAGCTGTGTCGCGTTGACAAACCCAAGTTGAAAGAATCCGTATAATATGCACATTAGAAGATTACATACTGAAGTGTTATTTCTTAATAATTTTTTTCTTTTAAAACTTTTAATTTAGAGCAAGGTTACTTAAAATAAATATTATATCCGATATATTTTCTAAAAAAAATCAAAATAACAACCACAGCAAGTTTGTTATTTTCAGAGTCCTTATTATAATATTCGTACTTTACAATAAATAATATAGAGCTTGCTACGTATCATTGTATTACTGCTATTACGGTGCCCAATTTCGATTTACTTTTTTCATTTGAGTACAGTCTTGGAATGTGTAAACCTGACATCCGATCCCTAATCATTACTATAAAACAATACAGGACCTAAAACGGATCCCTCTGGTACAACAATTTCATTACTAACAATTGTAGAGTTATGTCGCCAAATATTTCCGCTTATGTTTTTCTTCAGTAAATTGCTTGCCACTATGAAAATATGATATATCGTAGGATTTGCCACGAACTCCATAATATGAAGGCACTTTTTCAATATGAAGGGTTTTATTTATTCAATTGAGAGTAAAGTCAGATCAACATATTCGAAACGTTTGCTATATGAATGAATTTATAAGAAAACTAATCAGTAATTACATAAGTAATAATAGTATTTGATGATAGCAGGTTGGTGTCTATCAAAAAGAAAAAAACGTAAGTGGCATTTTGGATTCAAAAAGTGATTATAGTAGATTTTAGAATTACAATATATAAAAGTCAATTGTCTCGCTCTTTTTAACACGAGCGATTAATACGGCACAGCTATACCCCAAAATTGACGAATTGGGGCGACACTTTTCTGAGAACCTGGCCCATCTACGGTCCGAACGAAAGTGTCACGTGACGGGGACTACGGTCCCATGTGCCTTAGGCTATTTTCACGTCTTCGAAGAGAGAAGGAGGGCCCGAAAGGAGTTTTTGAAAATGTTAGTACGTACAGAAAAAGACTGTGCATCGTAGCATTTTGCCGTAAGGCCTACGTTTAGAAAATTTTATCGTGGACTAGGTTCGATTTTAAAATGGCGGTGGATCGGCACATATGACCGTGACACCTCAAAGTTCGGATAAGGTTAAGTTAAACGCACGAAAAATTCAATTTCAGGTTATAAATTATCAAAACCGTCAATCAGTTTGAGTTCGCGATATGGCATTTGCCGGGAAACGTCAAAATTGGCGGAAAGCATATAACACCAGTCGTGCAATACACCACATAATGAAGGCCGACAAATAAAGAGATTACGAAGGAAAAGTGCATTTTTAATTGAAATCTGGTACCTTTCAGATACGTATTAGTGTTGTTATTATTATCAATTGTTACTATTTCTTTTCTATATGAATATATGAACAATGCCGACGGATATGATAAAATAAACTTAAAGTGTATCATCGCACGTAAGGCCAGTAACAAATATAACGATCTTTCTATGTTTTATTAAGATATATTAAATACAATGACACTCTATTCATTATATATGTCATCGAAATGTCGCCACGATGACAGCTCGCGAGAGAAGTACTAGCTATTTTTTGCTTGAAACTGGACGCAAAAAAGTCAGGCCAATTTCATACAACGAAGAACTTGAAGCAAGACTAAATAAAGAACCATCTGAGTTTTGCCTTTTGGGCCTGCCAAATTACGTTAGATGCACACGAATTATACAAAACCTAAATGTCAACAGAATGTTGGAAATATATCAATGTTCAAGATGTAGTTATATAAATTTAAGCCATTTTACGAATGAAATCATTTAATAACATTTCTCATCGATCTTTCCACATACAAATAATAGGGTGAGTTTTCTTTATTTGTCAGATGTGTCCGAAACAGTTCGAAATAAAATAAATACATCAAATAAAATTCCCATAAGCATTTATGTAATTTCGTTTACCAATTCAGTTATAGAAGCAAGCATTTAAAGTATGCGACTGCGGGTTGGCACCAACTAATCAGAAGTAATGCAAGAAACTTCAAACATCCGATTGAAGTTTGATTTTCGACGATAGTCTTACGAAAATTGGATTTCAGCTATCACATGTAAGTACAATAAAAACAGTAACGAGTTTTTAAAATTATAAAAATGCTTCTTAATACCAAAAAAAAATAACACGCAACAGCCACATTTACTTATGTCAACAATGACAGTTAAACGTCAACTAATTTCAGACGCAATGACAATTTGAGCAAAAACTTAAATTAGACGTATATACAGGCCACGTCAAAAGTTTAGAAAACCGGGCATTATAAAGAGCATCAAGGCGATGCTCGCGTTTTAAGCGATTCAAGCTCGAAGAGATTGAAAATTCAACTAGTTATGTTCATTAATATCAACTAAAAATATTATTATTTTAGGTATGTAAACCAAGTATTTACTGAAAGAATGATCTTACATTGAGTTTAATAAGAGAAATTGTCTGAATTCCACCCATTTACCTCACAGAACAATATTAAATATAATAGTTCCTTAAGATTTAATAACTTTTGCAGTGTCAGTCGAAAATAGAGTGCATTAGTTAAGACAAAATTATTTCTAAAATAAATATCTAAAAATATTCAATTCGCTCTGAATTTCATTAATTTGTATAAAAGTATTTACCTCCATGTACTGGTATGTATGTACATACATGTAATACAAATATTATTATCAAAACTTTATTACTAATATAAAATATCCTCTTTAATCTATTCCCAGCTGCAAAGCGTGTTTATTTTATTGGTGCCTCTACTTTTGATATTTATATTTTAAGTAGGAGTACGCACATAAATATAAAATTAAATTATTATTTATTTTAATATGAATATTTTAATTATAGGCAACTTAAATATTCTATCCGGTTTATATTTTGAAACATAACATCATATGTACGTATTTTGAAACTATAAAATTTTGTTCAAAGTAGCAAATATTAATAATTTTCTTACTTTGCTAGACTTTACATGATCAGTATTATATTAGTAAAAAACGTAAACACAATTAAAGAAAAGAAATAACTTTTATAAAGTGGTATTTTTTTATTATTTATTAGTGTCAATGCTGTTAATTTTGGGTTATTTTAATAGTCTGTATTGATTAAAATGTTATAAACTTTGTTTGATTCACAATCTAAGAAATGGTTATCTACCATTTTTAAATATTGTATTTCTATTTATGAAGCAAATTGAAAAAAAAACGTATTAGTTTTAAATGTCAAGCCTGACAGAATGTAGAGTTTTAATTATTCCCCAATAACATCTTATTGATTCCCATATTAATGGTTATTTAATATAAAGTTATAACGGAAGGGTGTCACTGATATTTTAAGCAATATTGATATTGCCAGTGCCAATTCATTGCTCACTCCTGATGAAGCTAATAAACATTGGCGAAATATTTCCACCATATATACAGATGTTAACGATTTAGGTTTTATTATATATTTGTATATGTTTTATTTATATATATTTTGATGCCTACTTTGCCTATGTCTAAATATATATAAAACAAATAAGTTGGTAATAACATACCAATGGCAGCTAAACACCTTCTCTTTCTCCCAGCTTCACTTTTTGTCAAAAATGCTCTCTCCTTCTTTTCTGTTCTCCTTGGTATAAACATAGTTTTACCACCTTCATTGATAACATTTTATTGTTATGTATATGATGATTACATTTCAACAAGTAACAATTTTGAATAAAATAATTTCTTCTGTTCTTAGAGTTAAGTCATAATATAATACTTCGTCTTGCTACAATAGCTTGAATCTGATCCGTCTTGTATAGTAAGTATAATCGGATTATAAAGTCGCGTTTGAAATTACAAGAACCTTTCATGTTTACTTTAAACATCTCTAACATAAGCGTATAATATCCTTGTCGGCATAACACACATTCTGAGGCAAGTAGATATAGCATTGCTCTAGTAGTAGTCGCAAAAGAACCTATACGATGTAATTCAGAAATATGCAATCATAGAACAAGTTACTTTATGTACTTAAGGTAGAAGTATCGAGTGAAAGGAACAACTACAGAGAAGTCAAATAACATACCATGAAAGCAGCCCGAGTGTGCGATTCATAAAACACTGACAAAGAAATACTTAACGTGATTTTTGTGCAATTTTGCGTTTGTTGTAATGTAAAATAGATAATAAATCATGTTACGTATTGCATTAGTTATGCAAAAATTTGTAGAATTACAGTTTTTTGGAACTCACCTATCTCGTGAAGAGCGACACTCGATTATAACATCTCAAAAGGTTGGTGACGCTATAACTGTGTTCTACTGTATTTATTTTTAAATTATTGTAACGGAAAATGTAATACGCAAGTATTGCGAAAGGGGATTATTGGAAATTGACCAAATATTTGAACGTTATATTGTCCATAAATATATGGAGAACTTCGGCAACTCTGTTGACCAATAAAGTTGTCCATATATTTCGGTTTAAAAGACACGCGGTGAAGGTTCTTCATCGTGGCAGGTCTTAATTAGTGATATGCACCGTTCGCTTGAAAAAATGAGCAAGTGCACGCAATACAAAATGAAACGGTCTATTTACTTACTCTTTCATTAAGTATTTAGTACAGACCGGACACGAAAGGTTGATGACTCATCGCCCATGGGCGCACTATTGAAATGTATTTTTAAAGAGGTTTCAATTTTATTTGTATAATTGGATAACAAGTAGGTTGTGATCTATAAAATACAAAATACCTTATTATTTGTTCATTTTGTAGTTCTAGTCGAGTAAAGGAGTATTAATATTTACTGGCAACACTTTCTCAAGGTTCTCTTCTTTTTGAATGAAGTACATCCTTGTAGATATAAAACGTCTTTTCTACATCGCAACTGGTTATAGGTGCATACTAGAAATATTCTTTTATTTCAGATTTTGTGTCATTGTCCCCATACACAATTGCCGCAATGTTATTAAATCTAGATTTCTATTAAAAACTGCGTCTAACTTTTGCTGAAGGCTACATCCGAAGTCAATTGGAATACTTTTAAAGTTATTAATAGCCACATCTAATGTGGTTAATCCGTCTTTCAATTTAAGATTTCGATTTTCAAAATATAAGATTAGTTCAGGCAATTTCCAAAGTGTTCCTGAAGGAATAACAACTGATTTTTTAAATTGGGGATTTGTGTTAGTTCCTTGCACACAGAAATACTTCGAGCATCGTCATTTAAACATGTAACGAAATTTTGTAAACAATCGAAATTTTCTGCATAAAAACTAGTAGCTTCCAACAATGTTCCCCATCAAGTTATTACTGGCGAGAGAGGCAGTGACAAACACGGAAGTTTTCCCCTATAAAGAGATATTCGCGATGGTGATTTTCTGAAAATTTTTTTAAAACCGGATACAAGTCTATCAACTTCCTGATAGGTGTCTCTGATATATTCACAGATTCTGCGGAGAGCATGTGCTACACAAGTAATATGCAGCATATAAGGATATGTTTCTTTAATATTATGCCTGTTTTTAACATATATGCGGCACTGTCACTAACAAATAAAAGTATTTTTTCCCTGTACCTGTCGTCCGAATGAAGCATTTTGTGCAAATTCTCGTCAATGATTTTAGCAACTGTTTCCGCATCAACTGTGTTTATAACTTTAGATGCTATTATAATAGTTGGGCAGAAAAGTTCGTATCGTTTCTATGACATGGCGCCACTAGAATAAAATCCATATCATTTTTAGTTAGTACCAACCTTCAAAAGATACGTGTATAAATTTGACAGCTGTCTGATTATTAGCTTGTGAGATACAGCATTTTGAGTGAAGCAACTTTTGTTATTTTGAAAAAAATGGATAAAAAGGAATTTCGTGTGTTAATGAAACACTGGATGAAAAAAAGTGCTACTGATACCAAAAAGTGGCTTGATGAGTGTTATCCGAACTCTGCGCCGGGCGAAGCAACCAATAGTGGTTTGCTAAATTCCGTACAGGCCATATGAGCACCGAAGACGATGAACGCAGTGGACGTCCAAAAGAGGCTGTTACGGACGAAAACATCAGAAAAATCCACAAAATGATTTTGGAAGATCGTAAATTGAGGTTGATTTGTATGACTAACACTCTAAAGATATCAAAGGAACGTGTTGGACATATCGTTCATGAATATTTGGGTATGCGAAAGCTATGTGCAAAGTGGGTGCCGCGCAAGCTCACAATCGACCAAAAACAAGAACGTGTCGATGCTTCAGAGCAATGTTTGGAGCTGTTCAACCGCAATAGAAGTGAATTTTTGCGTCGATATGTGACAATCGATGAAACATGGATCCGCCACTACACTCCGGGGTCCAGTCGGCAGTCATCTGAGTGGACTGCACGCGATGAACCGAATCCAAAGCGTGGAAAAACACAACAGTCGCCCGGTAATGTTATGGCGTCCGTATTTTGGGATGCACATGAAATAATTTTCATCGACTATCTTGGAAAGGGAAAAACCATCAACAGCGACTATTATATAGCGTTATTGGAGCGTTTAAAGGACGAAATCGCGAAAAAACGGCCCCATTTGAAGAAGAAGAAAGTGTTGTTTCATCAAGACAATGCGCCGTGTCACAAATCGACGAAAACGATGGCAAATTGCATGAATTGGGCTTCGAATTGCTTCCGCATCCACCGTATTCTCCTGATTTGGCCCCAAGCGACTTTTTCCTGTTCTCATATCTCAAGGGAATGCTCGCTGGAAAGAAATTTAAAGCCGACGAGGAAGTAATCGCCGAAACAGAGGCCTATTTTGAGGCTAAAGACAAATCGTACTACAAAAATGGTATTGAAAAGTTGGAAGATCGCTATAATCGGTGTATCGCCCTCGAAGGCAACTATGTTGAATAATAAAATTGAATTTTGCCAAAAAATGTGTTTTTCTATAAAACGATACGAACTTTTCAGCCCAACTGTTATATGCGTTATATTGAATAGTTGGATGTAGTACACCAGCAACAACATTTACCACATAGCTTCCTAATATATCGACAGTTTCGTCGGACTTATCCATACGTACTGATTTGAAAGATGTCTTCTAATGCATTCTACTGTTTTCGTGAAGCACTTAGAAACATAATATTTGCGTAAGGTGGATTCATCAGGAACATTTCGACCAGTATATTTTTGGAGAAATGTTCTGTACCGATATTTTATTCAGAATCACTGACAATGGAGGACATACAATCAGTATGACCCTTAATCCCACTCGTCATTGTTTCACGATGCCATTCTCGACGTTCTTCCATATCATAGTAACATAAACAATGTTCTAGATCTAAATAAATGTTAACTAAAATTGTATGCGTTACACCCGCAACAACGTCGAAACTTATATTTTATTGACCAGGTGAGTCACGATATGGGGAGATCACGATAGTGAAGAGGTGGGTATTGAGAAACGCAGGGCCGAGCTAACTCAAGTCGCAGATGGCGTGTCGGTTCAGATAACTAAAGTAATGAACTGAGCGTCGGTCGGCGACGACGCAAGCGACGTTGTCCGGGCACCAGGATACTGTGCTACCTTACGGTAACCTACCTGCGTTCCCTACTGATCTGCCACTGGCTGTGTCCCTCCAGCGGGTTTCCTACGAATCACCCTGTATAGGTCGGCAGCGCCAAATCTTATTCAAATGCTTGTCACAACAATAGCAAAAAAAAAAGATAGGTCGAGGTAAAAATAAAAGAGAAATTACGATGTGTAGAAAGTTCTATATTATTTGTATGTTTTTTTTTTGTAATTGCATCAAATTAACAAACATGTATAATCAATATACGAAATATAGTGCACTATACGACCAAGAAGATCTTGTTAATTTATCAAAAATTTTAATCATGGAAATTATCTTATCATGTTTTAAAATTTAACAAATAGAACCTCTGCGCTTCGGCTGGAGGATGGTCGGCTGCAGAAACGTTTCGTCGCCTTACAGGCTATTCTACAAAAGGTATTTTACAAAAGCCACCAACGGCGATGTTCTATGTTATATAATTAAAGAAAAATGATTTAAGATTAGCCCTTAAGACTTTAAAGAAAAATATAATTAAGTGAAAGGTAAAGCGTTAAATTTACAAAATCATGGTTTGAATACAATATAAAAATTACGAATTAATTAAATAACTTGTTTACAAATGATAATATCTTGAATGACGCTTGCAAAAAAAACAAAGAAAAATTTAGTAATTGGCACAAAAGATTCTACTGAGCTTACGATATAGAATTTACAATTACTTAAATAATTTAAATAGCTCAGAAATTAAAAAAACATACATGAAAGTCAAATTTTTAACAGTAAAGAATTTTCTAGAATTTATTAAATTAAAATTCAACACATCAAAGAGAAATATTACGGTAATGAATTTACTAGAATTATTATTAAATTAAATAATCTACACATCAAAGAGAAATATTATTACGGTAATGAATTTACTAGAATTATTAAAACGAAGATTAACATTCAACACAACAACGTGAGCCCTTATCAATTCTTCATAGGGTCACTCTGTATACAGCGAAACAATTTGCAATATAAAAAAAAACGATAATTTAATTAGGATTGCACGTGACCTCGCAATTGATTAAGTGGTGCATTAGGTATTTATAGCCACTCAAATAATCTTAGATCAAATAAAGGTAAAGTAATGACCAGAGTACTGGCACAAAGATATCGACAATTAGTCGAATGTTACGTTGAAAACTACAAATATAGTTTCACTTAGCTGACAATACAAGTCGCAGGTAGGCACGCTAACTGAAGTCAAGATGGCGGAGGCCCCCTTGTTGGACGGTGAAAATTCCACTCCAAAAGTCAAGATGGACGTATAGATGCAACTATAACAGCGACGTTGGCAGTCAATTCGTTCATAAACGGGAATATGCGGCGGCTATATGAAGGCTTAGCCCCGTACTAAAAATCCTATTTAAGTAGAAAGGAAAAAAACACAGAGATAAAAACCCGAAAATTAACACAGAATTCACCCAACTCACCCCAATTTTAAATGGAGATCCGCAAAACTAACCCTTCGAGTCACACAAATGCACAAAAAGATTCAGAAGCCCAACCACGTGGATTTCGTAAATTCAGAGAAAACGTTATATGCGGTAAAATTTACGATAATTCACCTAACTAAGGTAACGATACTTGCTACTTATTAAATCAGAGCCGCTTACGCGTAATATCTTCATAGACAAAGTAATAAAATTACCAAAAGAAAATAAGTAGTTGCACAGTTGTACCTTATACAAAAGGCACTCGAAAAGTGAAGTCAAGAACGTGGTCTTCCGGATAATTTCGATACAACCAATCCGCGCACGCCCATAATTTGACACACTCGGAAAAGAGTTCGTAATAAAAAGCGGGAGAATTGAAATAACAGTGACAAACACATGATCCAATTACAAGGAGAGAGAGTCGATAACGTGAGCTATATAATTAAACACACAGACATGCTCATATCATAGATGAAGATAAAATTTACTGAATCACCCCTACAATGCACACAAAATTTATAAAGTTAGGTAATGTGAAAGGAACATTCACGCCAGAAAGTTGGCAATGCACGATCCGTCAGACACATCGACGCACGCAAGACGTCTAATCAAATGGATACGTAAACAAACGCTAAACAAACCAGCACACATAACCAATGTCTGGAACCCAGGTAAATAGACTAAATCTGACCAAAATACACACGCCCACGAACAGACGGCGTAGTCCGATCTATACATACTTTGCAGGCATAATACATCGCAGGAAGATACGACGATTCCCTTCTGAAGGTTATGTACACGAAAGGCACAGACAATGAAATTTCTGTACGCGTCCACGCTGTCAATCAACAAGTGCATGCTCGGGAAGGAGGAAAATAAGTAAGCACGAAGTTTAAGGCTATTCACATGCCACAAAATACTTTTTTCCTTTTTAGCGAAGAACAGTCTATAAAACCATAAGAGGTTATTCGATTGCCATATTACTTGATTCAGGTGTAGTAAAACAAGCAAGGTGTTAAATGAATATTCTATCACTAAATTTCCCTCTACAATGTTGAGGACAGGAAAGCAGTAAAACTAGGTGGAAACAAACAAATGTACCCATCTGTCGAAGCCCGAAAGGCAACATGTCGATGAACATAACAAAGTTACAGCTGGAAAAGTAATTATAAATACGTACACAATGCAGGTAGGTCGAAATGGCAATACAAATGGCCTCGGAAAATAGGTATTTTATACGTAGGTCTAAGTACATTTACACAAGTAATTAACCTTATCGTGGGAATGTCCCCAAAAATTAGATTTCAATAAATTTAACGAAAGCAATAGAAGTGAGTTAACGCAATAAATATAGCATGTCATACAAGTTCACCAGAGATATATATATATCAGGCACGCTCGAAAAGTTGCAATTTAGAATATCATACAGTGTGATAGCATAAGAAATACGAACATTAGCAAAACGTAAAAATAAGCATAACAGTTATTGAAACTCAACGAAATCCAGTGCACACTTACGTCAAGATAATTGGGAGAAGTAGATCCAATGAAACGGTATTAAACAGGAACTATTACAAAAACGAAGTATGTTATTAACGGTCAAAACAAGGAAAAAACGAAAGTAACATAAGTAAGAATAGGTATATACATATATAACTTTATTTATCTTACGAAATATAAGGTAAATATAATAAATTTTAAAAACCCCTCACGCTTCTACCTACGCCGATGAAGAAAGGATTTTAGTCGTAAATTCCTTTCTTGATGCGCCTTTTTTGCTCTCGTTTTCGGGACAAAAACAGATGTTGCAGTTCACCATATGAATAGTGCTATTCAGTAACTGCGTGCTGTTTACATTATTTCTTTGCTCCTTCGTAATTTAAACCTGGGACGTCCGGTGTATACTAATTAGAAACCCCAGAAGTTCTCGCGCTTGTTGCGTTGACGCCGTCATTATTACTTTCCTCAGCAGCGCTTTGCTTGTGCGTTGTTATTGAACTAATGCCGTTTTACCGAGAGCCGTCAGCTGTCAAAATTTCTGAATAAATGCAAATATCTCAAAACGAATAGACATAGACAAATACTGCGTTACAGAAACTTGTATTAAAATTACCCAAGGAATTCAAATATATAATAATATAGAATATAATCATTTTAAATTTGTTCGTTATTGTGCGCAAATAAAACAGTCTGTATAATAATTTTCCGTGGTAGAGACAATAAGTATTAAAAAAAAAAAATTTTAGCAAGACAATGAAAGTATCAAAAAATATCGCATTATTCTTACAACCTGTATACTTCCACAGCAAGAAAAATCGTACTTTGTGTGAAAATTAAATTCCATTTAGAAAATATCCAGCTTTTTTTAATTGGTTAAATTTGCGGAAACGTTCTCTCTCGCCATCAAGAAGAGTCTACAAATTTAAAAAAAAATATAAACGAAACTCTCTGTCTCTCTTAACAGCAGTACGAAAGGGACAGTTGCAAACACACATCACGAAGCAAAAAAAGAACAAAAGCCAAAAAGCATTAACATTAAATATGTACATACGTAAGCAGTATTTTAAATTTCCCTTTTAAAAGATTAAGTTTCTATTCCACTGGTAATTTGGAATTGGGGATTATATTTTGGAACGAATTCTAAAAACGAAAACACTTTTTCATTACTTTCTAAATTCCACCAGTTTAATCAAGTTTTGTGTGACTGGTTAATAAATTTCAAATCAAAAGCACCTCTTGAAATAGATGATGTTATTTCGTTTAAATTTCAAATATATTTCTTATTCTTAAATTATTGCGTTTGAAGGGGAGAGAGAATACGTTTTGGTTTTGAGTTAATATGTATAGAAATGTGTCGGGTTGGATCAGCATTATTTTTATTTAATAAAAATGTGCGTATACTGATGATTGAAGTTTGGGGGTAGCAGCGTGTGTTCAAACTTTTATTAGAAATCAGACCCTTGTCAGATTTTTATCTACCCCAATATCTTAACGTCTGTCAGGTGAGACTGCGAAGTGATACATTTTAATTTTTTTCTCTATACGAACTTATTGGCTAGTGTTGGCAACTTAACTGGCATTCAGTCAATAAATTTCGGAAAATTATCGAAAATGTATAGACTTTAAAATGAATTTGAAGCAACAGAGTGAAATTATATTAGCATTTTTATTTTTGGAAGCTAAGTTAGAGATTACGTACGTATTTTGTTAGTGGACGACTATAAATTTCTCAACAATAAATAATAAATTGAAATAGATGATTTTATCTCTTTCCTAGTTAATTTATTGTTTCTTAATATTATACACTCTCTGTAGTAGTTTTGGAATAGCAAAAATAAACTGTAATTTGGAAAGAAAACATCACAGCAGTTTGATACACCTTTCAGGCCCAGTGCATAATAACTATAGACCGGACGTACCAGGTTTAAATTACGACGGAGCAGAGAAATAATATAAGCAACACGCATTTACTGAGTAGCACTATTCATATATTGAACTGCAACATCTGTTGTTGGCGCGAAAACGACAGCAAAAAAAGTGGATTTTACTGGTAAATTCCTTTCTTCATCGGCGTAGGTAGAAGCCTATGGGGTTTTTAAAATTTATTATATTTACCTTATATTTCGTAAGATAAATAAAGTTCTATATGTATATACCTATTCATACTTATGTTAGTTTCGCGTCTTCATTGTTTTGACTGTTAATTACATACTTCGTAATTTTTGTTTCTAAATCATCAAAGGCACTATGTGAGAATGTATGTTTTTGGTGAAAAAGAATTGGCTTCGTATGGAAAAGTTATTATTAGGGATCAATAAATATCTTTATATATATACATATATAATAGCAAGATAATATTTCTTTCAACCAGCATTTTTTTACTCATTATATTGTTAAAGGAATTTTTTTTTTATAGATGTAAAATAACAATGTTTTTCATTACTGATATTTAAAGTGAAATATAAACATGATTTATTTTTATATGAAATTAAGCTTTTTATTTCATTATTGACCTTATCCCAAAACAAAAACTAAATAAGAGACATAATAATAATAATAATAATAATAATAATAATAATAATAATATTGATTTATTTGCCCAACAGATATAATCCAAGACAGGACAATAATAATAATTAAAGAGTAATACACGCTCTACATATAATCAACAAAAAGATAACAAATGAAACTAAACTAGATATAAAGATATACATAAATACTACAAATTAAAAACATCCACAAAAAAAATGTTAGCATTCACAGATGCATGCATCATACCAGAACAAAGGAAGAAAAATCACTGCAAGAACTCACAAGAAATTATAAATGATATGCTGTTAAGAAATAGGCTTGTAGGTAGAATATAACAATTTTTAATGCATTCACAGCATTCATAAAAAAAAACTAATGCAATTCTTGTAACGTTAAGGTTATAGCAGTATGTAAGTAAGATGCAATATTATTTAAAACAAATATTTCCGAAAAAAATCTTTTCTCCATTATTACAACAAAAGAATGATAAAAGTTTTTGAAAATCCACACGTTATTCACAGTATTTATTTTCAATCCCGAAATATATCGATGTTTCTTTGTAAACAGTATCAACTTGACATACAAAGGAACAAGACCCGGAATATCAGTAAGGATGGAGTATTTGACGTAAGGTTCGAAACAACTTCTCAAGTCAAATCGTGTTTGCATAAAATTTAAAAAAATAGCTAACATAAGTTCAACTAGGTTTTCATATAAAAAAATCATAATCATTTTACTATAATGAATACAGAAAATATCATGAATAAAATTTAATCTCGTTGGTATATTAGTAAACTGTTATTAAATCCGAAAATTTATTACCATTGTTTAGCAAGACATCGACGTGTTTCGACCTATTTGTCTTACACTTTACAATGGCAATTTCATACTTTATCGTGATATAACGATATGGTAAATTTACTCTTTGATGTTTAATGTAATAAAAAATTCGCACACTGTAGTTAAAAGGATTGCGGTATTGCTTCACAATTTAAAAATTTATACGTATACAGAGTGATCAATGGCATAAAGAAGATATATTTTTTTAAATTGAGTACCATAATATATTCAAATTTAGATTTTTCATTAAAACAGGAGTACAATTAATAGAGTAGTTAATCGTTAAAGCTAATATTTTTCGAGATATTTATGATTAAATTCAAGAAATGACATTCACAGATGTCTTTTTAATTGCCTATAATTCAGGAATGCCCTGACAGAACATGAAATATTTTGGTGTGACGTACAGGCATAGTAGATACAGAAGAAGTTATGAAAATTTGGCGTCAACACTTTGCGAACCTACTGAAACAAGGGGTGACGGAAAATAGCAACTATGAAAAGAAAGAAATATCGACAGCACAACCGCTGGTAACAGACCCTACATACGAGGAAGTAATAACCTATCGTCGCTATTCTAGAAGATATTCAAAGTTATTCTAAAGTCTTATTCATGACACATTGAAAATCACGGTAGTAGTGGAAAAACACAATCGATGTTGTAAAATGTTGATTGGAATAATGTTGAAGTCTGTCAAACTTTCGTAAAAATATAAAAACAATCGTCTTATTATTGACTTCTGTTAATATTATTTATTGCTAGAGTCGTTGTTGAACGGAGGTGTTCCTAGCTGTTCTAAAAGAATTATTTATTTTAATCGATACAAAATATCTTTTTTCATTCATATTAAGGCTGGACGCCCGCTTCAAGCTGAGTTCGATTTGAAATGGGCGTACCACTGCTTTTCGTGCAAATGTAAATAAAAGACAAATGTTTAAGGGTCCGCGTGCTCTGTCTTATGCTGAGGAAAAAGATAGAGAAAAGAACTTGTCACCTAATCTAATCTGCCTGTAATTTATGGCTGCGTTATGGTCTCAGATAATCGCCGGTTGGCCCACATATTTGCCAGTCGGGAAGCAACCGCCCCTAAATTATACAATCTATATTTTCTCAAACACACAAAAAAAGTGAAGCTGGATATGTAAAATCACCTGCCGGATTCAAATTTTGAGTTGGAAAATAAAATCGAAATCGCAAAAAGGTCGAAAAATCGTTTTTTTGTGTAAATTTTAAAATTTTCATTTTCTTCAATTATTAATACTTATCTCGTGATATCTCAGCAATGCAGAGAGCTAGGGATCTGTTTTTTTTTAAGGTTATACCCTAAAGTATTTGGATGATACTAGTGTTTTCGATTTTTCTTTATGGTGTGTAAATTTTATAAAAAAAAAAAAGTTTTAGTAGACCACCAATTTGTGTAAGCTATTTTTCAGCTATCGAGTAACTAATCTTATTTTTCAGAATTTACCCATATATATGTGAAACAAAATAAAGCCAACATTCCAAAATTATTTTTTGTGCAAGAAATAAATTTCTAGATCGTTTCAGAAGCAAATTATTGCGAGTCAAATATAATAACTATACTCCCTGCGCGCAAGCCGTGTGAGTCCTAGCATGCGCTTCTAGCAGGTATACCGTTAAGGACGGGAAGAGATATTGCTTTTACTTTCTGATACGTAGTATAAGGAAGTATTGTGACGCTGAAAATTTTCGACCTATTGTAAAGAAAATATCAACGGTTTCGATAAAATAATGTCCGAGTAACGATTACTTTCTTAACATACACCGATCTCAGAAGTATTTTACAAACCGCGTAGAAACTGCCCGAAATGGTAGGCGGAGCTACCTCTCGACACCATGTGCGAGCGTACCACATACTATATTTGATTTCAGTGAATTTCGCCCAAATTTCAAAATTTTGTTTTCCGTTTCGTGACCTTATTTTTAAAAATTAAGAAAAAATAAAATTTATGTATTGCTGTTGAGTGTTACATAATTTTAAATAAAGGCTTGTTTTTTGAAATTTCTTACATTTTAATTTTTATTTAGGGCCCTTTGAACAATTTCGAAGAAATTACGATTTATCCATTGAAAGGCATTTTTTTATTAAATTAGCGTGTAAATTCGGTAAGGTTTTCATGAAAAATACGATTAGGAAATGGGAAAAACGATTTCGAGGCCGGGCGTATAGCCTTAAGTACTTTCCTCATTAGGGTAGGCTGTTTTTTAAGTTTTTTTAAGTAATCAATGTTGGTGTACATGACATAACAATCAAAATTATGCACAGTCACAAACCATTAAATAATAGCATGGTCATGTCTAATGAGAAAAGTATTTGAAGGTAAGGTATATTGGAAATGTAAAGTAAGGAATAAAATTATCTCTACTTGTTGGCATTTTTCTCGGACAAGTCAATTTTTATTTTTAAATCCCCATCTTTTAACATAAATCATACATTTCTAACGTAACCAGTGGCGGCGTAACGGGGGTCAACTCAAAAAGTTTAAATGGCAATAGTTGTCAAATAATACATTTTCGAAAAGATCGTTTCATTCTCTATCTCGTGGTGATTTTTTTTAAATGGGTCGACTAAAACAAGGAAACATTGTTATCAATATTCCATGACTAATAATATTTCTTTGACTTTTTTTGGTGTGAAGTTTTTGCTTTTGCTTATCACAAAATCGTCTGTCAATTACTTGTTAACGGAGTTAATAGGTTTGGTGACTCAAATTTTGAAAGAACTGCCTTATTACACTGTATTCATTAAGCTACAATTTGAAATAAGAACCAAATGAAACGTCTAACTTAAAAAAATTAATTAATCTTAATTATGCTAAGTTGTGGTGATAAACGATGTACAACATTCAGCGATTGCCTCTATTGGTAGAAAACGTTCTTTATTTATTAATCGCACCTCGTATATACTACTCTATTTTACGTACAATTATGGGACAGCATTTATTAAAATTGCTGTTGCAGCTAATTTTACAACGGTCTGCATGTTTTTGTCGATATTGCAATATTTCCGTAATAGTAACTCATTTAATATTAGATCAGCTACTTAAATATAACAACCAAAAATAATTATGATATTGTTAAACATAAAATCTATTCTTTTAATTACTACGTGCATATGCCAGGTGAGTATTATTATTAAAAATGGAATATGTACTATATTTGTTAAATTCTCTTAATTAAAACGGATTTTCATTAAACTTTCCAGACTGTATCAGGCATAAAGTCTATTGGAATTCCCACTGAACGAGAACAAATTAATCTCCTGACTAACGTTCAGGAAATATTCGAAAACATCAAACTACTTGTTAATGACGAAAGTAAATCCACAGTACAATCAGTCACGGAAGACGTTGAGAAAATGATAAGAAGAGCTCAAGAACATTTAATATTAATAGAGGAACTTGCCATAGTTAGTACGTATATAAATATCAAATAATGGCTGTAACTTTTTATTAGTTTATACTGTGCAGATTTTAACGTTTTTTCGCATGTTGATATCATTATAATTTTTGAAACTAAACAATTATGTTTTATTATACAGGCTGTAGATAAAGTCTGGAACAAAATTAATATTTCTGTTATCTTCGGTTTGATGGAAAAATCCTGAAACAGGTCGATTTTGTTTTTATCCCGTGCACTTTATAACATCGTGAATTTAATTCTGTCGTCATCTGGTTGCGCGCGGGCGTGACGTCATTAGTTTTTTCAAATGGTAACCCGCCACATTTATTACCCCTTGTCGTTAGGTATTCCATTGTGCATGCAACGGTATAAAAAGTTTGGTACCTTACATAAAAATTTTTGGGAGAAAAATGCTTTCGAATTTCAAAAAATTAAAATTTTATTTCTAATGAAAAACTAATCAAAAATTATTTTAAAAAATCAGATAAATTATAATCCGAGGTTTATCTTGGATTGTCGTCAAACAAGACACCAAAAAAAATGTCAACGGAAGTGTTCAAATTGTCCGCCATTGGCCATTTGACACTGGCCGAGACGGACGTACACGCTTTCTACGACACGTCGTATTGTCTCTGCACCAATATTTCGCATTTCCTCGCGGATACGATGTTTCAGATCATCCAAGTTATTTGGCTTATTGGTGTACACCTTTGATTTCACATAACTCCGAACACGCCAGCCAAAATGTGGAGGTGCTCCATCTTGTTGAAACCAGATTCTGGGGTGAGGCTTGTCGGGGGTGTTTTCATCCGGAAATAATTCTACCAATGTTGGCACTAGCGTAAATCTTAGGAAATGTAAGTATGTTTCAGCGTTTAAATATCTGTCCAGAAAGAAAGGCCCCACAATGCGATCTCCCACTATTCCCGTCCGCCATTGGCCATTTGACACTGGCCAATGGCAGACAATTTGAACACTTCCGTTGACATTTTTTTGGTGTCTTGTTTGACGACAATCCAAGATAAACCTCGGATTATAATTTATCTGATTTTTTAAAATAATTTTTGATTAGTTTTTCATTAGAAATAAAATTTTAATTTTTTGAAGTTCGAAAGCATTTTTCTCCCAAAAATTGTTATGTAAGGTACCAAACTTTTTATACAGTTGCATGCACAATGGAATACCTAACGACAAGGGGTAATAAATGTGGCGGGTTACCATTTGAAAAAACTAATGACGTCACGCCCGCGCGCAACCAGATGACGACAGAATTAAATTCATGATGTTATAAAGTGCACGGGATAAAAACAAAATCGACCTGTTTCAGGATTTTTCCATCAAACCGAAGATAACAGAAATATTAATTTTGTTCCAGACTTTATCTACACCCTGTATATCCATAATTTATTATAAAAACTTTTCAAAATTTATGATCAAATCTGTTAAATGTTCTAATAACACAAAAAAATCATAAATAGTCTCCTTTCGCGCTTATTTTAAAAACCTATGACCATAATATTTTAAAACAATTCATTTTTAGATCTTCCAAATTCTCAAAATCAAAGTTGCGTGAAGAAAAACAAAATAGTTATTCAGAAAAACACACAAGAAAAAGGATCTCTCTTAAAAGGTTGCGGAGTTTCCGCTCTACAAGAAATTAAAAACATTTACAAGAAGCTTTCCATGACAACGGATTCTGCTCTTAAGGATGGTCAATCTTTCTTAGATTCTCTGAGGCATTGCGCAACGTCTAAACTAAAACTAATACAATGCTATAGAAATATAATAGATGAAGAAGTAATGCCGTTGAAAGCCACTTTGCTAGATGCTATTAAAACACATAAAGAAACTCATACCAAGACCATCTTACTGAGAAAATCAGCCAGTGAATGTGTGGATGACATATTACGAATGTACAACGAAAAAATTTATTATTTATTGGGAGAAACAAAATCATGTGATTAAATTTCATTCTGCATTTACATGTTTGTAGTTTTAAATTAAGTATTAATTATGCATATAAATAACGCTGCAAATTATTTATTTTGTCATTTTTAATGTCTGTTATCTAAATAATAAAATTGTTGTTAATTTGAGATTTATTTATTTTATAAATTTATTTAATACTAGCTGGCCCTGCAGACGTTATTCTACCCTTTTATGTAGGTAGCACAATGATTATAAATTCTACAAAAACAATAGCGTCATCTATCGGACGGCAGCATATACTAAAACATTTTTATTGACCACGAGAATATATTGTGTAGATATAAATCATTTCGGTTTATAAATATAATTATTAATAACCCCACCACAGCGCCACCTATCGGATCCAGATTTTACATTTTTCTCTTTGGACGCCAAAATCAACATATACAGGCTGGCTGACAAAAAACGCCCCAAGCCGTAGCTCCGTTATTTACTATCGGATTTTAAAAAACGAAATATAAAATAAAATGGTTAAGTAAATACTATCAATTGGCGTAATCAAAATATTATTAGGAACAAAAAGTTTGAACATGCGATAGTCAATTTTTTTTTATAAATGGCAACGAATATTTTTAATTAATGTTTCGGATAAAGAATGTTTTCCTGATTTTGATGATGTATAACACGTCAATTTTTCAACATAAGTTTCAAGTGTGCCGTGAATAGCAATCAAATGCATCAAGTAATAAATACTGTCAATTAGAATGTAAATGTTAATAAATACTGTCATTGTGACATTTGTGTATCGGTGTGACATTAGTTCAACGTTCTGATTCTTTCTGTGAGTTTAATTCATCATTAACATGGATAGCAATCAACTGACCGACATGTTGCAAGTATACTTTGAATGTAATCGAAATAGTGCTGATGCTGTGAGACTCTACAGTTATCGTTATCCGACAAGAGAGGTTCCAGACCGTCGTAAATTCGGAAGAATCGAACAGAATTTAAGAAAATATGGAGCCTTCAAAATGCCAAAAAGTAAGAGTCGACAGTTTAAGGAAAATACAGAATTGGATGTTCTTTTATGCGTGGAAGAAAGTCCATGGACTTCTACTCGGAGAATTGCAAATGAGGTCGGCGTATCGCACCAAACAACACAAGCGATACTCAAAAAGCACAAGTTCATACCATACATCTCTCAAAAAGTACAAGCACTATTGGAAAATGATCATGGTCGAAGAATGCAATTTTGCAACTTTTTCTTAAATGTTACACAACGAGATCGTAATTTTTATCGAAAAATTATTTGATCGGACGAATGCAGTTTCAGTAATAATGGCATTTTTATCAGAAAGAACAATCGATGCGTTGGAGCCAAGAAAACCCAAGAATCATAATTGAGAATAATTTTCAGCAGAGATTCAGTTTAAATGTATGGTGCGGTCTTTGGGGTGATCGATTAATTGGCCCGTTTTTCATAGATGGCATCTTAAATCAAGCAAAATACCATCAACTATTGCGTGAAAACATTACAAACTTTTTAGATGATTTGCCAATTGCCGAGCTAAACAGAATGTACTTTCAGCAAGATGGCGCCCCTCCTCATAATGCCTTAATAAATGTTGAATGGTTAAATGCGACATTTGCTGAGAGGTGGATAGGGACCAATGGACCAATTCAATGGCCCGCTCGTTCGCCCGACCTTACGCCGCTGGATTTTTGGTTATGGGGCTATCTTCAAGATCAGGTTTATTTTACTAGTCCGGAAAATATAGACATTTTACGGCAAAGAATTCTGAATTCTTGCCGCGAAATACCTCCTAATTTTATACTCAACGCCACTAATGGAGTAATTAGAAGGTATCAACTATGTCTTCAACAAGGCGGCAGACAATTTGAACAATATTTGTAGATAAGTTTCGTATTTATTTGTATTTTTTTAAAATTTCCGTTCCAATAAAATGATATTAACCACGGCACACTTGAAACTTATGTTGAAAATTGACGTGTTATACATCATCAAAATCAGGGAAACATTCTTTATCCGAAACATTAATTAAAAATATACGTTGCTATTTAAAAAAAAAATTGACTATCGCATGTTCAAACTTTTTGTTCCTAATAATATTTCGATTACGCCAATTGATAGTATTTACTTAACCATTTTATTTGATATTTTGTTTTTTAAAATCGGATAGTAAATAACAGAGCTACGGCTTGGGGCGTTTTTTGTCAGCCACCCTGTATTGTGAATATGAGTCATTTTCGTCCATAAATATAGAATTTGTTAATAACATTACCACAGTGCCACCTACTGGATTCTAGCGCAGCTGTAAACCTCCGTTTTGTTAAAACAAAGATATTGTGTGAATATGGCCTCAAGTCGTTCAGGAGTTACACGATCACTTACAGACGTACCAACGCTTATATAAAAACACAAAAAAAAGAATCAACCAAATATGTCGTTCCTATCGTCAATTATGATTGAGAATGCATATAAAGATTATGATTTTTGTACTTTGTTCGAATTTTCCGACTATCCTTTGAAATCGTCTCGATTTTTTTTCCTGAAAACTTTTCCATACAAAAATCCTATAGAAAAATGACACTTTCAGTTTTTTCCAAATTTTTCAATTTTCTGGGCATCTTTTCCCATTTTTCTTTCCTTAAAACCTTATTCGGACTATTACGAAAAATTTTTAATAAAAGCCAGTTTGGCCCAACCGTTCTTAAGTGATGCACTTACCAACGAACAGCATTTATAACTAAACGTTACCAAGAAATGAAAAAAAATACAACATTCTTTCTGTCCTACCCACCTGTGACTCCAAAGCCTTAGTTGAAGATGGTCGGGGTTCCGAAACGAGTGTAATAATTGACGCAAATCATACGTTAAGGATAGTCAAGGTCAATCATGTACCAGACCGCTAGATGACAGATGAGGTAGGGAAGTAGGGTCAGAAGTCAAATGATAATTCAACGAGCACACAAACAACAACAAAAAAGAAATTCGAAAACCGTTCAAATTTTATATAATAACATCAATTTATTTATAATATCAATAATAATCTGAAAAAGAATTTGCAGAAAATTAAAATAAATCATAATTTTTTTGAATCACAATATTATCAATATAGGTATATTATAATTCAAAAAAAGTAATTTAATAAGCGTTAGCTAGTTGCAGAGAAGAAAATAATGAAACTAATTAATCTAACAATTTGTTTCCTAAATTCCTATTACAAAAAAATTAGGTGTGGACACCACACAATGTTCTTATACGTATGTGCGTTTCAAATTATACAAAAGTTGTTCCAAATTAAGTTTTAAATACTTTTACCTTCTTAAAAGAAATAAATCTGTGAATAAATGTGTTACTCCAGGTGCGAATTTTAAAAATCCTTTTATACAACAATTATTGCTAATCTAGCTCTAAATACTTTTGTACTACTCATAAATCTGTACAGAATGAATAATTTACGAAATATTTGCAAAAAAAAAACTGCTATTCGATAAGAGTAAAAGTATTACTTTCAGTAAAATTTGCAAAAAAAATAATTTATAAAAAAAAAATCGTGTTTACGTTTGAATAATTTCGTGTTTCCTAGATATTTATTTAAACTTAGTATCTAGTAAGATATTGTTAAAATTTGATTTTTATTGTGATGAAGAGAATGTTCGACCTCGAGCTTTTTGTAAATGCCCACCTTTTCAGGTTTACTGATACCAAAAAAGTGGTTTTTGAATAATCTCCCTCCACATCCAAAGCAGGTAATAACAAATAATTCAAAACTGAAGTAATAATTATACTATTATTTTGTTGCAAAATACTAACAAAAATTAGATATTTTTACATTATTATGAGGCCCAAAAACTCAGTAATTACAGGTACAAATTTACATTACTAGAGCAACTTTTGCAACCTAGAATACATACACTATACGGCGTGCATCGATATCAAAAACAGTTTCAGTGTATACAGGATGTTGTAAATATAGATCCCAACGCCTACTTCCTTTTTTTTAAAATTATAGAACTCCTTGTTCTAAATGTAATTGTTTTACCATTCCCTATACCTGTCACTTGTGATTTATGAGATATTTAATATTTCTTCGCGAATTTTTCTTTTTCAGGCTTCTCATAGAATTTAGCTTTCCAATACTAGCAATTTAATTAACTATTAATTAATTTTAGACATGCTTACTAATAAGAGAATATTTGGCTTTATCTGAAATTACTTAAATAACTTTGATGGCATGTCCATAAGCTAGCACCAACCTATACATTTTTCTATTTGATATTCGTTAGTTTAAATTACACCACCTTGCATGTTTCTCAAAAAAGGCTCATATCACATAATAATGTATACTTAATAAATACCATATGTATTCACTTTTTTATTATGCGTTAGATTACCTGAAGATATTCTCGCTTTCAACCACAATAACAAACATGTGAGTAGTCGAAGGGTTAACGGCAAGTGGAATCAGATTCTTTACGACTGTAACTAAGACAAGTTTAAACTGAAACACTCTCCGAACAAAAAGAATTGAAGATTAAAGAACGTATGAATAATTAGTGAAATAAATTAATAACAAAACTGAGCAATAAGACAACTAATTAAAGAAATACAAATATAACACAGAAATCTACTATATTCCTATAACTTAAGTGAAAATCAACTATAAGGTATCACCGGAAGATGGCGCGATATATCCAGGAAACCAACAGAAAGTAAAGTAAACAATTAATACGACATTCTAAATCCAAACTAACGTAACCGGTGTCCAAAAATTAAAAAAAGAAAAACAAGATATTGCGCCCTAAAAACAACAGATCAAAACTTAAAATGCAACATGTTGACATTCAGTATCTGACTTAATAAATCGGTAATTTCCTAACGAACTATATTTCACGCTAAATAAAGTACACACCTTTTCTTATTTCGAATCATCTTTGCTTGTTTGCGTTATCTTTGAGATATGTTTCGGTCAAAATGTAACTAATTATAATTAGGAGTATATTTAATATACCATATATGTATATTTACTTTTTAGAGCCTAATACTAACTGATAAAATTGATTGGATACTCGGAAGAGCCCCAATTGCTGTACCAAGATGTGGATTCAGAGGAGAAAAATGCATTTGTAAGTGTGAAATTTATATAAAGTGTTTTTAATATATTTCAAGAAAAGTGTGTTGTTTGTTACAAATCAATCATTTCGTAACCACGTGTAGAAAGCAGTTAACAACTGCTTTAAAATATATCAAATATTGCTATATCCATTATATTTCCTGTAATATTCAAGAAGTTATTTTCTGTGAACAAAGTTAGAAAGTGCTGGTATACTTTTTGGTAAATATGTCGAGACTTTGCTGGAAGAAGGTTTTGTAAACTGTCCTTCACAATATATGGGTGCGTGAAAATTATCTGCTTCGTTCATTTTGTTGTTTGAAATACATTATTACATGAATCAGTGTAAATCTAAAACTTCAAATGGCATACATATAACACCGCTGCTATTGAAATATTTAAAATGTTTTAGTTAAAAGTTTGCAAAGAAACTGAATACTAATGTTTTGGAAAAAACATATTTCTTATATTAAGTGCTTTTGAACTTTTAATACCGAAAATCAAAAAAAAACATAATTAAAAATCGACTATAGGGGCACTTATTAAAAATTATTTTATTAAATTAATTTTATCTAAATATGACGTTCTGCATCAAAGACTAAAACTCACAATTATGTGACCAGAACGTCCTGTATTGCAAAAGAATGTTCTAGTGTGCTTCAAAGAAGCGTTTCAAGCAAAAAACTACTGCAATTATTAACTTCTTTGAGGTCTTTATTGCAACACAGATAATTACCCTTGTGGACCAAATTCACTTTTTTGTTAGAATAACCGGGCCACCTGTCAGGTAAAGTCATTTTGGGTAAGCTGAATTTAGTGGTGCTAGTCGTTTTTTAGGTTAGGTCATTTAATCAACTTATTTAAAATGGTATTTTTGGGTGTCCCAAAAATAACAGCCATTTTAAATTTTTAATAAAACACATTTTATATTTGATAACTGATAACATTTTTATTGATAGATTTATTTTTAATTTCAAAACTGACTGCAGAAGTTTCAGTAACTTATACGTTCTTTTGAAACAGTTCATTACTGATAAGATTGTTAATAAGATCAAAAGTTAAAATAACTTTCTTACCCATATTCAAAATTTTTTGCCTAATACTTTATAACTAACCATAATATTTATTAAAATCATACATATTGTTTCAACAACATTTTATTTACTGAAACTTACAATTTCAATTTATCTGATATAAACAAAACAAATCTGAGATTTCATATCTGTTTCCATTGCTGTCGATAATGCGCTCTTTTTGTATTTGCCATTTCGTGACAATCTTAGATGTGTTGTCCAAAATTTGTAATACATATGTTTGATTTACTGAATTCAGAGTGCTGTTTTCGATGTTTGTTAGCTATCTAGCCATTACAAATCTGATGTTTGACAGACTTTTAGAATTAGTGATTGTCAAAATACTCTTTGATTAAAATTAATGATAGATACTGAGATCTTTGGTCCATTGTGTGGCAATTATCTGATGAAGGAAATAAACATTTCCGAAACGTTATAAGCTACAATATAGTGTTTTCTTTATACCTACCCATACATTCTGTTTTCGGAGTTAAGAAACAGTATTTAAACTGGTTTATTAGATTTAGAAACTAGATACATGGAGGTTATGAGTGATACAAAACATCTGACAAATAACCGCATCTGCTATTGAAGCACATATTCACACTTTTAATGAAATTTTGATGAGATTTTGACATAATTGCTGGAAAATATTCTCAATGTTGTGTCGAATTTCATCTTTGAGGTCTTCAGTTGTTTGGGGTTTATTGCTGTACACTGAAAGAAGTCTAACGGTGTCAAATCATATGACCTAGGTGACCAATTCACATTACCATTACACGACCATTAGATGTTTTCAAGTGAATTTTTACAGTTTCTACCCGTTGTTCGATGGTGTACGAGGGTGTTCCCAAAAGTGACCGACCTGACTTCAAGATGGCGGTAGTTGTTTGAAAAATATCACCGTATTAGAAAGTATACAATCCATAAAACATATGTCTCAAGTTTGAAGGCGCATCCTTGTTTAGGCCGTACGAGCTGCCAAACCGAGCATCGCAGTAGTCGACCAAATGAGGTGACGACCCCAGAAATGGTGAAGAAAATCCACAAAACGGTACTAGATATCGTCGACTGAAAGTGCGCGAGCTAACAGACATAGTGTAGGCATTTCAAAAAGTGCGGTACATCGCATATTATCTGAATATTTATACATGAAAAAGCTGTGTGCCGCGTTTGCTCACACTCGAGCAAAAACAGTGTCGTGAAGATGTTTCAATTGAATGTTTAGCGAAGTTTCAGAGCAACAAAGCGGAATTTTTGCGCCGTGTCATAACCATGGATGAAACATGGGTCCATCACTTCACACCCGAGACAAAAAAACAATCAAAACAATGTACTGAAAAGGGACAACCGGCTCCAAAGAAGGCGAAGACCGTTCCATCTGCAGGAAAGGTCATGGCGTCGGTTTTTTGGGATGTGCGTTGGATAATATATATTGACTATCTTGAAAAAGGAAAAACTATCAAGGGCGAGTATTATGCGAACTTACTGCAACATTTGAGCGAAGAAATCAAGCAAAAACAGCCGCATTTAGCTAAGAAGAAAGTGTTGTTTCTTTAAGACAATGCACCAGTTCACAAATCCGTTATTGCAATGGCCAAAATTAATGAATTAACGTTTGAATTGCCACATGACGCACCCTAGTCGGCAGGTTCAGCCCCCTCGGATTATTATCTGTTCCCAAACTTGAAAAAATGGCTCAATGGTCAAAGATTTTCCAACGATGAAGAAGTGATGTCGGCAGTTAATGGCTATTTTGAGGAGCAAGACAGTTCTCATTATAAAAAGGGTATCGAACTTATTGAGCATCGCTGGGAAATGTGTATAGAGTCTACAGGAGATTATGTTGAAAAATAAATATCTTTTTTTCCAAAATTTATGTGTTTTCTTTGTTGGGTCGGGTACTTCTGACACCACCCTCGTAGCTTTCCATAACTTAACCTTAATATTTACTAATAACAGCATATAAATATCTCTATGCTAGTTTTACCGCAAGAAAAATGGCGACAAATTTAAAATGACAGTTATTTTTGGGACACCCGTTATTTTGGATATTTAATTAATCTATTTCGCTAAAATTCAAACGGATATTCACTGTTTTGGTAAAATACACTAAACATAAACAAATTTACAAAAGGAATGGTCGATTTAGTTGAAAAATACAATTTATTATCATTTCTTTGCAAAATAAAATGGATTTGATTCATACTTTCTCCTTTTTTGACTTCAGATCGATTCCAAAATAGTTTATGTCTGCCTGAAATATAAACAGAAACAAAATTCAGTTATAATATACTATTTTGAAAATTCTTTGTGTATTGCCAGTGACAATGGCCACTGCGGAACGATCTTTCAGTACTTTGAAACAAAATTAAGTAGTGGGCTAAGTATGATGAATATAAGCAAAGAGATAGAAGTAGATCCTGAAGAGATTCTAGATATATTTGCAAAGAAGCACGCTCAAAAATTACAGTTACATTATATTTAAAACAGGAATAATTCAATGCCTCTCCGAGCTATTATGAACAACTCCGTTTTCGAGAAATATAATTTTATAAAAACATTGAATTTTTCAGAAACCTTAAATTTTAGGCGTAAACTATTGTATAACTTTTTTACTAAGAATTATACAGGGAATACAAAAATGTATTATTATAAGCTGTTCCATTTGAAAAAACTATAACTATGGCCAGCCACCAAGTTATGGAACACTCTGTATAATACAAATTAAATTTAAATTGTGCTCCTAATAGGTGGCTATGATTGGAAGAAAACCGCTTCGAAATATCTTTTCTCATAAAGTCGCAATCTGCCTTCCCCGCGTTGATGACTCATCTTGTATACAGTCTGTTCAGATTTCGATGCTCACCATTGGTATATCTGTTATTAGAAGACACAGAGGAACGGTTAAATGGAGAATGTTTTGCAGAATTCAGTGCTCGCAACAAATCTCATTTCAAATTCATTCGGACTTTTTCCAATTTAGAGATATTTTGAAAAACCAATATTTGCCGATTTGAATTTTTCTCAATAACTCGATAACGCCTAATGCGATCGCTTTTAATCTCTAAGATTGTTGAGACATTTTTTAGGACAATTTTTTTGGTGTTAACAGCCACCCCCGATTTTCATTTGTTTGCAAGTTCTAAGCGCTATCTTTTGTTTTTCTTATGGCGGCCATATCGGATTTTTAATTATTGAGATAGTCCTTAAAAATAGCTTTTCAATTATGTACAACATTCCTAATAAATCTTTATTTATACGAGAGATTTGAAGTGAAATTGGTGGGAGATTTAGAACTTTGTGTAAGTAATTACCGTTTAGCATAGAGATTAATAAGAATTCATATTGGCACACACATTTTCAAATGAAGTAAAAGTTGATATGTTGGAAGTTTATTTCAAAGTAAGTACAATCTCCGAAAATGCTTGCACAAGTTACGCTCAGCGTTTTCCGGAAAGACCACAACCACACCGGACAATTTTTAGCAGAATAATCAGAAATTTAGTGAACTATGGAAGCTTAGAACAAAAAAAGATCTATCAAGTTAATAATGCTGATATACTTCAAAATAAGATTTTACACTATGTTATGAACAACCCAAGTACATCAGTACGTACAGTGGCTCGAGAAACTGGAATTCCGAAATCTAGTGTTTACAGAACATTGAGAAAAAACAAATAATTCAATTCCAATTTAGCAGGCGGTATTTACAAAAATGTGAAGATGATACTGATTTTCCTAGGAAAATACTTTGGACAGATGAAACACGGTTTACCAACTGCGGAGTGCTCAATAGGCATGATTATCATCACTGGTCTACTGAAAATCCACATTTGGTAAATCAAAGATTTCAAGTTCGATTTGGTTTTAATCTCTGGTGTGGTTTGATTGGTACGAACTTGTATTGACTTCTTTTTTGTTTTTTATTATATTATAACTATCATCTTCATATTTTTGTAGATACCACCTACTAAATTATAATCTTCGCTAATAGTCATAATCGCGTAAACCCTGCACAATTGTCGGTTTGTATGGGTGGTCTTTGTTTCTTCTCAACGTTTTGTAAACACTAGATTTGGGAGTTCCAGTTTCTCGAGCCACTCGACGTACTGATGTACTTGGATTTTTCATAACATATTGTAAAATAATATTACATTGTTAACTTGATAGATCTTTCTTGTTCGAAGCTTCCATAGTTCACTAAATTTCTGATTATTCTGCTAAAAATTGTTAGGTGTGGTTGTGGTCTTTCCGGAAAACGCTAAGCGTAACTTGTGCATTTTCAGAGATTCTATTTACTTTGAAATAAACTTCCAACATATCAACCTTTACTTCATTTGAAAGTGTGTGTGCCAATATCAGTTCTTATTAATCTCCATGCTTAACGGTAATTACTTACACAAAGTTCTAAATCTAATAAGATTTATTAGGCATGTTGTACATTATTGAAAAGCTATTTTTAAGGACTATCTAACTAATTAAATATCCAATATGGCCGCCGTAAGAAAAAACAAAAGATAGCGCTAAGAACTTGGAAACAAATGAAAATCGGGGGTTACTGTTAACACCAAAAAAATATTACTTAAAAAAGTGTCTGAACAATGTTAGAGTTCAAAAGCATTCGCAATAGGCGTTATCGAGGAAAATTCAAATCGGCAAATATTGTTTTTTTCAAAATATCTCAAAATTGTAAAAAGCCCGAATAAATTTGAAATGAGATTTGTTGCGAGCATTGAATTCTGCAAAACATTCCTCATTTAACCGTTCCTCTATGTCTTCTAAAAACCGATATATCAATGGTGAGCATCGAAATCTAGACACACTGTATATAATTTCGGTTCTGTATTTAATGATTGATAAAAGCATTTTACTAAACAATAAAGCTAGAAAGTAATCAATTTCGAACTAGCACGAATTTTATAGTTTCTTGATTGGAATCATTTTGATGCCTTTGCAATTAATGAAAATGTCGTTATTGTTGTTGTTATATAGAATTTATCTACAAAACATATTCCCTTCGAGTCATAACTTGTAATATTGCCTATATAAGCAGTTGTAAGATTAATAAACATTTTATCTGGGCAATATATCCATCATAAGAGTGAATGTTATTTTATGAAGGATTCTAATAAAGCGGTTATTACATGTCCATTATAGCCAGACATAGATAATACGCATATGTTATATATTTCCCGTTAATGTACGATGGCAAAAGTAGTAAAACTGCACACAATTATTTCATGTCATATATCTTTTTATTTGTAGCGCACACAGTTGAAATCGTCAGCGGTGTAATGGGCGGTATCCTGGTCATAATGTCTGTGATAACTTTCGTATTGTACCGCAACTGGAAATACGAACAGGAATTAGACAGTTTGCTGTGGAAAGTGGATTTTCGCGACATACAAATGAGCGACGACTCGAATGCCAACTCCCTAGGAACTAAAATAACAAGGGTAAGTTTTAGATTAACGTCCCACGTATCAACTGTGATAATAACTGGTACTGAATAACGTTTTAGATATTGCAGGCTAATACAAAAATAAATCTAAATGTTTTGAAGTTACTATCTGATCGCAATTATTTTTGGAAACACATAAATGTTTTGAAATATCTACATCTAATACCAAGAATTTTTGCTTTTGTAATTTTTTTGTTGTTGATAAAGCAAGAAAGTATCTTTTATCAAAAAGAATAGTGTACATATAAAAAAAAAAACTATGCAATAAATTGAAATAATAAAAAGGACAAGAAGCTTAATAACTTTCTTGGTGGCCATTCTTAAACTCTATAGAGGGTGTAACAAAACTATCAAATAATGGCTGCAACTTTTTAGTTCGAAATGTTATAGACAGAAATTGTTTTGTTTATTATTGTGCACATTTTGACTTTTTCTTCTCTGTTCATATTTCGTTTTGTTTTGATGCTTTGGCAACCAATTTTTTTTTTCGCAATTTTGAAATAAGTATACTAAGGATATTCTGACATCATGGAAATAAAAAAAAAATTGAGAAAAAAATTAAAGAAGTGACAAAAACGAACGGAACACAAAAATAACTTCGTCAAAACCAATGTTCAAATTGGCGTCCATTGACTATATATAAACAAAAAAAAAGAAAAATATCGGGTAAATTCCGCTGTAGAGCAACCGTAGGCACGTGTTTTTGACTCATCGGTCGTCATCAGTACTATGTAGGCAAGGGGGGATAACCTTGGAGATGTAAGCTACAGGAAGACCATCAGGTGACAGGCTACCATTTGTAACTTCAGCTAGAAGATTTTCAGTTTTGAGGACAACAACTAACATTGCCACGAGAAAGACAATGCCTCGAAACTATGTATATAGATACTCTACAGCAGAGGTATCCAACTTTTTGGAAGCAAGGGCGCTTTTAAAAATGTTAATGAACGTTTCGGGGGTTGCCCCCCCCCCTGCTCTACTGTAACAATGCCCTCTTTTCCTTGAGTTCATTAATTCATAAAAAAATATGCAAGTAATTTTATACAGGGTGAGTCGTGAGGAATCGACCAAACTCTAGGAGTGTATTCTACATGTGAAAATAATGAAAAAAATACTCAAATGTTGTTATCCGATTTTTATTTATTTTCGAGTTATAGCGCAATTAAAAATGTAAATTTAGTATGCCATGTCTATGTATGTATTCGTGAAAACAGTGAAATCCCGGTAGCAAATCATCATAGGGAAGTCTTCCTAACTGAAACGCCATCTGTTCGTGGTTTTCCGAACTAGCGGTGGTGACATCTAAAGCAGTCGAGAAATAGTGTAGAGTGTGTTGTATGTCTAATGCGTCTAATATCACTACCTCTCGTTCATGGTTGATATAGTGAAGGCGCTGCCATTATAAGAAACGTTCCCTATACATACATACATACCTTGGAGTAAATTATTATAAAATTGTTTTTCGAGTTTTGTGACATTGACTTGACGTTTGTACGACTAAAGTGTAGAAAACTAAAATGCCACACACTTATTCTAATTTGGAACATGCTATTATGGTGTTTGTTTATGGATTTTGTAATGGGAATGCTACAGCTGCTGCTAATGAATATCGTCAACGGTTTCCACATCGCAGACAGCCTAATAAAAATGTATTTATTAGTGTATTTAATACATTGTGCGAGACCGGAACGCTTCGCAGTGTAAGCATAATACCTGAACGAGGCAGTCGACAACAATTACAAGAAGTAGAAGATATTCTTGATGTAGTAGAAGAAGACGCAACTATCAGTTCACGGAGAATCAGTATTCAATTGGACATTCCACAAACAAGGGTGATAAAAACACTCCACGAGCAAGGCTTACGTCCGTACCATGTACAAAGTGTACAGCACCTACAACCAAATGATTGTCGTAGACGTATGGAATTTTGTCAATGGATAAATGATAATCCCCGTTTTGTATCGCGTACACTTTTTACGGATGAAGCAACATTCATCCGTGACGGTATTAATAATTGTCATAACAATCCTGTATGGGCAGACGAAAATCCACAGGCAACAGTCGAAAGTAACTTTCGACATAAATTTTCGGTAAACGTGTGGTGTGGTCTGATTGATGGTTTTGTAATTGGTCCTTAAATTTTTGAAAATCGCCTCACGGGGGAGACCTATTTAAATTTTTTAGAAAGTGAACTACACGGACTGCTAGAGGATGTTCCCCTAAACATCAGAATCCAAATGTTCTACCAGCACGATGGAGCGCCTGCACATTACGCTCGTGCGGTCAGGCAACATTTGGATGAAAGGTTTCCAGGGAGATGGATTGGTCGTGGTAGTGACATTGGTTGGCCTCCTAGGTCTCCAGACCTCACGCCACTCGATTATTGTTTGTGGGGCTGTTTCAAAAATGAAGTGTATCAAGTAAAAGTGGACACTAGTGATGCACTAATTCAACGGATTAGGAATGCTACAGAAAATATCAAACATCAACCTGACGCTATCAGGAACGCAACCAGCGCCCTTGGTAAACAATGTAGAAAATGTTTAGAAATGAATGGCGGTATTTTTGAAAATATATTATAAAGAACGATAATAACAATGGGATACCAAAACTTCAATGTATGAAATTTTGTTTATTTAAAATTACGCTATAACTGGAAAACAAATAAAAATCGGATAACAACATTTGAGTTTTTTTTCATTATTTTCACCTGTCGAATGCACTCCTAGACTTTGGTCGATTCCTCACGACTCACACTGTATAGACAAGGAAATGGATATATGTGTTTAGTATGTATTAACCATATATGAAATTAATATTAATTCCCCTGACTGAAAATAGGGAGTTTTCGCTATTCAGTTGTCTATTTTATTATGATCTTCGTATCCGTATAAGACAAAACAAGTTAATTTAGGTAATTCCACCATTTCAATGAGATAAGACAGAAATTACCTCTCATGCAAGAAGCATTAGTCACTGTGTTGATGAGCATGTAGTGGTGAAACTGTGTGTATAAATATTCTACAGTTGTAACTATATGAACAAACAAAACACTAGGATGACTAGCGACTGTAGGTATTATAGTTGCTATCGAATTATATAACTATAACGCTTCGTTAACTACAGTACACAGAACGAGACATGGTCGGTGGGAGAAATCGTCGCTGCGCAAGGTATGGGTTCAGTGTCAGACAGAGTATTCGGGGAAAAAATGATAATATTTGTTTATCTTCGCATACATTAGTCATACGAAGGAGATAAGAAATTGTATTTTTCTGCGAGAGATACATACACAGTAACGCTTGACAATTTTTCGAGACTTCTCCTGCTCATAGTAATATTATAAGAATCAACTGCGCACCTTGTGGGAGGGGCATCTCACCGACCAAGTCTCGCTTTGTCAGCTCTATTATATTATAATGGGATCGAACACTGGCCTGCGTTTCACACCTGATATTCCAGATAAGAATTTTTTCGATGAGTTTACAAATTATAAAATTTAAATTTGTCAACGAAACTTCATATTTGAAGGATATTAGTTATTAGCAACAACATTTTCATGCTCTATCTTCATCGATGACTGTACTTGTAACACTAAGTTTTGTTTTAATCATTGTTGGTCGAACTCTCACTCAAAAAAATTAATTCCTTCAAAAAGATTAATCGTGATTGCCTCTACGGCCGGTAAAGGTTTTAATACTAACTTCGTTATTAGTAAATAATTTATTTAAGTGTCTTCATATAACGTAAAACACACGGTACATATACAACACTTAATCGTTAATAGTACTTTAGGAGATGGTAATGCACCTATAAATAAATCGTTCCTAGATTCGTCACTGTCTTTCCTGCAAATACCAACACATCAATATATATCCTGATATCGACTCAATTTCGGTCGCTTTCTCGAACTTTCACGGTAGATTTGCGCAAAATGGAGATTGTTCTGTCGCTTCATTACACTTTTATTGAACAAAAATAATTTATTTTATTCCCTTAGAAATAGTAATCTCAAAAGAAGTCCGTAATAACTTTTTGTCTTCGGAATTTTCCAAATTGATTTCTGCTTTATTACGCTCTGCCATCATAAATTTATTTGTTATTATAAATAAAAAAAAAGTAGGGTGCGTATTCGTTTATTACAAAAGATTATTTGATGTTTCAAGTCTATCCCTTGTCTTTCGATTTCTAATCAAATAAATGCCTGAAAACCTGATGTTAAGAAATTACCGATAAAACAAATTTTGGACCCTATACAATTGAAGTAAGACAAGAAGGCATCTAAATATCTCGTTATATGAGATAGCTCTAACTATATGGATCGTGCAAACGGATAATCTCACCCTTCTATTGTTTACCCTTATAGTTAGTTCTGTAGAAAGTTTCTTTATCAACTAGGAAACATAGATTATATGACTGTCCAAATATTATGTTGAATCCTCCAAATATTTAGTACTATATACATATAGTTTAGAAACTATTGACCCACAACTTTTATTTTACGTTAATATGGGAGAAACTAAAACATTTCAAATATTTATAAAATATTGGATTTTTTGTAACGAAAATATCGGGTGTTCCAAATACAAATTTTATTTTAAAAACAAATAAAATGAACCAAACTATTTTTTTGTATATTATGGTTTTATTAGAAAGAGCAAAGATGTCCATTATTTATCGTAGACGATTTCATTAATGTAGCTGCCTCAGCTGGCTTTGCAGTAACGCAATTTTCCAAGACTTGAAGGTTTCTGACTCTACCTCAAGAATGGATCGGACGATTTTTGCTTTCAGGACCCAAGTCGTTTCTGGATTATTCACATATCATCACTCTTTCAGGACACATCACAAAAAAAGTTTAAAGAGGTCAAATCGCATCTCGGAAACAGTCAGACACTGTCAAGACGTCTTATTATACGATTAGCGAACTTAGCGCGCAATAGATTGATTGTTCGATGAGCTGTGTAGTATGGCGCACCATCCCGCATATACCAAAGACCGCCCAAGTCCATGTCTTCAGCCCATAAAAAGTCAGTAATCATGATTCTCTAGCGCTCACCGTTGAACGAAATGGCGTTTCCAGCAGCATTTTTGAAAAAAATGAGCCATTGATGCCACCACACCAAAAGTGGCACCAAAACGTCACTCTTTTCGGATACAATAGATTCCAGACAATCACGTGCGAGTTTTCCGATTCCTAAATGCGGCAATTTTCTTTGATAACGTAGTCGCCGAAATGAAAATGCGCCTCGTCAGAAATGACGATTTTTCGGCCAAATTCGACATCGGATTCGAACTGTTCTAAAGCCCAAACTAATAGGCGATAATAAAGGGGATGGTGTTTGACTTCAAATGCTGAATCAGTTGGACCTTGTAATCCGAATAATCCAAGATCTTTGTGCAAAATTCTCATCAGGCTGGTGCGTGAAATGTTGAATTGTTGAGATCGATGGCGAGTCGATGAGATTAAACTGAGTTGCACACCCTCGGCCACAGCAGTCACATTCTCGTCGATAGGTACCCACCGTTCAACGAAGGGGACTGTGAATGTTGTGCAATAGTAAGCCAGTCTCGCCAAATGTTTGCACAAACTTGCGTACAGCAGGCTTCATTTAGGCCAAAACTTATTTTCAATAAACGCACTATTTGGACAACACACCATTCACTTTAGAAATAGGTTTGCAATATTTCCCAACGTTGTTCAACCGTAAAGCGATTCATTTCGGATGGCAAGCAGCTCGTTTTTTATCCGTCTTGCAGTGCAATGCCTTATTCGCAAGGCTGTAAGTCGTAATATGCGATCGTCTATAGCTGTAGTTGACGCACCAGTTTCGAAATTGTCGATTTTCGGACACCTAACACTCTACCAGCGTATCTTTGACTCCTACCATCGTTAATTAACATAATGGCTGTGTCAATTTCTTCGTGACTCAAATTACGTGCATTGCACATTGATTCATTTTTACCAAACTAGGCAAGAGGGTTCTAAATGGAAACACGTGATAAATGTTAAAAGAAAAAACTGTAATTTCAAACTTACCAATTTTTGAAAGAAATGAGAAATTGTAAACCACCTAAAGCTCAGGAAATTAGAAAAAAATGAATTTGAACTCAGTGCATGACACTGTCATAAAACCAAAAGAAAGAAACACTATTGCAACCTTAGACTGTTTATAGATATAGACACGCCGTTTTCCGTCCCGCCTTGAATACGAACTGAAGCAAACATAACGCAGGCATGTGACGTCACGAGTGGGCTTGTTCCTGCTGTTGTTGTATGTCTAACGTCCGTTTTAACGTTCTAGATACAGTGTTAATATTGATTAAATCGTTCTCATTTTATTTATGGAACAATCCAAAAATTTAATGGCTAATTTATGTATAAAAGTTCTGAGCAGTGTTCATTACAACAATTACAAAGAACACATGTATGACCACGATGTCGACATTAATCATATTGTAAATCTAATTAAAATTATTATTTTTAATTATTGTAAAATTAGGCTATATCGTCAAGGTGAATGCATGAACAGGTATACTAATAAATTAAGAAATAAATTAAATAAACCAATTTTGTTTTCTGGACAATAGTTGAAAATACAAAATCATTTTTATAAGTGTTAAATAAATCCATTTCTTTTACTTTCTTATACGTAGTATAAGGAAGTATTGTGATGATGAAAATGTTCGACCTCGACACTTTTGCATATGTCCTCATTTTGGAGTCCCCTGATACCGAAAAAGTGGTTTTTAAAAAATGTCTGTGTGTGTCTGTGTGTGACCAGGATAGCGGTCAAGCCGCTGTAAATATCAATTCCAAATTTTGTATTTACGTGTATAATCTCCCTCTTGAGATCTGATTAGTTTTTCAGTAAAATCGGTAGACCGGAAGTAGTAGTTTACTTCAGTGAAAGAATTGAAATTTGCCAATATTTCGTCAACTACTAAGTTTAAATAAATTTATAAAGAATTCATACGTACTCAAAATTAAATTTGAGAAGAATTTTATTATAAAAGTTTTTTTTGAAATTTCTACCGGAAGTAAGCCTGTTACTCTTATCCAAAATCAGTTTTTTGCAAATATTTCGCAAACCATGCCTTTTAAACAGGCACGTTACGAGTATAAAAGTATTTAGAACTTAATCTGCAATACTTTTTGTATAAAAAATTTTCAAAATTCGTACCGGAAGTAACACTTTTATCGCATAGCGCTTTTTTGCAAATATGTCTTAAATTATGCATTCTATATATATTTATCTAGAGTATAAAAGTATTTAGAGTTGGATTTTAAATAATTTTTGTATAAAAGAATTTTCAAAATTCGGTCACATTTACTCACAGGCGTATTTTTTGAAGAGGATAAATGTATTTAAAGCTTAATTTAGAACAACTTTGCATAATTTGAAATTCATATGTATAAGAAAGTCGTGTGGTGCCTACACCTCATTTTTTCTTAATAATAAATGTATACCACAAATTGCTTTGAGTTTTATTTTTGAATAACCAAAAGTAAATGGAATTGACTGGTCATTACAAAAATTTATAGTTATTTGAGGTAAGTACGATAGGGTATAATAAACGAAATTTCTGGGTTATATATTCAGATTTTGTTTTACAAATATTCTTAAAATATTAATATTATAATGTTTGTAAACAAATATTCTTCAAATAAGAAGATTGGGGTTTGTAATAAATTAAAATGAAGGATGATCTTTACTTTTGTAGTACAAAGTCTAGGTATGTAGAATTATGTTTGCTTCACTGCTTGATAGTTAAGGTGTCTCTATATGTTTAAATGGTCGAAGATTGCAACGATTTACTTTTCATAGATAAGGTGATTCCATATTTGTTTGCGGAGTGTATATTACAGGCTAATAATTCTCCTAAAATATATGTTTTTCCTTGTTTGAAGTTTGAATAATTTAAGAAGTCTCATAGATTATCGTTTTAGGATGTCGGCGGGAAACTTCACAACAAGCTGATTTTATATAGTAGAATTCAATCAACCACATACAGGGATATATGTACGTATTACGATGGATATCGCTTACACTTTAGTAATAAATAAATCAATGGATGCCGACATATCAGCTCTCCACAGGCTATGCATTATCCGTATTTATATGTTTCTAAAAGTATAATCCCCTGTTTGGAATACTAAGATAATACGTGCTAAACCTTAGAACACTAATGTATTCTGATACTTAATAATTTTTATTAGAATGAAATTCATTCGGAACGTGAAATCTATGCCACTACACAAGTTTACTGAAATAAGAATTTTAGAATGTGGGATTATAATGAAATTAATCTTAGTTCGTTTCAACTTATTTTAATTTGACTAAATAGTTTATTGCACCCCTAATGTGAGAGTGCGATAAGCTAACGATAGTGTAAATGAGATTCAGGTATAGCCTGGGCCGTAGATAGCCAGGGGTGTATTTTGTAATATAATATAATAATATTCCCCTTTATAATATCTTCATTTTTACATAAAAAACATAAACAATTTTTGAAATGACATATAAGAAAAATATCACACTTAAGAAATTACTTTTTCACATACTTTGGACATCCCAAGGTCACTGATGTTTTCATCACTTTCACTTAAATTAATTATAAATTCCAGGGGAATATTTACATTTTCTAAATATACATTTCTATTTGTATTGTATGTTCAATAAAATTTTTTCCATTTTTCTAGAGTTATATTGACAATCCCTTCTCGAATACGATTTATAGCTACCTATTTCGTTAAATTTTGGACGATTGTTACTGCGGCGAACATATGCCTTCAATTGACTCCAAATTAACTCGATCGGGTTAAATATACAATAATATGACGGCAACGTGAAACAACGTGTCCTGCGTCCGTATGGCCATATTATGTACAACGGCTTCCTTTTCGGAAGTCTTTGTTTTAAAGACTTGTAATAATTGACTTTTTGTGTAGCTATCTTCATAATAAATATATCTTTTTTCTAAAAACTCCGATATTTCGACCTTCGTACTGTTGAGGGCATTTGATTTGGTAGCTTAAAAAGTATACCAAAACGGAAACTTCTGGAATCGATACGTGCACATATGAAGGTTGCAGGCGGTGCACAGTGGATCAAACGCATATATTTGCGGCAAAATTGCTTTGCGCGTCGCTTAACATGAATCGCAATAAGTGCATATACCTATGCAAAAAACGAATATTACGAACTTCTTCAGATGTCATTTTCTCAGAAACGAGCAAAGAGGAGCACATGAAATGAAATTTTTAGAGTTAATAACAGATATTATAAGGATCATATATGCAAAATATGAAGTTATAGCTACTGTTAACAACCCCATGTACAAAAGAAGAGCGTAATTTCTTTAATTCGATTTTTTTTCTATTATTATTAATTTATCTATTTTAGTCATGTAATACATTTTCGCGCCTAAAGAATTACTCATCGCTTCTTCCGTACATCAACAACTTTGGCTTTTTTTACGATAGGAGAAATTTCAACTAAAAATTGCTTTGTTAAGGTCACGTTCGAACGGTCCTTTCTCAGAAGGTCATCCTTAACCGTTTACCTAAATGAAGCCTTTTCGCTATTTTAAACACGAAATACTTAACATTGCAGTTTCTTGATTATTAATTTACTCGCGATTTAATTATCAGACGACAACAGACCCCACGTCATCATGTTACTTAATCGCCATTTTGCTTCCCATTCGAAGCTTAAAACTCTCAGATCAAAGGTTTACGAGTTATTCAATATTTGTTCTTATTTAATTGTCTTAATATAAGGTGTAATGTATTTCTTCATCACTGCTTTACAATGGCATTAAATACTCATAATACTATAGAAAGAACCCTATTGTGACTCATCTTTCGTAATGTCTTTTACTACCTGTTATGTAGGTGCCCCACAAACGTACATACCTGCAGTAATTTCTTAGACAAACTACCTTGAGTCAGGTATCATTCTTTTCTATATTTAATAACGAATCTGATTATAATGTTTTTTTTCCTGTATTTATTGATTGATTGTCCCGCGAATTATGTTCTCTTATTCTCTTAAAAACAGTTCGCGCCTTACCATCCCTACCCTGCCGTCTCCCGTTTCTTTTACCGCGACCCTATATAAGTCACAACCTGAAAAAAGATCTCTCTCTTAACTTCTTTCCCTCTTACGCATCTACAGCTTTACATCGTTCCAAGTTCGCGTCCCTCCCAGTTCTAAGTCACGTTTGTTTTAGTGCCCCTAGTACTTCAACATAACAAAGTCAAGTTACAGTCCGCGACCCTTTCGCGTGTTTGTTTAATCGTTCGCGTACCTTGTCAGACCCCTCTTCTGATTCGCTGATTAATCTACGCTTCGACCCCAGACTTACGGGACCCGAGGACAACAAGGACACCACAAAAGTAAAGTATTCCTCATCCTTATCTATTACTTTAATTCTTAATTTTCTCTTACAACCGCTACATTAAATTTTACTTTATACATTCTCAAAATATATCAAAAATCATTTACGGTTTGAGATTATCGACCCCCCTTAACTTCGACCGATAATACCTGCCTAACTAACAATCATTCGAACGACCCACTCGTTCCCTCTCACACTCTCCCTTTCTATCTCACCTACTCCTTACGTGAACCAATATTTGTGTTATTGTGTTTTATTTAGTAATAATTAATTAAAGAACTTAAGGACACTCTTGTTGTTTTATTTACCTTATTTTTTTCTTCATGTACTAATTACAATTCTTTTACAGGAAAATAAATATAATAATTCTACATTTGTTTTATTTTCTTATTATATATTTTGTGTTTCTTTCTTTTACGTAATTCACCATTAGAGCTAGCTAATACAGCATTTTTAAAACTAACATCATTTTAAAAAATATAACAAGTGGCACCTTTTAAGGATATTCATTCTTCATCCTCCGTATTAAAAGGATAATACTACTTGCTGATGTAATCAAAAAGTATTGATACAATGCAACATTATTCAAAGTGTATTGTAATTGTTTTCGTAAAGAATACTATATTTTTATAAAATTTGATTATTTAATTGGGTATTTACGGCAAAAATATATTAAAGTTCACTCTTTCTCAAAATCGACTTTTTGCCGGTCCCGAACCACTGTCGTCGTAGTGATTTATTTATTGTTTAGTTGTTGACACGGCTTGGCAAGAGACGAACGATATTCACTGAATTGACACTTAGTTAAGAAAGTTTGAAGCAGTGTTCCGAAAGTTATGTCGTGCGTGATCTTCAAGAATGGAAAACCGTACAGAGATTGTAAAAATTCTGCGACAGTTTTTGTTATGTTTGTGGATTATATGTTACAAAGGAGCCTTTAAGTGAATTAATTCAACGGTGTTATGAACAATATTTTGGCTTCAAAATGAAAAATCAAGACAAAACATGGGCACCACACATATGCTGTATTCCGTGTTATGTCAAATTAACTCAGTGGAACAAAAACAAGAATTTTTCTGAAGTCCTGTCAGAAAGGCCAATGATTTGGGGTGAACAGCAATTCACGTCACGAAAACAAAATAAATAAACAGAAACTATTGTATCCAGACATTCCATCTGTAAGCAAACCGTTGAAAAGAACTGATTGTGATCTTCCAACTACAATGCATTCAAATTCTTCTGAACATTTGACGGACGAGGAAGATATAAACGATGTTTTGAATGTGTCATATTCAAGTGATATGATAACAAATTTTGGGATCTCGATTAAAAGAATGGAATCTTTTACATTCCACTACAAGAATCTCTGTATTGAAGAATCGTCACGAAAAATTCAGCTCATTTTACAAAGTTGAAAGAAAGTTCTGTTACTGTACTGATGTAATTCAATTTTTGTATAAAATGAGTATTGAATATAACCCTGAAGAATGGCAATTGCTTATCAGCTCGTCGAAACCAAGTCTCAAAGCCGTTTTGCTTTATAATGGTAACTCGAAACCATCAATTGCAATGGCTCATTCTACAAGCACAAAAGAAACGTATGACAGTATGTCAACTATCAGTTTCTTCCAAATCCTGACTTTATTTTTTGAAATAGTTAGACAATTATTTTTTCGAATTCCTTTAAAAACTAAAAGAAATATCATAGCGTAGTCGTTTTCCCGAAAATATATGTAGAAAAAAAATAAAAATTGAAATTAAACAAATATCCAAAATTTAACAATACGACAATGATTTAAAAAATATTCTGACCACGTCCTTGAAAGAGTTGAAAAAATATTTTCTTAATTAAATTTATAATTTGGAAAATAGAATACATTCTGCAACACTAATTGTTGGAGAAATGTTAAAGTGAAACATGGTACGGTTTCGGCTAGCAGGCGGAGTTTCGCCAGACGAGATTTATCTGTTCTGAGTACTCTAACAGAGGCATAAAGATAAGGGTTTTACGATCCCCATTTATTGGGTGTTTAGAGACCAGATTTTGTGAGTGAGAAAAAAAATAGACTTTGTGTGAGAACAAGGAAGATCTTATAAACTAGAAAGTATTCCACTGAGAATGAAACGGTAGTTATAAATTTTAATAAATTTAAAGTTTTATTTAGAATGTTATCGACTGATTTGCATTCTCAAAAGCAGCAATTCTTTTATAAATGTATTCGTTACGTTTTGTTCATCAGCAATAGAGATTTAAATGTAGCTGACACTCTTTTATTTTTATAGTACTAAAAGAAATTACTTTGACGTCCAGGATTAGAAATTCACAAAAGAAAATTACAAGATGTAAGAAGGCAAGATCTAATGGAAATTCCCTCTGCATCTAAATGTTATGAATTATTACATTTTCAATATGAGAGTCCTACTGATGAGAGCTTCGACGACACAAAAAATGAAGTGTGGCCACCACACTTCTTATACGTATTAGCGTTTCAAATTATACGAAATTGTTTTAAAGTGTTGTAAATAGTTTTATCTTAGAAAAATAAACCGATTGTTTAGAATTTTTTTATATATAAATTATTCAAAATCCTATTATAATAAATCTCTACAGAATACATACTTTGCGAGCTATTCGAAAGAAAGTGCTACTTGAGTAAATGTACTTCCGGTCCGAATTTTGAAATTTCATTTATACAAAAAATATTCCAAATCCAGCTCTAAATACGTTTGCACTCTTGATAAATATATATAATTTACGACATATTTGCAAAAAATCGCTATTCGATAAGAGTAAAAGACTTACTTCCGGCAGGAATTTCAAAAAACTTACATAATAAAATTCTTCTCAAATTTAAGATTGAGTACATATGAATTCTTTATAAATTTGTTTAAACTTAGTAGTTGGCGAAATATTGGCAAAATTCGATTTTTTCACTGAAGTACTACTACTTCCGGTCAGCCGATTTTACTGAAAATCAGATCTCAAGAGGGAAATTGTATTCATAAATTAAAAATTTTGAATTGATGTCTATAGCGATTTGACCGCTATCGTGGTCACACACAGACACAGGCATTTTTTTAAAACCACTTTTTCGGTATCAGAGGACTTCAAAACGTGGACATCTGCAAAAATCTCAAGATCAAAAATTTCACATATATGTACATACTTCAAATTATCACAATACTTCCTTATACTACGTATAAGAAAGTAAAAGGAATTATCCGGTAGATAAATATGTAATGTCGAGAATTAAAATATACTCAAAATTAAATTTGATTAAAAAAGTTTTTTGAAATTTCTACCGGAAATAGGTCTTTTACTCTTTCGAAAATCAGTTTTTTGCCAATATTTTGCAATTCATGCTTTTTAGACAGGTACCTTACGGGTATAAAAAGGATTTAAAATAAATAAATATATAAATAAATAAATAAACTTCATTTTCAATACCTTTTGTATAAAAAAAATTTCAAAATTCGTACCGGAATTACACTCTTATCCAATAGCAATTCTTTGCAAATATATATTATGCATTCTATAGGGATTTATTAAGAGAATAGAAGTACTAAGAATAGAATTTTGAATAATTTTTGTATAAAAAAATTCTTAAATTGTATAATTTGAAAAACTCATATGTATAAGTAGTGTGGTGGCTACACCTCATTATTTTTGTTAATTTTTTATATAATAATTTACATCCTACAGACAAGAAATATTTGTGTTTTTTATATTACCTAATAAATATCTATTACAGACGTAATTTTGGGAATTTATATAAATTTTTTTGTTAATTTTTTATATAATAATTTACATACTAAAAGGACAAGAAATACTTCTTGCAATATTTTGGGAGAAGAATAATAATTTTATCTCCTACCTGAAATAGCCTGTATTGTATTCTGTCCCAACATTTTTATGGTTACAAGTCCACGTGGATTTGAGTGACACATGTCTAGTGTCGATTCAACAAATTAAACGCGCGGACACTCATAAATCAGAGGGCCTAACGGCTGCAACTGAACATAAATATTCCATCTCATTCGCACCACTTGCTATTAGCACGACGGTCGAAAACGTACGTCGGTGTATACAACAATCGGAGAAATACAGGACGCGCCTCTTTGAAATCGGAGTTTCTACAATCTGGGAACACAGCTTTAAGGAATGGCAGCCACGGACCAGCATTTAATTTAAAATTTGAGCCGTTAGTGGATTCTAATTTGGTGGTTCTACCCCCTCTACACATTAAATTAGGATTGATTAAGCAGTTTGCCAAAGCACTAGAAAAAGAAGGCAACTGTTTTAAATGCTTAAGGGATAAGTTTCCAATGCTGTTTGATGCGAGAGTTCGCGAAGGGATGTTTATTGGTCCACAAGTTAGGAAGCTGTTCAAAGATAAAAATTTTGAACAAACCATGAATGATTTAGAGCTAGCAGCATGCATTTCTTTTTAAAATGTTTGCAAATATTTCTGGGTAATCAAAAGAATGAAAACTATCAAGATATGGTGGCTAATTTCCTAGAAAGCTATAAGATTGTAGGGTGTCGAAGTCGCTCAAAGTTCATTTTCTGCATTCACATTTGGATACCTTTACTGGTAATTTAGGAAAGACGAGTAATGAACAAGGGGAAGGATTCCATCAAGAGATTGCAGAAATGGAGAAACTATATCAAAGCAGGGGATCCCGTCATGATGGGAGATTTTTGCTGGCAACATAAAAGGCAGAAATAACTATATTTATGCAAAACTTTGATATATCAGCAATTTTCCTTTGTGTGAAATTAAATATTTTTGTGCTCTTGATACTAATTAAACATTCAAGTATATGTTATGTGAAGATTTTTGTACTTATCTATTTCTTTTTGTAACTTCTGTATTCTAAATACAATATTATTGTTTACCTACTAGCGGAATATAATTATAAATCTAAAACTAGATATGGAAAGATATGGTTTTTGGTTATGCCTTCGGTTAAAGATTGTAAGAACTGTATGCCCATTTTTACGATAGTTATTAAAAAAAAAAATTGTTGGCTAATGTAATCATGTAAACTTATACAGGGTGATTCACCGGGAACTGAATCGATCGATTGTGGAAAAACTATAGCTAGGAATGATCTGAAATTTGGCTTTATACTAAAGTTGATGGGGGGCCATTTTCCTAAAATATTTTCAAGATGGCGGCACTTCGGGCTATGCCGGAAGTAGGCACCAACTTCGTAATTTTAAATAGAATTGCCTGTATATTGTCAGGTATTTAGATTCTACGTGAAATTCCAAATATATTTCATGTATAATGTCATATATCTAAGTGTAACCCTTTTTGACTTATTGAAATTCTTATGTTAAATTTGACGTTTGCAGGCAGAAAATCAATAGCACTTTTTCCATATAAAGATGAAATTATTATTTAATTTGAAATAATTCTCTCAAATAGATGGTCTAATTAAATACTATTTGTATAAAATTGTTACAATTATTAATACAGAGTGTACGAATTATACGCTTGAAAACGAATTTGTAAAAATTGCCAAAAGACAATTTTTTTAATGGGAAGCGGCAACTTTTATAATTTTATCTTATTCTGCATTAAAAATAAGGATAACTTTGTCTGAATGTATCTATTATAAAAATTGGTAGTTTTCGAAATATTGGCAAGTTAGTGTTTTTAACTTCTACAATACATACTGTTTGCATTAGTTCTTTTTTCAATAGTTAGCCATGACAGTGTTTACAAAATTATAAATTGTCATTCGTTGAAGAAAAGTTATGCCGGGACGCTTAAATTATACAAACAATGATTATTTAAATTTAATTATTATTTATGGGGAATGTAATAAAGTTATGTCAAGAACATGTGATACATTTGCAACTCGATATCTGCAAAAACCGAAACCATCTACCAATACCGTTAAACGTATAATAGGAAGCTTCAGAAACTTTGGATCCGTGAGGGCAAAGATTCAGGGAAATAAACCAGTTATTAATAACGATAATAATGTAATGCAAATGTATCACATGTTCTTGACATAACTTTATTACATTCCCCATAAAAAATAAATAAATTTAAATAATCATCGTTTGTATAATTTAAGCGCCCCGGCATGACTTATTGAAATTATGATAAGGTCAATGACTTTTCTTCAACAAATGACAATTTATAATTTTGTAAACACTGTCATGGCTAAATAATGAAAAAAGAACTAATGCAAACAGTATGTATTGTAGAAGATAAAAACACTAACTTGCCAATATTTCGAAAACTACCAATTTCTATAATAGACATATTTATACAAAGTGATCCTTATTTTTAATGTAGAATAAGATAAAATTATAAAAGTTGCCGCTTCCCATTTAAAAAAAAATTGTCTTTTGGCAATTTTTCCAAATTCGTTTTCAGGCGTTTAATTCGCAAACTCTGTATTAATAACTGTAACAATTTTATACAAATAGTATTTAATTAGACCATCTATTTGAGAGAATTTACTTCAAGTTAAATAATAAATTCATCTTTATATAGAAAAAGTGCTATTGATTTTCTGTCTGCAAACGTCTAATTTAACATAATAATTTCAATAAGTCAAAAAGTTACACTTAGATATATGACATTATACATGAAATATATTTAGAATTTCACATAGAATCTAAAAGACAATATACAAGGTATTCTATTTAAAATTAGGAAGTTGGTGCCTACTTCCGGCATAGTCCGAAGTTCCGCCATCTTGAAAATATTTTAGGCGAATGGCCCCCATCGACTTTAGTATAATGTCAAAATGTCAGATCATTCCTAGCTACAGTTTTTCCGCAATCGATCGATTCAATTCTCGGTGAACCACCCTGTATATGAAAGCTGTTAAAGGTTTTATATTCTAGTTTAATTTGTAAGAATGTTTATTATGCTGTATGTAAATAATGTATTTACACACAGAATATTTTTGTTACATTGTTTCTGTTTGATTTATATTTGAAATATTTGCAGATAGTATTTATTTTAATTTCTCTTTTATAATATTTATGTCAGCTTGATAAATAAACTATTATTTTATTTTTACTTTAACTTGATGTACACATTAATAGTAATTCAACGAAGACAAAACGTTATAGGCAAGGCAACATTTCCTCGAAACATAATGAAAATGTAAATCGACTGTGTGTGTCGTTGTATAAACGCAAATATTTGCTGTAAAACCTGTCACCACCAATAAAACAATGTTTTTATTTTACAGCCAATTCATCCACTGATAAGGACGAGTCAAGTGTCGTTAAGTTCAAATCCAGACGCCGACTTCCGGTACTCCTCCATATTCACACAGATAGGTATATATAAGGGTCGTGTTTTCGCGATCAAAAAAGTTCACAAGAAATCAATAGATATCACCAGAGAAATGAAAAAGGAATTCAAAATGGTACGTAACATAATTAATTTCTTTTAAATTTCACTGTCGAAAGCATTCCCTGTAAAAAAAATTAAATGCTTGTGCTGCAGGCAACAGAGGGCTATAGAAAATACTTGCTGAAACTTTTTTTATTTGATCCTTTGCGAAATCGCTAAATTCTTAAATTAATCATTCGAACTTGTCTCTGTAATACGAGAATGATTGAATTAGATATTAAGTTCTTCGAGTTAGTGTCAGGACACACCGAATCTCATGTATATGTATTTATAGGTAGACTTGTGTTATTTGAGAAGATTTTCACCTAGTAACATTTGCAACTGTTCCTCGCTCTAATAATTCTTGAAATTATAGCTCGGTGAACAAGCAAATACTAATCTGTAAATGCTTTGTGAATTATCCTGTGGAACGTAGTAATGATTATTTACATAAAAGGTTGATGAAATAAAGCACATATTTAAATTAAATTAACTATTTTGAATTTTAAAGGAATATATGAAACATTTAATCCTTGAAAATTATGTAGTTGGTTACTGTTAAGAGGATTTATATTTCCTAAGCCCTAGAAATTCGACTATTTTGATGAGCTTTTTGGAAGGAAAATAAATATATTTGAAAACAATGTTTGTCAATGTTACACGTAATTCTCCAATTGTTTCCCCAAAAAAAAGTGACAATACTCCTAAATAATAATAATAATAATAATAATAATATTTATTACTACCAGAACAAGATATTACATTACATTACATTACACTACATACAGGGTGTCATTTTGAAAACGTACCACCCTCTATATTTCGACCCCTATAGAAATTCCAAAAATATGCAAAAACACGTCAAACTTATTTTGAAGGGGGACATTTTGTAGGCTGGTTTTCAATTAAATTACTTCAACCCTCTAGCGGGGGTGGACATAACCTCTAAAAATTTAAATGGAAATGGGGGTTGAGTGATACCTCATTTTAAAGGTCGTTTAACCCGCTTTTCAAAAATGCTAATTTGTTGTCCTTTATTTTTAATACTTTTGAAGAAATCAAGTCAAACCATGAACATACAAGTATCAAGTGTTTTGCAATAAAACATTAAAAAACTAATAAAGAGTAACTTATTTTATAAAATTTTCGAAATGTTGTCCATTATTTTCTAAACAGTGATAAAGTCTACTCTCAAACTCCTCTCTAACATTTCGAAACACTTCTGCCTGAAGTTCTCTACATGTAGCTGTTATTCTTCTCTTTAAATCTTGCAAATCTCGAGGCGGTGTTTTATAAACAATCGATTTTAGATGCCCCCATAGGAAGAAATCTAAAGGCGATAAGTCGGGTGACCGTGGTGGCCATTCTATTGCTCTTCTTCGACCAATCCATCTGCCAGGAAATCTATCATTTAGCCACTGTCTAACTGGAAGATAGTAGTGTAGTGGAGCTCCATCTTGTTGGAAGTGTAGAAGATCTTCTTGCAAAACCATGTTACCAGCCGCGTCAATTTGATTTTCCAAAGTAGTTGTTATTAAGGGGTCTATTATTTCTGCAAGCAAATTTAAGTAGAGCTCACCAGTTAGATTTCCTTCAATGAAGGCAGGTCCAATAATAGTATTCCCAAGGATACCAGCCCAAACGTTAACTTTTTCTGGATACTGTGTGTGACCTTCCCTAAAAAGTCGCGGATTTTCATCGCTCCAGTAGCGACAATTTTGCTTGTTAACATGCCCATTAAGAAAAAAAGTACACTCATCAGTAAAGCAAATATTGTGCAAGATATTTTGGTTTTCATTTATAAAATCCGTCATTGTTTCACAAAATTCAATCCTTCTGTCGAAATCGTCGTCAAAAAGCTGTTGTAGAATTTGCATTTTATAGGGGTGAAACTTATTTAACTTTAGTGCTTTCCTTACTGTTTCGTGAGACATTCCTACTTGGCGTGCCACAATGCGAAGTGATGTGGAAGGATTTGCAGTAAAGGTGCCTAATACTTCTATTTGTGCTGCTTCATCCAAGACACGGCTAATATTTCTTTTTTTGTTAGCAACGGAACCAGTTTCACTAAACTTAGCGACTAATTGTAGAACATACTTATGATTTAAATTACTATTCGGATACCTTTCATTAAACATTCTTGACGTTCTTCTTGCGCATCTTCCACATTCCCCATAAATAAGAATAATTTCAATTCTTTGTTGAAGAGTAAACACCATTTTTAAAAATAATGTAATAAAATCGCAACTTTTACCTCGCAAAACTAATTTTACAATAAAGTAATTTTGGCTAAAATAAATGGAGTGACAAGTAAAGAAAAATTTGACAAGAATGTCAAGAATGCTTAAACCAGGGCTTTTTTTTTCTACGTTAAACTACCTGTACGACTATCACAAGTACTAGTTCAGGTAAATCACATTCTTTCCAATAATAATGTTTAACTGAATAGTATGCGTCTTTATTATTTCGTTGGATATTAGAAGTAAAAATAGTTTAAATATTTACCGTTATGTAAGACCTCAATTTCATTTATTTTAATTCATTAAAGCAATATCACAAAGTGTTTTTGATATCTAAACTTCTTTACAGTTTTCACCAAATATCTCGCGAACTGCTAAAAAGAAAAGGCAAGAATTTAGCATTTAAAATTTTATAAAATAAGTTACTTTTTATTAGTTTTTTAATGTTTTATTGCAAAACACTTGATACTTGTATGTTCATGGTTTGACTTGATTTCTTCAAAAGTATTAAAAATAAAGAACAAGAAATTAGCATTTTTGAAAAGCGGGTTAAACGACCTTTAAAATGAGGTATCACTCAACCCCCATTTCCATTTAAATTTTTAGAGGTCATGTCCACCCCCGCTAGAGGGTTGATGTAATTTAATTGAAAACCAGCCTACAAAATGTCCCCCTTAAAAATAAGTTTGACGTGTTTTTGCATATTTTTGGAATTTCTATAGGGGCCGAAATATAGAGGGTGGTACGTTTTCAAAATGACACCCTGTATGTACAATATTACAATGCATATATTTTGAGGTAGACGTCAAAGGTGTGAACTGTTTGTGTTGTATATGGAGCGTATGAGAGTGTGTATGAAAGTGTGTATGGGAGAAATGTGTAGCAGACTGTTGTCTAGGTGTTTGTGTATGTCGGTGGCCTGTTTAATGTGGCTTGGTTAAAGTTTCTTCGTATGTTCCTCGAACTCCTCGACTGTATAGAATCCATTTTGCAGGAGACATTCTTTGAGATGCTTCTTAAAAACATAGTACGGTTTGTCCATCCAATCCGTTGGTAGTCCATTTAGCAACTTTAGGTGTCTATGTTGGTTATCTGTAGTCGCTATCCTATGGCTGGGGATTTGAACCTGGTAGTCTGATCGTAGATTGTATTTTGTCGACATACTCTTTCTTTCTAATTTAGAGAGCTCAATTCTTGCTCTAAGTAGTTGTTTGTAAATGTACGCAGATGGTAAGGTCATTATCCTGTTCTTGATGAATAGTGGTTTACAGTGTGTTTATTGGCTTACTTGCTCCAGAGCTCGTATGGCCTTCTTCTGCATAACGAAAACGTCATATGCATGAGCCGATTCACCCCATAATTCAATTCCGTAGGTCATTCGTGAGTGGAACAGCGTATGGTATACTAAAGTCGCTGTTTCTTTTTTCGTTATGGTTCTCATTCTTCTGATGGCGTACAGTGCACTTGACAGCCTCGTAGTTAGGTCATTGACGTGGTCCCTCCAGGTCAGTCTAGTATCGATAGTCATCCCCAGAAGTTTTGCACATCCGGCATTTCCTGGTGTTGAGGCGCGTTTCGATGTTATAGGCAGATACACTGTTTTAGTCTCATTCAACGTTAGCTTGTTTTGGATGAACCATGCCTTGGCCCCTTCTTGCACCTTTTCTACCTCCTGTGCGATTTGTTGTTCATTGCTGCCCCTACATACTGCTGTGACTCTTTCAAATTTACATATAAATAAAATAAATTTAGTTTACTTAATTAAGTCGTAACTGGGAGTCAAGCACGCATCCTAGTGCTAGGCCTTATGCTAGACTATGATACGGTGAACTTTCTGCTGAAAGGTAGGTTAAGCAAAACATTCTACATGTAACTAGCTCAGTTTGAAAATAAATAGTTCTCTCAGGGGCAGAAAATATGACTTGATTCTCCTTCTCTTTAATCATCTCCAGGTCAGGTAAAGAAATAAAATACAAAATAAATCTTAATATCTAATTTATTAAAATAAAATAATTCTAAATAAATTCAAAAGTTTTAATCTACAAATATTTACACATCCAAGATCAATATTCGGTCATAATTCAGATTTATACATCATAAACAATAAAATATTACGAGAAATAAAGAATAAATAAAATCATCATGTCGTGCTAGCTTATATCTAAAATGTGAACGTGATTATTATTATTAATATTTGTCATAGATACATGTAAACAATCAAAAATTAAAATAAATTAACCATGATGAATTGTACTGGAATATAAATAAAAATAAAATTTGTGCGGTCTACTACTTGTTAACAAAATATAGACATTAAGGAAGTGGCTTTGCCCTAATTAGTCCTGTCCGGCGCCTTTTCTCGCTCCCAACACAGTACCATCAGTAACAAATTCACACAGAAGAGTATCCCAAAGTTCCACCCTACGAGCATGTCATTTTCAGCTCGTCGGACGCAACCCGAACATACATCATCATGTGCACACCCCTTAAGGAATATATATATATTTAATTAAATAAATAAAGTGAAATAAAACAATGTCTCTGCGTATTCAATAAATTAACTCAGCCCTGATTAGTTCTGCCTGGTGCCTTTTCTCGCTCCCAACACAGTACCACCAAGACCAATTCGTGTATATCAAATTCACCAGGACTCCATGCTATGAATTAAATAATGACATAATTCATTTCACACATCCCTGATGTATTATTCAACACGTTAATATTGAACACCCAAATACAACAAAATATACTTAATTCTCATATCAGAAAGAAATAATATATATACATTAAAAGAAAATAAACTTTACCTTTTTCACGAAATTCCAATACAAAAACACCACTACAAATAAAGAATTTGGAGACACCACTATACACACATTTATAACAAATATTGTTAATCACCTTAATTCTTCATACATCGTATTAAACTCTTCCATAATTTTCAATAAAAGATTTTATTCACTTAATATATATAACCTATATACACATAAACAAAATTATTAGTTTCAAATATCCTTTGTAGGATGAATAAATTTAAAAGAAAAATAAATTATACGGAAAAGAAAATGATTATGTTATTCAAAGTTATCATTACAAATGCTAGAAAGTTTTGTCATAACGTACGGCATAGTACCCTACATGCAAAACAAAACCCTCTAGAAAGAAGAAAATAAAATGAAATTAAATAAATTCAAACACCGAGTTCATAAAATAAAGGTATTTCATACATAGGTAGTTATTCGAATACATCTAAACATTTTAATGTAATGCGCGCAGCATGTTTAAAATAAAATTATTATAAGTGTAGAATCTTGTAAAAATTTTATAAGTATTGAAAATCTCAAAATTATTCTAAGTCCGGATTTTAAAATAATCCTATTAAAGAAGAGGGAGGAAGTGGTTTTCACCTACTTTTAGACTTGCTAATATTGCGGTTTTCACCAGCAATTGCCGAAATTTTTATCTGTCCGCGCTTTTATTTGTAAATTTCCTTACAAAAACGTACGGCAACTTTCGTTAAGCACGAATCCACCTCCAAAAATTGTGTATCGACGGTGCTGCCCTTATCGGACACTTGGAGAAACAGTGTATTAATAATTCTTGCGAAAGGTAAACAAACATGTGACTATAAATCCGTCTATATATTATGACTCAGCCGAGCACCTGATAAACAATACTTTTTACGCCGGTTGGTCCTTGCCAATGCCAGACGTGTTTGTGCGAGAAAACACCTGCTCGATCCTTTTTACGTAGCATTTAATACGTCTTAAAATTATAACCTTATAAAAGTTTATTAAGATTCTTTTATGTTTTACTTAAATAAAAATAAAGTTTTCATAAATTATTAATACAGTAAATATTTATACACATCATGATGAAAATGAATAAAGTGAAAATTAATTTAAATAAAACTTGGAATGATACGTCTGCATTTGTTATTTGTATAAAGTTAAAATTGATATTAATGTGAGCAATAGTGAAATACAGATATAATACATAGGATGCTATCTATCAAACATTGGTCTGGTAAGTAAATAATATTATTTACAACTTTTAAATACAACTTAAAGTTCATTGCCACATCCTTATTATGTTATAAATTTCTTGATTGTTGTTTACTTCATTCTTGAACCATCTCTTCGTATTATTGGGAAGTTTTATTCGTATTTTCTTTGTCTTCCTTACATTCGGAAATAAAGGGAAAACATCCATGATCGTCGGTATGCGTTGGTTAAATTTATCATGAACCCCTTTTACCTTTCCAATTTCTAACGATGATGTATTGTTGACAGGTGGATTATCATACGCGTTCACCCAGCTTATCGTTCCTGGTGATTGACATCTTAAATTGAAGTATAAATGTTGTATCAGTTATTTGATCATCATACAGATTATACGAGGACAATCAAGAACTACACATATAGACGAGTACAGACATAGACATCCAAGAGTACAAAGTGAAATTAAGTGAAGCATTACTTGAACTCAAAGTTATTGTATACTGCTACCCTCTTCGGCCTCGACGGAGGCCCCTTAACACTGCTTGACAGGCCGGATCATGCCTTCCGCAGCCATCCTACACGCTGTTTCGTTCGATACGCGAACTACGGACCCATCTAACAGCATGACCCGCTGCCTCCGTCGAGCCTTGCGACAGGGTACCCCGAGCGTCAAACTATCCCGGCCCAAGATAGAAAAGGCCCGACGCACCGAGGCACAGAAGTCGGGCGAATCCCTCACGTCCGGGAATACATTCCTCTGCTCTTCTGGCCTATAACAGATTCCATTCTCTACATAACCTGGTTACCAATTACATGTACTCCAAGTTATCCCTATTGATTGCTTACTTGTGTAAAATTTATTTATTCAGTTACTTAATTTATACAGATCATGTTTACATTACCTAATTTATTATTGTTCATGAGGAATTTGTAAACTTAAATAAATAAATACCAATGTACATATAGATATAAATATAAATAAATATAAATCAAGAAAAATTCTTACCTTTATTAAGCACTTATGTATATAATATGAACGCACACAATAAGAAATCCTTACTTAACTAAACATAAAATTGCAAGTGATCTAAAATTCATTTATTTACATATTATTATTTATTCAAGATCACTGCATAAATATCCCTATGGGAATATCTGTAATTTATAAGCGAGAATCGCTAATGTCAATGGTATAAATTCAAGATTTCCCATAAATACCAATTAATATACTTATAGATAGCTTATCATATTTTTTACATTAAACATAAATATCTGTGAATAAATTTAATTTATTCCTACATTATCTTCGAGATCGTAATCATATAATTTTGAGACATGAAGTCTGCCTTTGACACGCTCATTATCCACTTCTGTTACCTCATAAGTCGTGTCATTTATCGCTCTACCTACACGATAAGGTCCATCAAAAGGAAGGTCTAATTTAGCACATTTATTATGGTCTCTCCGACCTAATCGATAATTTCTTATTACTATCATATCCTCCCTATTAAAGACTTTACGATTTTTAATCTTCGCATTCTCTTCTCCGGTATATTTTCGAGCTCTTGCACGTTGTCGCTCTCGTCCACGGTCTATTACCTCTTCTAAATTTTCCACAGGAGGAGTTTCTTGTCTCCATGGACGTGGTGGATATCTACCGAACATCAGTAGATATGGGCTAAGATTAGTGGTCACACTGGGTAAAAAGTTCATTGTATTTTCAACTTCCGTCAAATGCCTCACCCAGCCCACATGATTCTCATGAGTTCGCATTCTCAAGTGTTTTATAACTTCTTGTATGTATCTCTCACAAGGGTTCCCTTCAGGATGTCTCACTGAAGAAAAATTTACTTGCACATTCATATAATTTAATTCTTGAATAAAGCGATCATTATTGAAATAACTAGCATTATCTACTAAAAGCCTTTGAAATTGACCTATTTCTTCTATAAATTGATTAATGCAAATTACCGCTATGTCGGTATTATATTTTCTGGTAGGATAAAGTTTCACATATTTCGTAAAAATATCTACCATCACAAATACATTCCTATATCCTAAATGTCCAGGTATTAAATTACCTAGGAAATCTGCCGCAACTAAATCTTACTTATTTTCTACCCTAATACTATGTACAACATTTTTATTTACACGATTTTTATATTTACCTAATAAACATAGTTCACATTGTTTATTCCATCTTTCAACTAGACGTTTGTCTTGTTTAGCATAAAATTGCTCCCTAAAAACTAAGAATGTCTTTCTATTTCCAGGATGTCCCAACCTCCTATGAATATCTAACATAACATTCTTTGCCAATTCACTTCCCAATACTAACAAATCATTGTCCCCTATTCTTTTATATAAAATATTATTTACTACTCTAAATCCTCTGTAATTGGGTTCTTGAAGTGCCTTTCTTTTTATGTCTTGCACATCACCTTCTCCTTGACTACGTTCTATGTTCTCTCTACTATATAACTCAGGAGCTGCTTCAAAATTATAGGCATTGATCTGATATGATCCTGATTGCTTACTATGACCAAAAGCTCTGCTAAATGCATCAGCAACAATATTATCTTTTCCTTTTCTATGTCTAATTTTGAAATTATATTCACTTAAAAATAAAGACCATCTATATAGTCGTGCATTAGAAAACCTAGTTTTCATTAAGAAAATCAAAGATAAATGATCAGTTTCTATTGTAAAGAAATTTCCCATCAAATAGTACTTGAGCTTAGAGACCCCATGCACCACTGACAATAGTTCTTTCTCTGAAACCGTATAATGACTCTCGTACCCCTTTAATATCCTTGAAATAAAGCAGATTGGTATCTCTTTACCATCTCTGACTTGGAAAAGTTCAGCAGCAATGGCATGATCTGAAGCATCACACCGTAAAATAAATTCTTCCTCAAATCGAGGCAGATTTAAAACTAACGCCCTATAAAATTCCTGCTTGATTCCCTCAAAAGCTTCTATTCTTTCAGGAGTCCATTTAAATTTTACACCCTTCTTTATCATTTTAAAAAGAGTTACAGTCTTATCTGATATCTTAGGAATAAAGTGCTTATAATAATTCACTATACCTAAAAATCCCCTTAACATCTTTATATTTTTAGGTCTTGGGTAATTTCTTACTGCTTCCAACTTCTTTTCCTCTATTGATACAGTTTTACCATCTATCATATACCCTAAATAACTAACCCTATTCTTAACAAATTCACATTTCTCTAAATTAATTTTTAGACCATTACTTTCTAATGTACTTAAAATAATTTTAACAGTTTTTAAATGACTCTCTAAATCTACATTAAATATTAAAATATCATCTACATAATGCGATACATATTCCTCATATGGATCCAGTATTTGTTGCATGGCCCTTACTAGTGCAGCTGTGGCCGTTGATAAACCGAAAGGTACAACCTTGAAGGAATATACTAGAGAATTCATTAAAAACGAGCAATATTTTCTAGAATCCTTGTGTAAAGGTACCAACCAGAAAGAGCTCTTTAAATCCAATTTTGTAAACCACTTAGCATTCGTACATTTTGCCAATAAAGTTTCTATGCTCTGAGGGGCTTCAAACTGTGCTTTGGTGCGACTATTGAGCATTCTAGCGTCAATGCATAAACGTAGTTTCATCTCTTTTCGGTCATCTTCACTTTTTTTAACTACTACCACAATGGGATTAATGAAACTAGACTCTGATCGTTCTATTACACCATCCCTTAACATGTTCTTTATTTCTATTTTTACCTGTTGTTGATACTTATATGGAATTGGATAATTTCTTACTTTAAATGGCTGACTCTCATCAACTTCTAATTTATGTTCATAACCTTTCGCTAGACCTGGGCTATTATCAAATAATTTTGTATGTACTGCAAGAAGATTTTTTACCTCACTTACATATAGCTCATTACAATTCAAGTTAATGTCACCCATATTTATTTCCCGGTGTGAACATTTATTTATTATGTCACCCATATATTTCGTGGCGTCTTTCTTTTGAAGACCCTCCACATGGTGTGTACATTTATTATTTATGTCACCCGTGGCAAATGTGGCCTCTCCTTTTTGAAGAGTATCCACCTGGCGTGCATTCCTTTCCTCGTTTTTTAAACTAATATTTTCAGGATGTAAATCGAAATCCTCATCATACATTTTACTACTTAAATTATTAACTACAATTTCATCTTCCTGCAGATCTTTATTCCATGATATAATTGCCCTTTTTATGTGAAAAGTTTTATCTTCCATGTTTAATTTTGTACTATATTGAGTCAAAAAATCCATTCCAAGTATACAATTATAATTTAAATTAGGTACAATAACAAATTCAGTTAAAAATTCTAAATTACCTATTCTTACATTTACGTAAAATATCTTATCTATAGCTATTACTAATTTTTTTGTGGCAGTAAATAAATTTATTTTTTTAATGGACCTATAATGACCTGAATTTTCTAGTTGCCTATCTACTAAACTACTATCTAAAAGAGACAATTGCGCGCCTGTATCAATTAATGCATCTACCTCTATTTGGCCTATGTTTATTTTTACTACGGGTAGCTCTGTGGTTATTTTTTTAATATTCTCAAAGTCGGTCACCCTTTGAGAATCCTCTTCCTTTTTGATTGGTTCTACTAAAAATCCAGAGATGTAGCACCTCCTACTGAGTTGTGTAACCATCCGTTTTCTACCGGAGTTGCACTTCTTATTTCCTTCTTTATCGCTCCTTTTGATACATCTTTCGTTACAGCTTCTGTTTTATTTTCTTTATTTTCTATAATTATGTTATTAAATCCTCGGGTATCTTCTGTTTCATTTTTTCCATATTTTCTTGTTGCATGACCCTCCTGTCTCCAATTATTATTATTATTACTACTACTGCTGCTATTATTACCCATGTTCTTGTTGTTACCATTCTCCACCCTTCCTCCCTGGTAATTATTATTCTGATACCGATTACCATTGTACCTTTGTTGGTGATTGTGGTTATTACCATTATATCTTTGCTGAGCATTATAATAGTTACCATTGTTACCTGCTTTGTACCCATTTTTATTCTGAAATACACTCCTATCTTCCACGTCGTCCAGACGCTTTACCAATTCCAAGAGTTGCTCAACGGTGTCTATACCCTGTAAAGCAACTGCTTGTACTACCTCATGCTCGAAATGATTAGCTAACTGGGTAACAATGTCACACTCCTGGATCACAGGTTGTATATGTTTCAAGAAAGAATATTTCCGAATAACATAATTCTCTCTAGATGTAATGGAACGATATTTTCCAAAAGTAAGGTCATGTCTAATGCGTCTTTGCTGAGTTTGTCCCCAGTACTGCCTAATAAACATGTTTTCTAATTCTTCGTACGACTGTACCTCATCAATTACCATATCGTACCATAATAACGCATAATCTCTAAGACACCCTCTCATGAAATGTAATTTCGACATATCATCATGAATACCACGAATATATGTCTTAATGGTTTTAAGAAATGCCATAGGGTTGTCTTTATTATACCCAGAAAATTTTGGTATATTTTCTGTGCCAAGTGATACCTGTTGCGACACCACACAAGGTGTAATTGTACCCTGTTCAACTCTTGTTTTCAAATTCTTAATCGTGTCTTGACAATTTAATGTCATATCCTGTAGCTTTAAAAGTGAATCTGTGCATGCTCCATATTTGACTCTACAGTCCTCGAATTTATTTGTTAGATTTTGAACATCTTTCTGAACTGACATGGCACTACTGTCCACCTTCAGTTCCAAGAATTGTATTTTCTCATCTTGTCCTCCAATCCTTTCTTCTATCTGTCTAAAATTTTCTCTCGCTACACCGGCCCTCTGATTCATTTCGTCTATTAAAAAATTACTGCTATCCTTGCACTTCTTTTCATTTGCTTCAATTTTTTCATTGATCTGTGCCGTGCTTTGTTTCACATCTTCTTTTATTTTATTATTCATTGCAGACATTTCTATTCTACAAGCTTTAATTCTTTCATCAATCTTCTCATTCATCGACTTTACTACAGCTTGTATCTCTAATTTATTCTCATCCAATTTCTTGTTTATATCTTCTTTATTTTCTTGAAACTTCTTGTTCATTTCAGTTTTATTCTCATCTAACTTTCTATTTATATCTTCTTTCATTTCTATCTTGTCACTTTCCAATTTACAGAAAAGTTTTTCAAATAGAAAATCAAATCTATCTCCGCCTGGCACTTCTTTTGTTTCAATTTTTACATTTTCAGTCACATTTTCATCCTCATCAAGAGGTAGCGTCTTTTCTGAATCTGTCACAGAGGAAATGCCTTGTGGTTCCCTGTACGTTTCAAATAAATATTTGGTATCCATACTACTTTCAGGATTTTCACCCTCGCCTTTATACTCAGACATATTTACTTTATCTGTCCTGGCACTTAAAGAGACTTATTTGTGGAGAAAAATAAATCAAAACTTGACAAAATTTTATTTGTGAATTATATTTATTAATTATTCAAATGCACCTAAAGGTGAAAATACCTCCCTTTAATTATACAGCTATTTGAATATTAAATAATCAATTAATTTTTATCTAAACAGTTTAAAAATGTAGACGTTTTGCCCCACTACGTTGGGTGCCATATATATGCTGTGACTCTTTCAAATTTACATATAAATAAAATAAATTTAGTTTACTTAATTAAGTCGTAACTGGGAGTCAAGCACGCATCCTAGTGCTAGGCCTTATGCTAGACTATGATACGGTGAACTTTCTGCTGAAAGGTAGGTTAAGCAAAACATTCTACATGTAACTAGCTCAGTTTGAAAATAAATAGTTCTCTCAGGGGCAGAAAATATGACTTGATTCTCCTTCTCTTTAATCATCTCCAGGTCAGGTAAAGAAATAAAATACAAAATAAATCTTAATATCTAATTTATTAAAATAAAATAATTCTAAATAAATTCAAAAGTTTTAATCTACAAATATTTACACATCCAAGATCAATATTCGGTCATAATTCAGATTTATACATCATAAACAATAAAATATTACGAGAAATAAAGAATAAATAAAATCATCATGTCGTGCTAGCTTATATCTAAAATGTGAACGTGATTATTATTATTAATATTTGTCATAGATACATGTAAACAATCAAAAATTAAAATAAATTAACCATGATGAATTGTACTGGAATATAAATAAAAATAAAATTTGTGCGGTCTACTACTTGTTAACAAAATATAGACATTAAGGAAGTGGCTTTGCCCTAATTAGTCCTGTCCGGCGCCTTTTCTCGCTCCCAACACAGTACCATCAGTAACAAATTCACACAGAAGAGTATCCCAAAGTTCCACCCTACGAGCATGTCATTTTCAGCTCGTCGGACGCAACCCGAACATACATCATCATGTGCACACCCCTTAAGGAATATATATATATTTAATTAAATAAATAAAGTGAAATAAAACAATGTCTCTGCGTATTCAATAAATTAACTCAGCCCTGATTAGTTCTGCCTGGTGCCTTTTCTCGCTCCCAACACAGTACCACCAAGACCAATTCGTGTATATCAAATTCACCAGGACTCCATGCTATGAATTAAATAATGACATAATTCATTTCACACATCCCTGATGTATTATTCAACACGTTAATATTGAACACCCAAATACAACAAAATATACTTAATTCTCATATCAGAAAGAAATAATATATATACATTAAAAGAAAATAAACTTTACCTTTTTCACGAAATTCCAATACAAAAACACCACTACAAATAAAGAATTTGGAGACACCACTATACACACATTTATAACAAATATTGTTAATCACCTTAATTCTTCATACATCGTATTAAACTCTTCCATAATTTTCAATAAAAGATTTTATTCACTTAATATATATAACCTATATACACATAAACAAAATTATTAGTTTCAAATATCCTTTGTAGGATGAATAAATTTAAAAGAAAAATAAATTATACGGAAAAGAAAATGATTATGTTATTCAAAGTTATCATTACAAATGCTAGAAAGTTTTGTCATAACGTACGGCATAGTACCCTACATGCAAAACAAAACCCTCTAGAAAGAAGAAAATAAAATGAAATTAAATAAATTCAAACACCGAGTTCATAAAATAAAGGTATTTCATACATAGGTAGTTATTCGAATACATCTAAACATTTTAATGTAATGCGCGCAGCATGTTTAAAATAAAATTATTATAAGTGTAGAATCTTGTAAAAATTTTATAAGTATTGAAAATCTCAAAATTATTCTAAGTCCGGATTTTAAAATAATCCTATTAAAGAAGAGGGAGGAAGTGGTTTTCACCTACTTTTAGACTTGCTAATATTGCGGTTTTCACCAGCAATTGCCGAAATTTTTATCTGTCCGCGCTTTTATTTGTAAATTTCCTTACAAAAACGTACGGCAACTTTCGTTAAGCACGAATCCACCTCCAAAAATTGTGTATCGACGGTGCTGCCCTTATCGGACACTTGGAGAAACAGTGTATTAATAATTCTTGCGAAAGGTAAACAAACATGTGACTATAAATCCGTCTATATATTATGACTCAGCCGAGCACCTGATAAACAATACTTTTTACGCCGGTTGGTCCTTGCCAATGCCAGACGTGTTTGTGCGAGAAAACACCTGCTCGATCCTTTTTACGTAGCATTTAATACGTCTTAAAATTATAACCTTATAAAAGTTTATTAAGATTCTTTTATGTTTTACTTAAATAAAAATAAAGTTTTCATAAATTATTAATACAGTAAATATTTATACACATCATGATGAAAATGAATAAAGTGAAAATTAATTTAAATAAAACTTGGAATGATACGTCTGCATTTGTTATTTGTATAAAGTTAAAATTGATATTAATGTGAGCAATAGTGAAATACAGATATAATACATAGGATGCTATCTATCAAACATTGGTCTGGTAAGTAAATAATATTATTTACAACTTTTAAATACAACTTAAAGTTCATTGCCACATCCTTATTATGTTATAAATTTCTTGATTGTTGTTTACTTCATTCTTGAACCATCTCTTCGTATTATTGGGAAGTTTTATTCGTATTTTCTTTGTCTTCCTTACATTCGGAAATAAAGGGAAAACATCCATGATCGTCGGTATGCGTTGGTTAAATTTATCATGAACCCCTTTTACCTTTCCAATTTCTAACGATGATGTATTGTTGACAGGTGGATTATCATACGCGTTCACCCAGCTTATCGTTCCTGGTGATTGACATCTTAAATTGAAGTATAAATGTTGTATCAGTTATTTGATCATCATACAGATTATACGAGGACAATCAAGAACTACACATATAGACGAGTACAGACATAGACATCCAAGAGTACAAAGTGAAATTAAGTGAAGCATTACTTGAACTCAAAGTTATTGTATACTGCTACCCTCTTCGGCCTCGACGGAGGCCCCTTAACACTGCTTGACAGGCCGGATCATGCCTTCCGCAGCCATCCTACACGCTGTTTCGTTCGATACGCGAACTACGGACCCATCTAACAGCATGACCCGCTGCCTCCGTCGAGCCTTGCGACAGGGTACCCCGAGCGTCAAACTATCCCGGCCCAAGATAGAAAAGGCCCGACGCACCGAGGCACAGAAGTCGGGCGAATCCCTCACGTCCGGGAATACATTCCTCTGCTCTTCTGGCCTATAACAGATTCCATTCTCTACATAACCTGGTTACCAATTACATGTACTCCAAGTTATCCCTATTGATTGCTTACTTGTGTAAAATTTATTTATTCAGTTACTTAATTTATACAGATCATGTTTACATTACCTAATTTATTATTGTTCATGAGGAATTTGTAAACTTAAATAAATAAATACCAATGTACATATAGATATAAATATAAATAAATATAAATCAAGAAAAATTCTTACCTTTATTAAGCACTTATGTATATAATATGAACGCACACAATAAGAAATCCTTACTTAACTAAACATAAAATTGCAAGTGATCTAAAATTCATTTATTTACATATTATTATTTATTCAAGATCACTGCAATACGAAAGTTGTATCGTCTGCGTACTATACAGTTTTCGTTGTGATGTTCCTCGAAAGGTCGTTCACATATAGTATGGAATTAAACTTTTACCATCTCGCAAAAAAAAAGGTAAAACTATAAATTATTTCAAACAAACATTTAGAACGTTTCTCATACACAAGATAATCTACTCTATAATTGATCTATACTGCATTTTTACTCGAATCTCCTGTTAAGGAAACTTCCTATTTTGAAAGTACCCTAAAATAAAACTCAATTTCAGTTCAAATGCACATTTATTTAATTTCGGTGTGCGCCGATATGTCGGGGTCGCTCGGCATCGAACATAAGAAAGCAGCATATACAGGGTGGGGCACCTTATTCCCGTCGGTTTATATACGAAAAGCGGTAATATGTTTTATTTTTATTTTTATTAAAGGTTGTGTAGGTTCATTAGGGGCACGTTTAAAAATTATTTTGAAATATACAGAGTGATCCAAAAAAATTTGGCACACCAAAGTTATGAAAATTTAAATGGAACAGCCTGTATATTATGGGATATTTTGATGCTATAGTCTAAATTAAGGCCACTTACTGTTATATTCCCTATACCTAACTCAACCACTTTTCGAGATGTTTCACTATTTTTGAAAATGTAGATCAAAATTTCAGAGACATTGCTGTCTTCCATATTTGAGCGAATTATTTTAAATTGTATTTAATGTATACTCAAAGCATCAGACTCTAAGATAAGCTAAAGTTGATATCTTAAAATTATACAGGGTGTTTAAAAACTACATTTGTGTTTTGTCTAACATTAAAGGCAAATAACTTTCTTATTTTAAACGGAACACCCTGTATTTATTGCCATATTTAGATTCTAATTTTAATTGTTTTTAAAACTGTATTAGGGTTTCCTATACCTATCTCTTATAATTTTTTGGTAATTTAGGATTTTCAATTTCAAACACTAATTTCTTGCAAAATATTTTTCAAAATGCTAACATTTTTTAACCTATCGGGTTGATTGGTTTTGTTTCACATTAATTAAAAGGCGTCATAACTAGGTAAATAAAAAATACATACTTTATTAAACAAATAACAAACTTAAATTGTAAAAGAAAACTAATGTTTTAACAAGTGCTCGAAATGATGTTCATCTGTTTCAATGCATAATCGAATTCTCTCTTGAAAGGACTGTTTAACTCTTGTTAAAATATTTGGTGTTATAGAACGAAACGCTATTCTTATTCGTTCTCTCATATCGTCGGGTGTGGTTGGTGGTGTATCATAAATGATATTTTTGACATATCCCCATAAGAAAAAATCGGGACTCGTTAAGTCTGGGGATCTTGCTGGCCAATTCTGTGGACCGCCGTGTCCTATCCACCTATTGGGATATTGCCTATGCAATTCATTTCTTACATTTACTTGAAAATACGCTGGCGCACCGTCTAGTTGTAACCACATCCTTTGACGAATTTTAAGTGGTATATTTTCCAAAAGTACAGGCAAATTGTCTCTTAAAAATCGAAGAAAATTGAAAATCCTAAATTACCAAAAAACTATAAGAGATAAGTATAGGAAACCCTAATACAGTTTTAAAAACAATTAAAATTAGAATCTAAATATAGCAATAAATACAGGGTGTTCCATTTAAAATAAGAAAGTTATTTGCCTTTAATGTTAGTCAAGACTCAAATGTAATTTTTAAACACCCTGTATAATTTTTGGATACCTATCAACCTTAGTTTATCTTAGAGTCTAATGCTTTGAGTATACATTAAATACAATTTAAAATAATTCGCTCAAATATGGAAGACAGCAATGTCTCTGATATTTTGATCTACATTTTCAAAAATTGTGAAATATCTCGAAAAGTGGTTGAGTTAGGTATAGGGAATATAACAGTAAGTGGCCTTAATTTAGCCTATAGCATCAAAATATCCCACAACATACAGGGTGTTTCATTTAAATTTTCATAGCTTTGGTGTGCCAAATTTTTTTGGATCACTCTGTATATTTCAAAATAATTTTAAAACGTGCCCCTAATGAACCTACACAACCTTTAATAAAAATAAAAATAAAACATATTACCGCTTTTCGTATATAAACCGACGGAAATGAGGTGCCCCACCCTGTATACATGTTAATCGTTCGAGGAGCTATGGACCCCTATATATACGCACATGCCCGACACTGCCGTCCGTACGTATACATAGGAGGTTTTGCATCGCCTTGGGTGCACAGTCGTGCAGCATGGTCGGCTGACAATAAACTCGGCCGCTGAGACTGTATACGCCTGAAGCCAGCTCCGAATCAGTATGCTCACAATATTTGTAAGTAAGAAATACATTAAATATGACAATATAATTAAAAGTTAAAAAAGAAAACATACATTATAAAAGTATAACACATAAAAATGAAGAAAAACATTCACATATAAAGCAAGAAACAATAATATAAAATACAATAAAATATGTTAAGTTCTTATAATCTCCTTTCTTTCGAAATAATACTGCATATAATTATATGCCAAATAGGTTGATTATTATTATATATAATTATTGAAAATGGAATACTCTTCATCTTCGTTGTTGAAGGAGAAGAACCATAATGTCATGAACAGAAAGTGTCTGTCATTATGGCATTTTATTAGTTTCCTAATTTATTTGACTGGATTACTCAAAATTATCGGTGAAAATGTATAAAACGCTGACGTATATGAATATGTAGCCTCAACTTTTATAAACAAGGAAGTCGTATGAGTAATATGTTACAGAAACTAAAATGTGATAGTTACTTGGCATTTCAGTGGCTGTCATTATGGAATTTTATTAGTTTTCTAATATATTTGACTGCCATACCCAAAATCATCGGTGAAAATGTATAAAACACTTAGGTACATGGATAGCATCAACGTTTATAAACATGAATGTGATAGATGTAATACGTTTCTAATATAAATATAACTCAGAATAAATAATGTATAATCATGGTAGTATCGAATAAATTTGTTCATAACCATAATGACAGTAACTGAAATGTGAAAGATACTTAACATTTCAGTGGCTATCATTATGGAATTTTGTTAAATTCCTAATACATTTGACTGCCATACTCAAAATTATCAGTTAAAATGTTTAAAACGCTGAGGCGCATAAAGCTTTTGTAGACAAGAATAAATAACGTCGCCTCATGGTAATCTCAGCAAAAACTGTTCATAACCATAATAAAGCAACTGAAGTGTCAAAGTTACTTGACACTTCAGTCGCTGTCATTATAACATTTTATTAGTTTCCTAATATATTTGACTGTCAAACTCAAAATTGTGGGTGAAATTGAATAGATAATGTCGCGTCATGATAACCTCGACTAAATCTGCACATAACCATGATGACAGCATCTGAAAGTTATTTGACAATTACTAACATTAAGATCACTACAATTTTACATGCTGAAAAAATTTTAAAGTGATTTTATTGCCGCGGAATTCACATCATAAATGAAGTAAGTCGTCTGCTTTCTAAATTAGACTTTATGTACGTATGGGTATGATGTATGAAGTCAATGCCCAAATCCGTCCACAATTACATCATATCAAATAAAAGAGGTGGAATTTTCCTATCGAAATGGAGAAAAATGTTTCGAAGAAGACTTAGTTTGCAATAAGCTCAATTATAAAAACACATTTTTGCCAATTTCAGATGTAATTTTAGATTTTCCTTTTGTCATAAAGAAATTTAACGCAGCCTTTATATGTTTAACTTTTATTTTGCTGCCTAAAGATATCATATATGAAAGATTTTGATTTTTAATCATATCAATCAAACTTTTACATGTTATTCATATAAGTTTCTTCCAATTTAGATAACATTAACTTCAAAATATATTGTAGTTTTTTTATTCGTTTCTACCTTTTATTTCTACGAGAAATTTAGATTTTAAACAAGTTGTTTTCCCTCTGTTACTTCGAAAATTTCTGTCGCCTCATTAAGAATTAATTGGTGAAAAACGTCCATTGATTACCTTTAATTAGCCGCTGTGTGTCAATTACACAGTTTCTCGTAACCCACAAGTGGCATTTTGTTTGTATTTTCCCTTCTAATTTCTGCGCAATAAAACAAGTAAACAATGCTTTAATTAAATGTTCATACGAATACTAAAACATGGAAAATATATTTTAATTAATGGATGTATATAAATCATTACACATGACGACAATATTTATGGTATAATAATGACAAATCGAAGATATCGCTAGCGAGTCAAGTACCATGAAGTCGCTATATAAAGACGAGCAATGAATTTCACATTAGCATCTGATTAAAATTCATTTGTTTCAGCATTAAGTACAAATAATGGAATTTAGTTGTTTTGCGAGCACATAAGGAATATCCAAACAATAATAATACTTGTATTAGAACACACTTACAGTTTATAAGATTTACGCTTGACATGCACTACTGAAGTTATTTAGTCCTTCTGGTAGTTCACCTCTTCGCAATTAGAAAAAAACCGTTATTATTTCAATGTAGAAGGCCCATTTACTCCAGCGAGACATATCAAGTGCGGGGAAAGGAATTATTTTTGTATACATAAGAAATTACAATGAAAAAATGTTGAAAGAAATAAACAAAATATTGGCTAGTCATAAAAGAAAATCATTATTGCTTGAATTATATGATCATATCTGGAAGATTTAAAATATAGCAAAATATTAACATAGTCACTAATAGTATCAACATATAGTCTCAACATATAGAAAAAGAGCCACAAGAGAAAATACACTTCTGTAGTTTGCTAGATTTACTACGTAAGAATGTTTACAGCTAGTGATTAGTATAGGCCAGTTTCAGGACATTCGTGTTGCATAGTTTTAGATCACCAAGGCACTATGTAAAAATGTATGTCTTTGATGAAATAAAATTAGCTTCGTATTAATAAGTTTATTATCAAGAATCAATATTTGTCTTTTATCTTAAAGAACAACATATTTTTTTTTAATTTAACCAGCATTAATTTAATATAAGCTTTACACAAACATTATAACTCAAAAATGAGTATAAATGTTTTCTTTCCTCATTATTTGTAATACCAAAATGGATATAGATATAATATTATAATGTTATTTATGATTGACTTTCTCATAAAAAATGAATATAACTTCTACATGAGATTTACATCTTTGGTTTATTTTTTTTTAATCTTATCACAAACAAAAATCTAAATAAGAGGTATACCAGAATAGAAGAAGCAAAAATCACTGCAAGAACTCATAAGAACTTTCAAAATACTATGCTGTTAAGGAATAAGCTTATAGATAGAATATAATGAATTTGTCATTTACTAGTATTTATTCAAATTATTGTGTCTACAGCATAATGTATATGGCTGTACTCAACGTGTGGAAATGATACATTTTCATTTTAAATAAGAAATTTATCATTTTTTTACAGTGTAGCAGCCACCACAGCAATATGTATTTCAATGTGGTTTTTGAATAAGTGACTCGTATTTTCTGTTTTGACATTTTCCTGCTAACTTGAATTATTATGTTAGTATTAAATAAACAATAAATTTAACACATTTCATACGGATAGTATTTGCTTGTTTTACTGATGATGATAGAGGACAATTGACATTGCGCAATTGATTCTATTTTGAATATGACATGACCATTTGAGATACCTAGCAATAGGAAAATTCAAAAATTAGTAAATAATTTCTTAATAAAATATTTATTTAATTCAAAATTAAGATGAGTAATACTATATTTCTATCTATTTAATCTCAATACGTTTTACAACACATAGAAATATTTGTATACACATTATTTTCTAACACTATAAAATATAATATAAATCACAACTCAACTAGAACAATTACAAATTAGAAGAAATCTCTAGTACTTTACAGAACAAAAGCAAACATTTCGTTGTATATTTTCAGATTAGAGACATACGCCACGATAATTTGAACGCTTTCATCGGAGCTTGCACGGACCCACCAAACATCTGCATCGTGACGGAATATTGTGCTAGAGGAAGTTTAAAAGTAAGACACTTCAAAGAATACTTGCATGAAGTAAAGTTCAAAAATAAAACTCGCGAAAACTTAACAATAAGTTTTCTAATGTAAAATTTCACATGTTTTTATTGTACATTCAAAAGAAATATTGAACTTTAAAAACTTTCCTTGCAGGATATCTTAGAAAATGATGACGTCAAATTAGATAATATGTTTATCGCATCTTTAGTTGGTGATATTCTTAGGGTATGTATACAGATTGTATTACTAATTATTTTATCTAATGATACAAATTGAGCACTTTTTTACTATGTTTTTTTACCAATTTTATTTTGACCATGACTAAATAATTATTTATTTTATTCAGAAAAGGTAAAAACAATAAATAACTGCAAATAATTCTACAATTTCAAAAGAAGACACATAGTAAATTAAAGCCATTAAAATTACTATAGTAAAAGGAATTTCCCTTCAGAGTTTAGAGTTAAGACGATTATGTAGATTTGTGGTTTGCAATAAGCATCCATTAGCATAAATTAGCTGACATTTCGTGTGATATCTAGTACTTGTTGAATACATTTGCTTAAAATTATAAACTTTGGTTGTTCTGAATTCATTAAACTTTTCTTTCTTTGTCGTCAAGTGAAAGAGTTTCTTTACTGTAAAACTGAATAATTCAATATGTCCCTGAAAGACTTACGGAATTTCTAAAGCCTCTAGAAATACAGGCTGTTTATTTCCTTTGCATTTTATTTATAAAGTACTTCTTGAAAGATTGCTTTTCCATTTCGTAATCCTTTTAGAATAGAAACAATCACAAATATAAATGTATCCTAAAAATGCAAATTTTCTATTCAGCCATGATTTTGATAATAAGATTTTCCTTGTGGGAAGAGTTGAACAGAAAATCTTAAATTAATCAATTAAACTGCTGAGAAAACAAAGTTACGCCAAAGATTAGAGAATCAAAATAAGACGCTTCGGTCGGAACCTTTGATCTCTTACTAAAATTTTCAGTGAACTTCGACAGCACTTTAAAATTCTTCCATTGTAATAGATAGAATAAATGTATGAATCTGCAACATTATAAAATAGAAATACAAATGATATGGAAACAGCATTAGAGAACATAAATAAAGCGGCTGAAGAAGCACTGGGGAAGAGGACAATTAGAATGCCAGCATGTAGAGGTAAAGACAAGCCGTGGTTCACACCGGAAGTGAAAGAACTAGCCAAACAGAAAAAAGAAGCTCATCTAACATACATAAATAAAAGTTCCCCCAAAATTATATCCAATATAAAGAAACAAGGAACAGAGTGAATATCAGAATACGAGAAATAAAGAGAGAGCACTGGGATGGTTTTAGTAGGGAAATGGAAAATGACCTATATGGAACCCAGAATCGCATATGGAAAATGCTAAGGGCTGCGAAAAAGGAGGTAAAAGAGACAGTCCAAATAAATAACATCTCGGCAATTAGATGGAGGGACCACTTCACGAACCTATTCACACAGAACACAGATGTACAACGGGAAGAGCAGAACGATTCGAGACGAGAGGATGTCGAGGACATAGCCGAAACGGTACAAATCACAGAAGAAGAGATGATGAATGAATTAAAACATCTCAAAAACGGCAAAGCCCCGGGCCCGGACGGTGTCCCCAACGAGCTATTGAAACACGGAGGAGAAATGCTAGCGAAGCAACTCACAAAATTATACAACATAATATTAAAAGACACGGCGACACCTGACGAGTGGAGAAAGAGCATCACAATACCACTCTTCAAGAAGGGAGAAAGATCGGATCCGGAAAACTACCGAGGGATAACACTGCTAAATACCTCAATGAAGCTTTTCACACGCATACTGGGTCACCATATATTAAAGGATACCACACTAAGTGAAGAACAACAGGGCTTTCGAAGGAACCGCTCGACGGTCGATGCGGTATTCATCGTTAGACAGGTAATTTAAAAAGCCATAGAGTACAACAAACCAGCGTATATATGTTTTGTGGATCTAACGAAGGCATATGACAGGATACAACTGGAGGATGTTGTTGATGAACTGAGGCGAAGGAAAGTCCACCCAACCATAGTAGAAAGGATCAAACAACTTAATAAAGCCAACACCACCGTAATTAAATCAAGAACAGCTACGACCGAAGAAATAAAAGTCAATGCAGGGGTCAGACAGGGGGATAGCCTCAGCCCACTGCTTTTCAATATGATAATGAATAAGATAATAGAAGGCGTACGGAAGATTAATTATGGCTATAAAATGGGAAACAAATTCATAAAAATACTCTGCTATGCGGATGACGCGGTGTTGTTTGCGGAGGACGAAGATGGATTGCAGTGGTTACTACAAACATTCAACATAGAAGCGAAAAAGTGTAATATGGAAATATCGACATCCAAAACGAAAAGCATGGTAATAGCCAGGGAACCGCGACGATGCAAGCTTCAAGTGAACGAGAGGAACATCCAACAAGTGTTCGAATTCAACTATCTGGGCACCATGATCTAGCCATACGGGAGCTTGAAAGAGAGCGTAAGACACCAAATGAACAAAGCAACGAGAATAGCGGGCGGACTGAGGGACATCATTTGGAAAAATAAAAGTATGTCAACAGCGAGCAAAGTAAGGATTTACAAAACATGCGTCAGGCCTGTGACGACATACACAGCCGAAACAAGAGCGGACACGGCGGAAACAAAAAGAATGGCACGTGCAAGTGAAATGAGGGTACTAAGGGCAATAACGGGGAACACACTTAGAGACCAGAGGAGGAGTGAGGAGATCAGAGAGGAGTGTCAAGTGGAGGATGTAGTGAGATGGAGTCGCGAGAGGAGGAGATTTTGGAATGAACATGTGTCGCGCATGACTAGTGATAGAATGGCAAGGATTGCAAGGGATGGAAAACCAGCGTCCACACGACCCCCAGGAAGACCACCAAAGAGATGGAGGGATAGTTGGACATCAATATCGCAAGAACGGGAAGAGAGGAATGGGAATGGGTGAAACAAGCTGTTAGCTTTCGTGAAGAAGAAGAAGACAAATGATATGTGGAAAAATTACCCATTATATATATTATATATATAATCTAATAATCCCCTCTACCATATTAATGGTGTGGGGCGTTTATCCTCTTCTAACTTTTTATGAATCTTTTCCATTCATTTCTATTCCTCGCCATGCTCTTCGCCTCTGTCCAAGTTTTGCCTTTCCTCTTCACAATCTCTGCTATGACATCATTCCATGTCGTCCTTGGCCTTCCTCTTCTTTTATTTTTCATTATTCTTGCTTCCCATATCCTTCTTGTCTGTCTCGTATTTTCCCTTCTATATAGATGTCCCCACCATCCTAACTGTCTTTGCTCAATATGTTCCAACACTGACTGTATATTTAGATCTTTTCTTATTTCCGAGTTTCTTATTCTTTCCATCTTTGTAACTCCTCTGACTCTTCTTAAATATTTCATTTCTATTGCTTGTATTTTACTTTTTTGTCTTGTATTTAATATCCAGGATTCGCATCCATATACTAATATCGGTCGGTATATTGCCTTATATACTTTTAATTTTGTTTCGCGGGATATCTCTTTTTTCTTAATGAACTTATTCCTCATACTATAATACAGTTTTGTTGTTTTTTCTATTCGTTGATTAATCTCGGCGTCCTGGGTCCCTTTTCCATCAATTCTCACTCCCAAGTACTGGAACGTTCTCACTTCTACTATTTCAATTCCTTTTATTTCGATTTTCATATCTATCTCTTCATCTCCCACTACCATTACTTTGGTTTTGTTCTTATTCATCATCATTCCACTGTTATTTAGTGTCGTATTCCATATTATTAAATTCCGTTGTAGATCTTCCGCGCTGTCAGCTGTAATTACTATGTCGTCTGCGAATGCCCCCTGTGAAACTTCGACCAGCTTTAAGTTAATGTGTCCAACTCTGATCTTTTTACTTTCTTTTGTACACCTTTTGATAATGTCGTCCATATAAACTATAAACAGCATTGGGCTCAGGCTTCCTCCTTGGCGGAGTCCCTCCTTTGTTCTGAAGGTTTCTGATTCTAAATTATTAGCTATAACAGCGTCGGTGTTATTATCATATATTTTCTGTATTAATCGTCTTATTTTGACCCCTCTCTCTTTTAATATATTCCACAGTCTTTCTCTTGGTACCTTATCGAATGCTTTTTCTAGATCTATAAATGCTAAAAATACTTTCTTCTGCTCTCTATAGGCTTTTTGTATTATTTGCTTCACGGAAAATATTTGGTCTGTGTGCTCCTTCCTTTTCTAAACCCACTTTGTGATTCGTGTAGCGTATTTTCGAGTTTTGCTCTTAGTCTTTTATCTATTATTTGCTCAAGAATCTTCATTGCATTGCTTAGAAGGGTTATTCCTCTGTAGTTATTGCATTCTTTTTTGTTTCCTTTATTCTTGTATATTGGTACTATTAATGACTTCCTCCAATCGTTTGGTATATCTCCTCTTCTCTCCATATTCTGTTATATATTTTCAACATTACTTCTCTTCCTTTTTGTCCTATATTTTTAATCATTTCTGCCGTAATCTTGTCGCAGCCTGGTGCTTTCCCATCTCTCTGTTTATGTATTGCTTCTTCCAATTCGTCCATGGTAATTATTTCTTCCGTCTCTTCTTCTTCTATTGTTTGTTGTTCATCGGTATTCTCATTTTCCACTCCTTCGTTTAGCAATTCTTGGAAGTATTCTTTCCATCTTTCTATGATTTTTTTTTCATCGCTTAGTATACCTCCCTTCTCATTTTGTATATTATTATGGTGTGTAGATTGAGACATTTCTTCATTCCTTACTGACTTCAAAACTTTATAAAATAGTTTTTGGTTTTCTTTACTATTTTTTTCCATCTTTTCACCAAATTCTTGCCATGTCTCTTTTTTTGCTTCTGCCACTAACTGTTTTACTTTTTTTCTTTCTTCTTTGTATATATTGTATTTTTCCGCTGTTTGTTCTGCTAAATATATTTTCCATGCCTTTTTTTTGACTTTACTTGATACCTTATTTCATTTGTCCACCACTTTGTTTTTCTTCTTGCTTACTCCGCATATCTCTTTAGTTGTAGTTATTATAATTTCTTTGAACGTATTCCAAATTTCTTCAATATTTCTATTCATTTCTACATTTTCTACTCTTCCAGTTATCCTTACCCATTATAAGAATATAAAATTGTATTCTAAGAAAATAAGTGTTTAGAGAATATTAAGTGCATATGTGTTATACATGTTAAATGTGATCGGAAAATCAAAAAATATATTTGAAACATTTACATTTAAAAAGGTAGGCAATGAGATGCTGAGACAATGAATAATTTATTATATAAATAAGTTATTTATATACCTGCTATCGCAAGATAATAACAATTATAATAATACATGTATTGTATCACCAACAAAATTTACATCATATTTATCGGTTTCTTTTTCTTGTTGCATGCATTCTAAGTTGAACTTTGATTTCACGTACTTTATTATTTGTATCAGGTTCGTCTTACTGATTTAGTTTTAATCGGAAATGCTTTGGAGATGCTTTCGCAAAGAATCTCATGAAGATGGGTCAATGAGGATATGTTCAACTATACACATACAATATATTCAAATTGTATCTACAATAAAAACGTTGTTATATTCATATACAGTGCCCGCGGAAAAGTCTGCACCATATGGAAAAAAAATTTACTCTTTTAATTTTTAAAATTATTTTTTTGTAGTTTGTTTTTGCATAATTAGAAACCAAAAACTAACCTAAAATATTTAACATTTGCATTTCACATAAAAAGTATCGGATCGGGAAATTTTTCCATCGAAGCTTGAAGGATTTTCTATAATATATAATTTTAAACTTGTATATTTTTTTTAATAAAATGCCAGTCTTTTTGATGCATTTTATAATTCTGCATGAAATTTCAAAGAATGTTTATGTAAAATACTAAATACTAAATAGTTACTTATTTTTTTTGAGGTTATATTGATATTGAAGAATGATGGAATCAAACAATATACAGTGCCCGCGGAAAAGTCTGCACCATATGGAAAAAAAATTTACTCTTTTAATTTTTAAAATTATTTTTTTGTAGTTTGTTTTTGCATAATTAGAAACCAAAAACTAACCTAAAATATTTAACATATCGCATTTGCTTCAATGCGTAAATGTCATTTAAAAATTGCCAACGTCCAAACGTGCCAGTATTTGTCAAAATATAAGAAGATGCCATAAGAAAAAGTTGTTTGTACTTTCGCGGACATCCTAAATCCAAAGTTTCGTACAAATATTTTAATTTTAATTTTTTTTTCATAATTTTGTAAAAAAACGCCTGTATATTTTTTAAGTGTATTTTTCTCTCGAATTCTGATAAAAACCTATGTTACCATGTAATAAACAAAAAAAAAACAATTTGTATTTCAGAATAAGGTATATTTTTTTTAAATAAATGATTTCGTTAAGAAAAGTGGAGGACATTCTTGGACTATTTTCATATTTTCGTATGTACCATTAAAAATAAATTAAAAAACATAATGGTCAAAAAAGCTAGAAAATAACCTTTTAAAAATGAGAAAAAAAAGTAATTTTATTTCAACTAACAAAGTTAATTTCAAAAAAAAAACAATTCTAATTCTTAAAATTAAATAAATTCACAAGTAAGCGTAGTCAACACTTCCAATTTTACAAAAATACTGTTACTATACAGTTAAACTAAATGAATAAAAGAATGTTAACAATACTACATTTCTGTATGTCTCCCTTCTCTTGCAATACATTTGATGATCCTTCTAGAGAACTCTCTTGTAATGTTTACAAAATATGTGGCCGGAATTTCTTGCTGAAACCATAGGACAGATCTTTCTTCCAATACCATATCATCAATTAAATCGGTTATTTCGGTCATGAGAAAGTTCAAGTACCTTTGCGAATTTAAATTTTCGTGGAAAAAATAGGGTCCAATCAATCTACCATAAAAAATACCACACCAAACATTTGTTTTAAAAGAATATTGGTCCCTGCATTCGATGATAAAGTTAGGGTTTTCATCACCCCACCATCTGCAGTTCTGCGAACTCACCGTTCCATTAGAAGAGAACGTTGCTTCGTCCGAGAACATGATTTCTTTGGGGAAACGACGGTTTTCTTCGAGCTCTCCTTGAAACCACATACAAAAATCAAATCTTGCGTTAAAATCTCGTTCTTTTAGTATATGGACATATTTTGGCTTAAATGGACGGTACTTATGTTTCTTTAAAATTTTTCTCACTGTAGTCTCTTTTGCCCTAGTTCTGTTGGAAATAGCAGCAATTGATGTAGTTTTATGCTCTACTACATCTAATAATACATGTTCTTCATGCTGCTGAACTTGCCAGTTTACATGTGGCTTCTTAAAATCATTTAGAACTGAACCGGATGACTTGAACTTATCTACAATACTGTAACGAAATGTGTTTACATTAAATAAAAGAATCAGATCTCTCGGCGCGATAAAAACGAAATTGTCACACGCAAAAAAAGGGACAGACCGAGCAACGTATAAAAACGCTCTTATTTACACACTGCCATAAATCATCTCTCTCGCTGCTGGTAAATATCGTAAATGCAGTGAGTCATCTCACAGATGTGCGACGTAAGCAAGAAAAAGTCTAGATTTCCCCTGGTATATTGCAGAATATACTAGTACTGTTCGAGAACATTTCATGCATGGTATATAAGGCGACTGAGACACCGGGATTCAATTCATTACGGGATTCATTGCGGAGAATTAATCGCGGAGTAGTAATTTCGGAATAAGAGAGTCCGTAAGAAATAGCCGACGCGCCTAAAAAATAAATATAAGAGATAAATATAAGTCGTTCGGTAAAAATAAATATAGTACCGTCTTATATAAATAGAACTGTTATATAAATAAATACGGACAGAGATATAAATAATAGTAGTAGTAAATAAATACCTGTGATAATTAAATTGTAGTAGTTTAAGTGTGTTAAGTTAGTTTTATGTTTTTATATTGTTAAATAATTCTAAGTATATAAATATACAGACTGTTTTAAATAAATAATTGCACGAGTTGTTTATTGGAACCCGAAAACGTTACAATACGACCAACAGTAGAGTGCGAAACGAATTTGTTAGGGTGTCTTTGGTTAAAAATATTTGCCGTATCCCTGTTGGTTCTATTTTCTCCGTGAATTAAAATGATTTCTATTTTTTCTTCCATGGATAACATTTTAAAACAAATCTATTAGAGAAATACACAAAACTGACATTTATTTAGTTGTTTCCAATAAACAACTCGTGCAATTATTTATTTAAAACAGTCTGTATATTTATATACTTAATATACAGACTGTTTTAAATAAATAATTGCACGAGTTGTTTATTGGAACCCGAAAACGTTACAATTGGTGTCAGTGTGGGATAAACAATATAGAAGTGCAAATAAATAAATAAATAAATGGCTACCAAACGTTTGGAAGAATTAAAGGTCTCCGAGTTAAGGGCAGAATTAGAAGAAAGGGACGCAGATGCATCTGGAAAAAAAACAATTCTCCAGGACCGGCTTCGTGACCTTTTAATAAATGAAGGTGAGGAACCCGAGAAATATTTGTTTCAAGTACAGCCTGATTTAAGCGTAATAGTGGAAGAAATTAAAAATGAAATTGCGAAACAATTCGAGACTGATAGGAAGACTCTAAGAGATGCAGTTGCAAAACAATTCGAGACTGATATGAAGACTATAAAAGAACATTTCAAGACTCTAAGAGATGAAATTGCAAGTAATTCAAAACAACTCGAGACTACTTTTAAGGAAGACATTCAAGAGAATTCATCGAATGGGAGGCAGGAATTTTCTGAGGCCATCGAAGCCATGGAACAGAAAGTTGAGGAGCGTGTGTTCGGAATGGGGGACGAGTTTGGGGTTCAGCTTCAGTTGCCAGCGATGAACGACTGCGGTCCCCATGATATCTCAAGCGGAAGCCTGGAGATTGCCCGAACAGCGAAGGTAAAGGTAAAACCTCCCACCTTCGATGGAAAGACGTCATGGATGTCGTACCGGAATCAATTCGAAGCCGCTGCAGGAGCAAGTGGGTGGACGTCCCCGAAGAAAGCTACTGGTCTGATTGTGTCATTAAGAGGACAGGCCAGTGATGTTCTGCAGACCGTACTTCCGGAAGAGTGTCAAGACTACCTTAAATTGATCAAGCGTCTTGAGATGAAGTATGGGCATGCGCACCTGGGACAGGTAGTCCGACGATTGGTGAATAAGGTGCAACCTAAGAGGAGAACGCTCCGATGTTGGAATTGGAAATGGAAATGGAAATGGAGATGGAAATGGGCCATGCGCATAGTAAATGCGCGAAGAAGCCCAAGAAAACCATAGCGGAGCAGCGAAGAATGAAACGGGTCGATGAGAAGAGGCAATCGTCGACCCAGTATCGTGGAGTCTCAAAATCAATAGCGCGAATTGCATCTGTGCAACACCAAATCGCGGATGCTGTTGCAAGCAGACAACGTCCAGAAGACTGCAGGCATGGTAACTGACTAGAAGAAAAATCGGCCAACACATTCGAAACAATCGTGGTTGACGATCCGTGGCATCCTGACAATTTGCGGATTGGTCAAGAAGCTGATGAAGACCTTGGTTCATTGATGGTTTGGAAAGGAATTGGTCGCGGACCAGCTTGGCAAGAAGTGGCTCCTCGTTCACAGGGACTGGAATCCTACTGGGCTCAATGGGACTCTCTGAAAGTAGAGGATGGATCTACTCAAGTGTGTTGTGGAGAACCCAAATGGAGAAGACTGCGTCAGTGGATCCTGGCGAAGGTTGAAGGATGTCCACGAGCGAGTACGCCATCACACTCAGGATGTCAGCGACAGGACGAAGAATCGTTACCACGTGCAAGCCGAGAGAGATGGTTACGGAGAAGGAGACCTTGTTTGGTTGTATGATCCTCAACGTCGCCGATGCCTGTCCCCAAAGCTCCAAGAATACTGGGAGGGACCATACGAAATACTGGAGCAAATAGATGACGTCGTTTATCGCATGAGACTAACACCTCATAGTGAGCCAGGGATGGTGTGTTTCAACCAGTTGCCCCATACCATGGACGTGACGGCGGTGAAGTGGCGGATGTGCGACAAATTTCTGGAAAACCTAGAGAGCCAGCTTATGGGAATCCCTTGTCGATTTACGAGGACGTGCACTCGAGCAGGATGTGGGGAGGCTGGCAATTCCGAGGCTGGGCTGCGGATTAGACCGTTTGGTATGGAAAATCGCAGGAAACATACTGGAGGTGGTGTTTCGGCGTGCTGGTATGGAAATGGTCGTATGCGGCTGTCGGACCGATCAGCCCGTTGTGCAGCCTGGGACGGTGGATTGCCATTGCCACAAGACGGCTGGGTGCACCCGTGGGTCCCGGTGTGGATTTCGTCATCCGCCAGCGTCAAGAACATGGAATAGTGTGTTTCGGGACGAAACGCAGTTTTTAAGAAGGGGGCAATGTAACGAAATGTGTTTACATTAAATAAAAGAATCAGATCTCTCGGCGCGATAAAAACGAAATTGTCACACGCAAAAAAGGGACAGACCGAGCAACGTATAAAAACGCTCTTATTTACACACTGCCATAAATCATCTCTCTCGCTGCTGGTAAATATCGTAAATGCAGTGAGTCATCTCACAGATGTGCGACGTAAGCAAGAAAAAGTCTAGATTTCCCCTGGTATATTGCAGAATATACTAGTACTGTTCGAGAACATTTCATGCATGGTATATAACGCGACTGAGTCACCGGGATTCAATTCATTACGGGATTCATTGCGGAGAATTAATCGCGGAGTAGTAATTCCGGAATAAGAGAGTCCGTAAGAAATAGCCGACGCGCCTAAAAAATAAATATAAGAGATAAATATAAGTCATTCGGTAAAAATAAATATAGTAGTGCCGTCTTATATAAATAGAACTGTTATATAAATAAATACGGACAGAGATATAAATAATAATAGTAGTAAATAAATACCTATGATAATTAAATTGTAGTAGTTTAAGTGTGTTAAGTTAGTTTTATGTTTTTATATTGTTAAATAATTTTAAGTATATAAATATACAGACTGTTTTAAATAAATTATTGCACGAGTTGTTTATTGGAACCCGAAAACGTTACAATACGACCAACAGTAGAGTGCGAAACGAATTTGTTAGGGTGTCTTTGGTTAAAAATATTTGCCGTATCCCTGTTGGTTCTATTTTCTCCGTGAATTAAAATGATTTCTATTTTTTCTTCCATGGATAACATTTTAAAACAAATCTATTAGAGAAATACACAAAACTGACATTTATTTAGTTGTTTATGTCTAGAATTTGCAATTATTTTCTAGGCCTACTTGTGAATTTATCGAAGTTTAAGAATAAGCTTGTTATTTCCTGCTTTAGAGATACTAAAGGAAATTTTGCTTAAAACAGACAAGGCTAGGTACATAACATGTTCTAATCTTACAACTAGTGTTATTTTCTAGGTTTTTTGACCATTATGTTTGAAAAATAAACATTTTTAATATACGAAAATATGAAAATAGTCCAAGAATGTCCTCCACTTTTCTTAACGAAATCTTTTATTTAAAAAAAATATACCTTATTCTGAAATACAAATTGTTTTTTTTTTATATACAGGCGTTTTTTTTACAAAATTATGAAAAAAAAATTAAAATTAAAATTTTTGTACGAAACTTTGGATTTAGGATGTCCGCGAAAGTACAAACAACTTTTTCTTATGGCATCTTCTTATATTTTGACAAATAATGGCACGTTTGGACGTTGGTAATTTTTAAATGACATTTACGCATTGAAGCAAATGCGATATGTTAAATATTTTAGGTTAGTTTTTGGTTTCTAATTATGCAAAAACAAACTACAAAAAAATAATTTTAAAAATTAAAAGAGTAAATTTTTTTTCCATATGGTGCAGACTTTTCCGCGGGCACTGTATATTGTTTGATTCCATCATTCTTCAATATCAATATAACCTCCAAAAAAATAAGTAACTATTTAGTATTTAGTATTTTACATAAACATTCTTTGAAATTTCATGCAGAATTATAAAATGCATCAAAAAGACTGGCATTTTATTAAAAAAAATATACAAGTTTAAAATTATATATTATAGAAAATCCTTCAAGCTTCGATGGAAAAATTTCCCGATCCGATACTTTTTATGTGAAAATTTACATATAAATGAGTATATTATTTAAAAATACTACCATCGTCTTCCTATCCAAAAATATAATATTAATATGTGAGTGTTACATTTTTTGTAAGCAATGCTAATTTTAAATACTAATTACGAAAGTATATATTCAGTTTAGAATGCTAGGTAGCCGTAACGTCCTGACAAACATACATCCATGTGTAGGTGTGAGATCTCTGAGTATTCTCAAATATCTAATTTACCGAATAACTTAAACTGTTGAAATTAAGATTAAAAAACGTTTTGAAAATGTATTTAATTAAGACAGCAGCAACAAAAATGTAATTTTCATTTAACAACAGACTCTCTACATGTCATATACTTTGTTAACTTAAATTTCTCATTTAAATTAACTGCATCTGCAGACGCTTAAAATAAGTAATTACGCATAAGTTTATTAACATTTTCTGTTCCTGCTAGTCTGCTGTATTATGCTCCGAGTTATTTGCGGATAGGTATGATTGTTTCTTTGTTCTAGGGCATGATATACTTACACGATTCTCCTATACGTTTTCACGGCTCTCTGAACACAGCTAATTGTCTGGTGGATTCTCGATGGGTAGTGAAACTTTCGGATTTCGGATTGAGGGAATTCAAGCGCGGCGCTGACGATCCGTCGTTCAAAGATCCCTCTAAGATACTAGAAAAATGTAGAAGTAAGTATTTATCTACACCTTAAATTTAAACGTCGCGCGTCGCACAAACGAACTATCACTTATTATATATCTTAATATAAGATATAAACATTTTAATTAAAAATAAAATAAAACACTTGAAAACTGTCCACAATTTTTATTCAGTCTTTGCGGCATATATTTCGGTATCTTCATACCATTTTCGAGCTTAACTAACAGGTCAATTTGTTTGAAAGGTATTATATATGCCGTTGTGTTTATTGCCTCTTTGTACATAAATGTTTAGTTTACAAACACACACACCCATAATAGACATTTATGTACAAAGAGGCAATAAATACAACGGCATATATAATACCCTCACACAAATTGACCTGTTAGTTAAGCTCAAAAATGGTATGAAGATACCGAAACATATGTCGCAAAGACTGAATAAAAATTGTGGAAAGTTTTCAAGTGTTTTATTTTATTTTTATTTAAAATAGTTATTAACAAAATGTTCCACCAAGAACCGTCTGCTAACTCAATTAATAGAATAAGATATAAACATTTAATTATTTGTAGCCAAATATATCAACAAAACATAAAATTAATCTAAAATGTAAATCTTGTCGTATACGTCTAATAGAGGCTTTATTAGAAAATAATACCAAAATATCAAATAAAACTGCATACGGCCTTTTGTACCTTCTGCTAAAAGATTCTCAGTTTATGGGATCAGCAACCAATACCAGCGCATGGCAGACAATACTAACTTATGTGTCTTAAAGAGGTTGATTGACATATTTTTCAACAATGGTTATTCCAAATACCTCCTAAAAAAGTGAATATACCAATACGATTTCTGTGATAGACGTTTGGATGGTGGTGCTGTCATTCTACGCACGAATTCAGTTTTGAATAATTTTCAAAATAATTTTCCTTAGAGTTGGCACCATGTTTTCTTGCAAGGTGGATGCAACGGGGCTGTGGTTTACAGTACTTTGAACTGACACGTGTTTTGGGGTTCTTCCCAATATCGTTTTTCTTTGGAAGACATCTCTTGTTACTTCCTGGGCTTTATAGTTTAGAGTAGAGCCTTCTTTTGTACTGTCCTCTACTTTTCAATCTTTGGTGTTACTGAGACTTCTTATAATCAGAACCTTAACAATAGAGTGTGCATTTATTTCAATACACATGTAACAGTTGAGAGTTACATAATTATCTGAAAGATTAAACGCATTATTTTTATCTTGAATCCATTTGCGCCATATTCGTAATAAGAAGACAGCGTACCAAATTTTATAAATTCTTTGGAGAGGTGACAATTCTGGATCAAGATAAGAGCTTATAACATAATTAATGATTTTCAAGTAAGTAACAGTATCTTGACTATCTGGAACATGTTCTTGCAATAAAGAAAATACATGAGGCTGACTAATTTTCTGCACTGATGCATAGTGCATTCTGTCTTTTGAATCAATATCGTAAGGGGTTAATAAATGTTTATCCTTTTGTATAGTTTCTATCAACATTTTCAAATGAGAAACAGAAATGACTTTAGAACCAATTGGCAGAATGACGAACAGTTTAACCAATCTATTTCTTAACTTTGTACCAATGTGTATAGTATCTTGTACAAACAAAACTTCACTATTATTATCTTCATTAAACGAAGCATTGTACCACGGCCAATTATAGTTTGACTTTTGTGACGTCCTGGATACACTTCTTGATACACCCTATTTTGCCTTTAGCTTCATACTTTTTAAAAGTCTTGGATCCCCATCTGAGGAAATGCCTAACACTTCAACCTTCCATTTGGCTAACCCAGCAATTATACAGGGTGTTTAAAAAGATGCGGCAATATTAAAGGGGTTGATTGTCCAGGTCATTTTATACAAAAAAGTTTATAATAAACAAGGGCCCCAAACGCTTCGTTACCGATCTACAGCGTGTTGAAGTTTAATTAAAAGAAACAATAAAAATTAGATTTCTCCAAGACGGCATTAAAGATCATAATGAAATTTTAGGCGTGTTATTTTTCAAGAAAAAAATAGGACGCCGCTGATTTCTCTAAAAATAAAAATATGTTTCTATTCTTTGTTTAATTGTGAAGAAAAAAGCTCTCTTAACTTTCTATCATACGACGTACCGTTTTTTAGTAAAAAAAACACATTTTAGTGCATGTACATTTATTACAGAATTTTTTTTTTAAATAACAAGGGTTTTATTTAACGGCAAAAACAAATATTTTACCATACTAACAATTTTAGCAAGCAAAAATTACAATAACTGTGCAAAGTGACCACCTCGAGGTCGGATGCAAGAATCCAATCTTCTCCTCATCGACTGGCGAACTCTCTCAAAAACAACAGGATCGGTTTCAATTGAGTTGCACCCAGCAATGATTCAATTTCTTAAGTCTTCTACGTTTTCCAATGGAGTAGCGTACACCAATGACTTCAAATGGCCCCACAGGAAAAAATCCAGGGGATTTAAGTCCGGGGATCGTGCAGGTCATAAGTGTGGTCCACCTCGGCCAATCCAGCGATTTCCGTATGCTTGTGTTAAGAAATCACTATTATGATCTTTAATGCCGTCTTGGAGAAATCTAATTTTTACTGTTTCTTTTAATTAAACTTCAACACGCTGTATATCGGTAACGAAGCGTTTGCGGACCTTGTTTATTATAAAAAATTTTGTATAAAATAACCTGGACAATCAGCCCCTTTAATATTGCCGCATCTTTTTTAAACACCCTGTATAGCTCCACCTTTTCGTTACCTCAGACGCAGTAAATTTATTATCAGTTCCAAAAAGTAAAAGGCAAAATGGTGGAATATTTTCTTTTAGCGGCTAAGCCATAACAGCATAGACCAATGATGCATTATGTTCATAATTATTATTCTTAAAATGCGTTTCGATTTCTTTGCCTGATCTAGCTTGGTAGGTAAAAGGTATGGCATACCACGGCTGTCAAAGGGAAGAACGAAACCAACCAATCGGTTTGTAGACGTATCGTATTGAATTTTGCCCGTTATTCTTGTGGCATCTTCGGACAACCAAACTTTTAAAGGCAGATTCCTTTTTTCTATATAATCTTTTAATTCAGCCCATCGTAATTTGCCTCCAGTAATTGGTGGTCCGTTGTCTTTCATGTATCTGCTAATCGCTGTGGAGGAGGGGAGCGGTAAGTTAGCATAGAGAGTTTCGTATAAAAGTCGACCTCCGAACATGAAGATGTACAAAGAGAACAGTTTAATTGTTTCGTCATACCTAAAACCATGTTTTGCAGTTCATGAATGTTGTGCTGCATTCATTAGTACGCTTAATATTACATTGTCATTTGATTTAGCCTTTAAGGTAGTAGTGTCTGTGTTAGTATTTACAGAGTCAGATAAGTATTTGGGTTGAAATCCGGAAGTTTTTAGACAAGTTTTTAAAACAATCTTGTAATTCCTTGTGCTTTTCTTTCAACAGTTCTATATCTTTTAAAATTCTAAAATATTGTGGTATTCTAGTTTGCCTTTTACCAGAGCTACTTTCTGATGATTTGTGAAGTCTTCTAAGTTTTCTGTCTTGTCGAGGTCTTTTGTCACATCTGTTTTTTATTGTCTTATTCAAGGTTTTTATTTCTTTGTGGAAAATGTCGACTCCTTTGCTTTCCCTGGGGCAGGTGATCCTAGTACTGGCCCAGGGACTAATTCCCCCGAAGCCCTTGTTTCCTTGTTTGACACTATACTTACATCTGACCTCACTTCTGCAAATGCTTGCAGGAAACTTTCAGCTGTCCTTTGCTCGATCCTTTCTGATTCTTCTTCTTCTTCTTCTTCACTACTGGATATGAGGATTCGAGAAACATTTTTCAAAAATTTTCTTTTTTTGGTCTTTGTCCTGGCCTATGTCATTCTCGTCATCTTCTTGAATTCTTTCCTTTTCGTGAATCTCCTCCTCTAGAGTTTCATTAATAACAGATTCAAAAGGTGTGGCAGTAGGTTTGCTCGAAGATGCTTTATTAAAAAAATTACGGATGTTTTTTGTGACTGGTTCTTCGTTTCGTCACTTAATTTTTGTAAATTTCGTTTTTTATGTGCTCGTACGCGTCTTTCGAAATTTGATTTTATCCATCTTTCTTTCACCTGACTGGGATTGCCATATCCCACTTTGAAGGCTTTGATTTTATCAGTGCATAACGGACAGTTAACTAATGCAGAGTAGACAAACGACTCATCTTCATTTTCTTCTACTTTAACTTGGACCATAGAAGATGTAAAATTTGGAATAACCTGTTAAAATACAAATATTTAATTATCTGAATTAAATTAACAGATAAATTAGAAAGTAGATTACATACCTCAGTTAAATCTATTTGCTTTTTTATTCAGGTTTTTATTGATGTGTATAATTGACTAGTTTTATGGTTTAGATCTGATCCAGAACCTGGTTATGCCAGTTCTTGACAAATATAATGACCGCTCATTCTCTAAATTCCAGTCTTCGACCTCTGGACTTTCTATTTCTACCTTTTAAACCTTCTCAGAATATGACTATTTCAATGATAATTCTAAGAAAATAATAAGTACAAAACTATTGGGAAAAAAACTCAATTTAAAAATTATTGCGAAAAATTCGACGATAGCTTAGATAAAAGTACAAAATAAGCTCGCCATCCTTTCAAGTAAAGAGTAAGGTATATAAATGCTTCTTGTGGTTGTCGCAAAGTCACAAGCCTTTAAATTGGGTAAATAGGCCGGACAAGTATGTCTGATTTCCATCGCAAGTAATTTTCGATTTAATAAATAAATAAATCCTTTTTACTTTCTTATACGTAGTATAAGGAAGTATTGTGATGATGAAAATTTTTGCAGATGTCCACGTTTTGAAGTCCCCTGATACCGAAAAAGTGGTTTTTAAAAAATGTCTGTCTGTCTGTCTGTGACCATGATAGCGGTCAAACCGCTATAGCTATCAATTCCAAATTTTGTATTTACGTGTATAGTCTCCCTCTTGAGTTCTGATTAGTTTTTCAGTAAAATCGGTAGACCGGAAGTAGCAGTTTACTTCAGTGAAAAAATCGAATTTTGCCAATATTTCGTCAACTACAAAGTTTAAACAAATTTATAAAGAATTCATATATACTTAGAATTAAGTTTGAAACAAATTGTCTTAAAAATGTTTTTCGAAATTCCAACCGGAAGTAGGTCTTTTACTCTTATCGAAAATCAGTTTTTTGCGAATATTTCGCAAGTCATGCTTTTTAGACAAGTACGTTACGAATATAAAAGTATTTATAACATAATTTTCAATATCTTTTGTATAAAAAAAAATTCAAAATCAGACCGGAAGTACTACTTTTACTCTTATCGAATAGCGATTTTTTGCAAATATGTCGTAATTTATGCATTCTATATATATTTATCAAGAGTACAAAAGTATTTAGAGGTGGATTTGCAATATTTTTTGTATATATGAAATTTCAAAATTCGGACCGGAGGTAGCACTTTTACTCTTAGCGAATAGCACTTTTTTTTCGAATATCTTGCAAAGTATGCATTCTATAGCAATTTACTAAGAGAATGAAAGTACTTAGAATAGGATTTTGAATAAGTTTTGTATAAAAAAATTCTTACAGTCTTTTTCTTTTGGGTTTCCCCTTTTGTCAATTGTGTTTCACGATTTGTCAAATGACTTTCCCATTTATTATAATATGGCGGCGATGTGTCAAATAATTTCCTTATTTGTCAAATGTGTTTCACTATATGTCAATTGACTTTCACGAAGCGTGTTAATCATTTTATATTCATCTATTATGGAGAATCGTCGAATTAATAGTAAAATAAGTAATGATTTAAGAGCTTTAATAATTCGTTCTCGGGCTCACGGCAAATAATATTGGGAGAGCAATTTGGAATTTTACCCAATACAGTAAGAAAGATTTATTCTACATACCGGAGAACCGCTAATATTCATAAAAGAAGTGCTGGTCACCGACTAAAAAAATTATCTGTGTTACAGATAAATGAAATTTGCAATTGGATTGATGAAGATTGCAGTTTATCACTTCGTCAATTAAAAGAAAGATGTTTGACGCAGTGGCCACTTCATCAAATATCGCTATCGACGATTAACAGAGCACTTAAAACTTTCCATTATTCGTTTAAGAGAATCTCTTTCGTTCCCGAAAGAAGAAATGCACCACAAATCATACAGACTCGCTTTGAATATGCTATCCGGTACAATAGAATCATGTTCGAAAGGGAAAATATTTTTTTCATTGATGAATATGGAATTCAAGTTAATTCTCGAACTTCATATATGGAAGATCAGTTAGAAATACTCGAGCAACGAAAATATAAGCTCAACTAAGAGGGCGTAATTATTCTGTGGCTGCAGCAATGAATATAAATTCACTATATTTGTTCCAAATCCAAGATAGACCATTCAATACAGTTCATTTGTGTGAATTTATTACAACTCTAATTAATCATTTACATAATGATAACATACAAGGCGCCTTTTTTGTTATGGATAATGTTAGATTTCATACAAATGAAGAAGTTGTCAATCTCATTAGAAGTCATGAGCATTTTGAAGTTTTTTTACCTGCTTACAGTCCATTTTTAAATCCTATAGAGGAATTATTTAATCAATGGAAACACATAATAAAGAGAACTAAGCCGACAAATGAGGATGAATTATATGCAGCAATACACAATGCTTCTGAACAAATAACTGCAGATAATTGTCTTCATTATGTTCAGCATATGGAAACATATCTGGGTGATTGTTTAGAACAAAATGAAATATTAAATTAATTGTTTCTTCATTTATATATTTCGATAGTTTGTACTGTGCATATTTGTGATATTTGAAAATACATTACACAAGAATAAATTAGATAACTTAAAATTTCAAATGTATACTTTATTTTCAAGGGTACGTCAATAACTAAATGAAAATGATGCACAGCTTGGTAAGTAGTTATTAAGCAAAACATATAATTTACATGGGAAAAGTAATTGATATAAAGTGAAAGAGATTTGACAAAAAAGAATTTAATTTGACATATATGTCAATATGACAGGAATTGGGAAAGTCATTTGACAAATTGTGAAACACAATTGACAAAAGGGGAAAACCAAAAGAAAAAGACTGTAAAATTGTATAGTTTGAAACCCTCATACTATAAGAAAGTCGTGTGGTAGCCACACCTCATTTTTTTAATTCTTTCTATGCAATTTTTTAAAAACTCAAATGAAGTATCTGGCTTAAGGGGATATTAAAGTCGATTTGTATTTCAGAATTGACTATAACTGCTTTTAGAGGTGTTGGCCCGTAGGAGGAGCCAAATGCAAGCCATCTCATTCTCACATATTTGAAATGAATGTGTTGTTTTCCGTCACCCGAATACAGAGAAACAACTGAACTATTCAAATCAACGGCATCAGAATATCGTGACAAATACGATGGTCGATTATAATAACAAAAAAGAGTCTGCTCGTACAAGCAGGTTTGTATTTTTCCTAAGTTTATTTGATTTTAGCGTTTTTTGCATGAAGGAAGGTTATTTCGCTATAGTTATTTCTTTTAGAAAAGCAAATATTTGGCAAATACTTTAAATTACAAAAATTAAAGTATTCCATTCAAAGAAGTGCAATAAATGTATTCAAAGACATCTCTACGAAATGTACGAAGAATGTATATGAAACTGACAATTTTTTTTGCTGCAATAAAATATTTGTATGTGCATATGTGAACGAGACACTTTCCACAATTACGCAATCAACTCAATAAAAGTTTTTCTTTCCGTGATAAGTATAGTTATATCGCGATCCTTTTCGCACATACAGTAAATACTAGTTAGGGCTGTTCGCTGTTCTCATTATTTGGAGAATTAATTTTTTGACACTTTTTGGTGTTGAGTGCCGAAGTAGAGTGTGACGTAAAGGTGTTCACAATGGCAAGAGGCAACAGAAATTTAAAGAAATATCCAAGATTATCCTCAAAGCGGAAAAATAGAAGCAGGCAAGTGTTAAAAAGACTCTATAAGAGCAATGAGAGTGATCCATCATCAACCGTTCAAGTTTGCCAAACGTAAATTCAATACCTACCTTTCTCAATCATTTATATTATATTTATTTTGTTTTCTTTCAAGTTCGGTTAGTCATGAGGATGTTGATAAAGATTACATGGATGTATTACATGCGAGTGAACGTGAACCTGAAGTTGACCTATCAAATGAAAATATTTCAAAGTAGGCAGTTCCAGCAAATATTTAAATTATTATTTGTATTATAAAGCAAGTTATATACAGGATGTTTCCAAATAATTTCGAAAGTTTTTAGAGGGTGATTCCTTGTCAAAAATTAAAGGGGGTCTTTCATGTAAACAAAAGCTCTTAGGCTTGTCTTTGGAAACATCCTGTAAACATAAGCACATACAGAGCTGTTCGTTATAAATTAATTGCGTTTTGAGTTTATTTTAGAATTGAAATAATAAAAGAGAGTGCACATTCTGAATACTGTGTTTCTGGTAGAAGAATAATTGATGTTGAACAATTCTTTAAATCAATTGTGGAGTTCAAACATAATCCATTGTTTTCCTGCAGTACTGAGAATTTGAAAATAATAAATGAAAAGAAACTTGGTCTCAATAGTATTTTTTATTTACAATGTGCAATGTGCAAGGAAACATCATCCGTGAGCACAGATAGTGCATCAAAAAATTCGCTTGATATAAACAAAGCAGCAGTCTTGGGAATGATATCCTCAGGAGGTGGTTTTTCGCAGCTGGAGGAAATTCTTGCATTTTGTAACATTCCTTGTATGAGTTTTCCAAAGTTTGCTGCAACTCAGGATGAAATTTCTCCTCTCATTAGTGGAAGTGCATTTGATTTAATGGAGGCAGCAGGAAAGGAAGAGGCTCAACTCGCAAAGGAAGTAGGAGACGTGGATCAAGATGGCATTCCACATATCGCTGTAATAGCAGATGGAGCCTGGTGTAAGCGTTCATATCGGACGAATTACAGTGCGTCATCAGGTGTTGTTAGTACTTTCCTCAATTTTGTTTGACATGTATTTCCACGAAGACATTGAGAACATAATATTTCATTTTTAGGGAGTTATTATTGGGCAAAAATCCAAAAAAATATTATATCTTGGTATCAAGAACAAATATTGTTGTATGTGTTCCCGTGCAGAAAAAAAACAAGAAGATGTCAAACCTCATACCTGTTTCAAAAATTGGTGCAAACCGTCTACTGCAATGGAAGCAGAAATAATTGTAGAGGGTTTCAAAAGCAGCATTGAAATGCACGGGCTGAAATATAAATATCTTATAGGAGACGGGGATAGCAGCGTAACAAGAAAATTAGCTGAGGCCCGCCCTTACAAAAATTGTCTTGTGAAAAAAATAGAATGTAGAAATCATCTGTTACGAAATTTTCGGTCTAATTTAACAGATTTATCTTCAAAAAGAGTAAGCAGTAAACGGCAAATTGTTAATCTGGAGCAAAGACAGTTTCTAAAGTCGAATGTAACCAGATTCGGGATTGCGGTACAATGTGCTGTTAGACACTGGATTAAAGAAGACATTTCACATGAGCAAAAAGTGAGGGAACTGCGTTCTGATATTCTCAATTCATCCAAACATATATTTGGAGAGCATTCGAATTGTAAACAATATTTTTGTCAAGGTAAGTATTCTGGAAGTGGATTTTTCATAGTGTATCATTTAATATATATATTATGTAGGTAAGGATGAACGCAAGTGGGTGAATGAAATGACGGAAAGTGGTCTTTTGCAAGATGTTGAAATTCTGTTGTACCGCTTAGTGCACAATGCTGATAGTCTTCTCCTAAATATGGACAATAATGCTGCAGAGTGCTACAATTCAGTTGTCGCAAAATTTGTGGGTGGGAAAAGATTGAATTTATCCAGCAGAGGTTCCTACCAAACTCGATGCGAAGCAGCAAGTGTGAGTTTTTCAGCAGGATCACATAATTATCCTGGCATAATATATAAGGCAATATCGCAGAAAAGCCCTGGACAATTTACCAAAAAATTAATGCGCAGAAGAGAAAAGCAACACCTCTACCATAAATCCCGAAAGACCTTATTCCCTGAAAAATATCGCAAGAAGTTGAAAGCTAAGGCACCCGCAGACAAAGATTACGGGCCTGTCGCGGCTCTTCTTCCTGCTGAACTGCCGGAGAATTATGAAATCCTGAAAAAAAATTTTTTGGAAAATCTACAAAAAACGCCTTCTCAAATTCGTGACTTAGAGAAAAAAACTGATGGGCAAAGTAGCAATGACGACTGGAGAACCGAACGTCACAATAGACTGACTGCTTCCAGTTTTGGCAGAATATGCAGAATGAGGTCAACCACGTCTTGTAATGCAACTATTAAAGATTTGGTGTATAGTAGTTTTACAGGAAACGAGGCTACCGAGTGGGGTATTAGCCACGAGCCAATTGCTAGAAAGGAATTTGAAAAACATTTTGGACTTGAAGTGTCCTCATGTGGACTTTTCGTAGATTCCGTGCTTGGTTTTCTTGGTGCCTCGCCAGACGGACTAATCGGTACCGAAGCGATCGTAGAAATTAAGTGTCCAAAGTCCATTTGTAATTTGTCACCTCGTGATGCCGTCAACCAGAAAAAAATCAAATTTGCAATAATTGATGATGATGGAATCTTTCATTTGAAGAAAACAACCCATTTTTACTACCAGGTCCAAGGACAACTACACATTTCTCAAAGGAATGTGTGCTATTTTGTCGTGTGGAGTCCACTGGGAATGGAAGTAGAGCAGGTTTGAAGATACTATTAGGAATAAAAATATGTTAACTGCTTAATCGACCCGTTTAGATTTACAGAGATGACAACTTCTGGACGAATCATATGGAGTTACAACTACGAGATTTCTATGAAAATTGCGTTCTACCAGAACTCATAGATCCACAACATCCACAAAATCTACCCTTCCGAGATTTGAGGCAGAAGAACAAATTTGTAGAATCCGAAAAAGTGTAGAAAAATTAAAAAAACAATCTATATCATCGTTTTGTGTGTGTTTAATATTCTTATTTCATTTGTTCCATGTTTAGTACACATTTTGCGTGTTTCCCTTTTGTTATTTCATAAGTATAACACAATCCAAAAAAAATTAATTTTCGATTGTGAAAGTAGTTACGGAGTTTAGTCAATAATTTCAGCGAAAAGTAACGTGAATGCGATCCATTCTTGCGAAAATCATGAGAAATTTCTGAGGATGTGTGTCGGATTGATTTATATATTCGACCTAGGAATGAGGTATTTAATTGTGATTATGCGAACATCATAATTAAGTATAATAAAACTTAGACTGGAATTATTTTGTTTTTTGAACATTTTTATTAGATATTTTGGTTATAATTATACATGCTAAAAGGCCTACATGTGGATAGGACAATACCTTTACTAATTAAATTGAAACTTGTATTAAGATTCATAATTTTTGAGTGTTATTTAATTGTCTTAGGCATATATGTTTTTCAATATTTTCTATTTTGAAATATTATTGTATATTCTAATATACATACATTTTTGGTAATAAAATTTATTTGTTAATATTTTGTAAATGTTTAAATAAATGTTGAAATAAAGGTTTTAATTTATATTGTAGAACTATATGTTAAATAAAGTTATTATATTTGTTCTTTGAAAAATTTGTGTTTTGCTTTATAAATTGCCATACCACTTTGAAGTGTAATGATATTGAGTAAATGCTGGGAAGAGATTTTGTTAAAGATAAGAGGAGCAAATAAGAGCATAGACCACTGCTAAGTTGCTAACCCACCTTTTTTTTAGCAATATAACTGTGATTGTTTATTTCCAAGAGTTAAAATCATTTTCTAAATATTATTCAAATTACTGAGGTCACAGCAATATGTGCGTTTCAAATTATACAATAGTTGTTCTAAAATAAGTTTTAAATAGTTTTATCTTCTTAAAAAATTAAACCTGTAAGTGTGTTACAAAAAAAAAATTTGTTATAGGAAAATTATTCAGAATCCTATTCTAAGTACTTCTATTCTCGTAATAAATTACTATAGAATGCATACTTTACGAGATATTTGCAAAAAAGTGCTACTCGATAAAGGTAAAAGTGATACTTCCGGTCAGTGGCGGCTCTTTAATGAGAGCAAGTGAGCAATTGCACCCCCTGGAATTTTGAAACAAAACTAACCAAGCGGCGACTAACTGTGAAAGTATTTATTTATTACGTATTCATAGTTATTGAACAGAAACGTGGCGTGTGCGGCTCGCGTAACAACCTACATGCACCGATCATCGTCACAGATATAATGACGACTAACAGCGCACGAGCAACTATTCGAATGTTTACCCCTTCCACCGAGGAAACATACCCATGAGCAAAGCCCAACCGTTGCTCCGTTAAGCCATTAACATTACATTGAAGGTGGGGAGAACTGTATTTTGTTCTACTTCCATATCGTATAATACATAGCGTGCGAGCAAGATCTCCAGTCTGCTCACCGCTGTTGTAAGATGAATTTCGTCTCTGCATTACAGAATAACACGTTTTCGCGGTTAACGTATGATGAAAAAATCGCAATAAAAGATCTTAAACGGCCGGTGCCTCAATTATGTTTAGAAAATAAACAATCTGTTAAAGGTAAAGACGTTATAAGAAAATTTAAAATGAATATTTATCAGAAAAATGACTGGATTTGTGGGTGTGAAATTAAAAATACTTTGTTTTATTTTCCGTGTCTTTTGTTTGGTGGTGAACCGTCTTGGTCAAAGAACGGAATAAAAGACTTAATTCATCTTAGTGCTAAAATTACGAAACATGAAAATTCCGAAGGGCATTTGAAAAATATATTTAGTCTAAGAATGTTAGGAAAAAATAACATTCAGAATGTCTTAGATTCATCATATAGAAAAGCAGTTCAATAACACAATGAGCAGGTAACAAAAAATAGGCATGTGTTAAATTTAATAATAAATTCCATTAGATTTTGTGGCGCGTTTGAACTGGCACTTCGGGGTCATGATGAACGGCAAACGTCGAATACCAAGGGCATTTTTCGGGAATTGATAAATTTTACGGCAGAATTGGATAAATCGCTCAGAGATCACATCGAAGCAGCACCGGCTTTTAAGGGATTATCAAAAACGATACAGAATGAGCTGCTTGATGCAATGTTGAACGTGTATCATGGACAAGTTTCCAGTGAAATTAAAGCAACCGACTTCATATCTGTGATAGCTGATGAAACCACAGATGTGTCCAATCAGTTTCAGTTGGTGGTTGTTTTAAGATATATTGTGAACGCGAGACCGGTCGAAAGATTTTGGAAATTTCTTCTGCCTAGTGGACATGATGCTACTTCTTTATCTGCCTCCATCCTTAACGAAATTAGTTTGCTTGTTGATGACCCAGAAAAACTGATTGCACATAGCTATAATGGGGCAGCAGTCATGAGTGGTGCTATTAACGGCGTGCAAAGACATGTCCAAGACCAGTATCCAAGGGCCAATTTTGTACATTGTTACGCACATCAGACAAATCTTATTATGTCACATGCTACAGCGAGCAGTAGTAATTGCAGATTTTTTTTTGCCAATCTGACGGGATTATGTACTTTTTTCTCCACTTCACCACAACGAGCTGCAAGATTGGAAGAATTCTTTCAGAGAAAAAGCTTACCTCGTTCTTCAAAAATAAGATGGAACTTCAATTCTAGGACAGTGAATACAATATATGAGCACCGAGCTCTAGAACAAATCGAGGGAGAAGCTAGTTTACAAACTACCATTCATCAAGCTGGTGCCAATTTGCGAATTTTAGAAGAGGAAAATTTTATCTATTGGTTAACTTCCTTTCATAAAATTATGCCACATGTAGACATATTGTTTAGTCAATTACAAAATGTCAATACAGATGCATTAAAAATCAAGAATAATTTAGATAATTTTGAACGCGCTATTGGAAAAATTCGAACCGAAATCGCTGACACAGATAATCAGTTGGTTAAACAAAATGACTCAGAACTGACTCCTCGACCATCAACGCGACGAAGAGTAACTGATGGTAGCCAAAGACGGAGGGAAACTATTGAAGTCTGCGATATTATTTTGCTTGAAATAAAAACTAGATTTCGGTATACAGGGCACTTAATATTAGCAAACTTAATTTCTTTTAAACAGTTCTCCTCTTTTCAAAAAAAATTTCCGGAAGATTGCCTTAAAGAAGCAGTAAAATTTTATCCATGTCTCAATGCAAGCAGACTACGAACTGAATTAAGTGTTCAATATTCTAGAGAAGAATTTAGGCAAAATATAGAAGTCAGTGCTGTAGGTCTGCTAGGCCTTCTGCTGGATGGATTAAGCGACACCTTTAATGAAGTTGTTAAGCTTTTAAAAATTGTCATTACAATCCCAATGACAACGTCTGAAGCGGAACGCCAGTTTTCACGGCTGAAGAGAATAAAAACTTTCCTGAGAAATACAATGAAAGAAGACAGATTAAATGCCCTTACTATGTTATCTTGTGAAAAAGAATTTATAAATGATTTCCCAAATTTTAATGAAAAACTTAGGTGTGGCCACCACACGACTTTCTTATACGTATGAGCGTTTCAAATTATAGGCTTTTAAGAATTTTTTATACAAAAATTATTCACAATCCTATTCTAAGTACTTCTATTCTCTTAATAAATCTCGATAGAATGCATACTTTGCAAGATATTATCAAAAAAGTGCTACTCGCTAAGAATAAAAGTGCGACTTCCGGTCCGAATTTTGAAATTTCATATATACAAAAAATATTGCAAATCCAATTATAAATACTTTTGTATTATTGATAAATACATATAGAATGCATAACTTACGACATATTTGCAAAAAATCGCTATTCGATAAGGGTAAAAGTGGTACTTCCGGTCTGAATTTCGAAATTTTTTTTATACAAAAGATATTAAAAATTATGTTTTAAATACTTTTATACTCGTCACGTACTTGTCTAAAAAGCATGACTGATTTTCGATAAGAGTAAAAGACCTACTTCCGGTAGGAATTTCGAAAAACTTTTTAAATAAAATTATTCTCAATTTTAATTTTAAGTACATATGAATTCTTTATAAATTTGTTTAAACTTAGTAGTTGACGAAATATTGGCAAAATTCGATTTTTTCACTGAAGTAAACTACTACTTCCGGTCTGCCAATTTTGCTTAAAATCTAATCATTTCTCAAGAGGGAGATTATACTACTAAATACAAAATTTGGAATACGCGCCCCAAATTAAAAAAAAGACGAATACTGATGCGGAGCTTCATTCATCGGGCACTAATATTGTCAACTGGGAAATTTCCGCGGCATAAATATCCAGTTCGTAGAAAAGCCAGGCGATATCACACATTGAAAAATAAATATATGTATATGACAATTATTTTATCATTAAATCACATATATAAAATGTCTATTACACAACTCAAACAACTATTTTAAAAATTTTAAAAAATTTTCAAAGTCCATAAATTATTTTAAAAGATGCGAAAAATATAATAGGCAGCAACATGTTCCAATACAACTGCAACGCTATTTCTGCATGCAAACTAGAGAACTAAACAAAATCGCAATAAGTCAATCACCAAAAGTCAATTTAATTGTGTCCTTTTACGCGCCACGAAATTATAAAGAAAATTCAAAAAATTTTCTAAGTTCATTAATTTACTATAGCGGATGCTAAATAGGCAATACAAGCATAATACATGCAGCAACATGTTCCAATGCTACTGCAACGCTATTTCTGCATACAAATTAAAGAACTAACCAAAATCGCAATAAGTCAATCACCAAAATAAAAATAAATTGTATCTATACCTACTTCTGTATTGTCATTAAAATCATATACAATACAATGTATTCATACATTATTTTATTCATATACGAAATTTTTTTTTCGTATATGTATACTTGCATGGTAAAATCATATAGCTTCGAAACTGGTAATAATATGAATGCGTAAAATTGGAGTGAGAAAAAGTGAAATAAAATACTCCAGACAACCGCAAAAAGTTCGGACAGTCCTATTAGGCGGGGCCAAGAAGTTGGGTGCATATCCGTAGCAGCTGAAGGCGCTGCTAAAATACAAATAATTCAGTATCGCAGCATTCCGGAATTTCTTAATTTAATTACTCAAATTAAACTTTTTTCCGCAATTCAAAAAGCTATATCTCACAAGAAAACATTGGTCTACACGGGAATTACATCCGTTTTGATCAATTTCATTTAATTCTTTCAGATTTTGACGGAGAAACACACGTACATTTTACTCTAATTTGGAATAAAAAAAATAGGTGGTTGTGACAAAAAATTACATAATCTGACAACCTTTCCGTGTACTCATATCTATATTGGAGTTGTACAGAAAATTTCACATTTCTATCTTGAACAATAGTAAAAAAAAACTGATAAATTCGATATCTTGCTTTCTCGACCGCTTTAATATCCCCTAAATCTAATTGAGAATTTAGTGTTTAAAATTTTCAATACATGCATCGGCGATCGTCCGCTAAAAAGCAGTAGTCGTCATATCGCACGCATGACATTTCTTCTTTTTATCTAACAAAAGCATTTTTTTTACAATATTAACGTCTGTATGGAGTATTCAGTTTAGATTATCTGCGACAGTATGGAACAGTATTTTCGATATTCTTACACATTTTATTGTTACATTATTTATAGTAAATTCCGGAGTTTCTAATAAAAGTTTGACTTATTAATGTTTACAGTAACTGTATTAAGTTAAATTAATGAAATATTTAATCTAAGATTACATAGAATTTTTGTTAAACGTCTTAGCGAACACCGGAACAAACTACTATATTTGTAACATAATATAAATTATTTTCTAGATTTAGTATATTTATTTACAGATATTTCTATATCAAATAATATTTATAGCTACTTTGTCAATTGTTTTATCTTTAAAATTCTTATGTCTCATTTTCAATTGTTAAATGACATTGATTTATAATCCCGTTACAGATTATAATTATAACTTTGCTTTCTTCATTATGTCAACGTCATAAACTCCAATTATTATCACTTTTTGCCGATGCCCAGAAATCGGATGTGAACAATAGAGAGAAAGGGAGTACAATGAAAATTTCAGCTTCTACGCGTTACATTGCCTCTTGCAATGAAGTTTGTATTTCTGAGGAGTGTGCAAGTTTAACTAAATGCGCCAGCATCCCATTAATAACTAAATATTTACTGAATTTTTAAAGACGTGATAATTTATATGAAAGATTGTCTAAACCAGATTAACGGGAAATTATTTAATTATTATATGTATGCACAAAATGTCAAGACTTGATAACAACATTTCATGTAGAAATTCCTATTTTTCAGGTATTTCTTGCATATTTTGTTTCTTATTTTTCACAAATTCTCTGTACGTTATAAATAAAAATTAAAGAGATTGTTCTATCACTGAAATAAATTTATATAACTTAAAGATAGGCAAATAATGTTCCAGAAATTTGAGAAAGAAATGGATTAAAAATAGTCTACTCTATTTGGAACCGAATTGGATACTGAAATTGGAATTTCACAATCTTTATAAAAATGTTTGGTCTTATGATAAACAGATGAAACACGTCACAAATTCGCGAAAATTTCGTTAAATAGAAGTTAAAATACACTGAATAGTATACTGAAATTCAATATGCACGTGAAAAAATCGTTAAATAGCAAAATTCGCTAAAAGGATGTTCGTTATATAGAAGTTCGACTGTACTTATTTTCTATAATAAACATACCAAAAGTGTCAAAAGTAACACAGTGCTGCCAGTTGTGGCGTTTTAGAGCCAAGTTGGCTATTTTTTCGTTTAAATTACCTCGCTTGGCGCCAAATTTCATGGTAATGTATTAGATATGTTGGTGGTAGATAGCAGACTTAATAGGCAAACACGCAGTATTAGTTGGTTATCCTGCATAATTGAAATCGCCTGTCAACTTATCGGTGGTAGTATAAATTTTGGTTTTTAGTTTCCACTCATAGCTGAATTCAGAGTTTTTTCGTATTAACTGTACTGTGTCTACCTTCAAATGCCATAGTCGGAAGATGTTTTCAATAATACGTTCCATCAAAATTAAAATTCGAAATAAAATGAAAAGTGAAATGAACACTAAAAACTATATATCCTAAAAACGGTCATAATGAAACACTAGAGTACTTAGAAATTATAATCGACTCAAGTGATTAAAATTTATGCACTAAGATTTTTAAAATTATAATTTCTATTGTTTTCATGTAGGTGGTTTCCTTTCTTATGCCAAAGTGTTGAGAAAAAACAACTGTATAAAATGCCCTACATAGTTTAATAATTTTTTTATCCAAGAATAAAATGAAATAATAAATTTATTTGTTTACCTGCGAAGCTCTGTCCTTGTCCCAGGGCGATTCGGATAAAAGAGATGTTGAAAAACTAATAGTTTTTTTAGGGCATTACTTGGTATAATTAAGAAGATAACTGTATAAGTTTAAATAATATTTATATTGGAAATCATTGATTTTCATATTTTAATACAAATATAATAAAACCTTTACACAAGAAAACTGATTTTAATAATAACAAATACATTAACAAATAATATCAATACATTTTTACTACGACAACATTTAGTAAGATTTATTCTTCTCATTAATTCTCGGAAACGAGATGACTATATCTCGTTTCCGAAAATCAATCCAAGTATTTAATCCCACTGGAATTCTTTTTCTAAATACTTTAAATCTTTCTAAAATTCCACACACAACGTTTGAATTTCGCGCTTATTGGCGCTTTTTCGTAATGACTCTGGCGATTTCGCTTTTAAATAACTAACTAGTAACCCTCTGTCAAAACTATCACTGCTCTTGAATCAAACATAAGAAATAACACATTTCTTGGCTCTCCTGTAAAATTTTCAAATGTGATAGGGACAAAATAAGAATATAGAAAGATTTTTGTATTTACTGTAAATTAATAACACGAGTAGAGTGGAAAGTGATTAAATCAAATACATTGTTATTGCAGTGCTTTTATATCGAGCACCGGAACTACTACGAATTTCCAGCTCTTATATTTCCAATTTTCAACCGATAGGGACTCAGAAAAGCGATGTCTATTCTTTTGGTATTATTCTGTACGAGTTATACGGCAGACACGGACCCTTTGGCGATATAGGACTATCAGCTGCGGAAATCCTAAATCGAGTTATACACTACGGTACAAAATCGTTTAGGTAAGTTACAATCTTTAAATTTGTTCCAATTTATAGTTTTTAAATATTTTTTATACTCTCTTTCTTCAATTGCTCTTTAGTTTTAATCAGTAATCATTTCAAAATTTAAACTTATACATACATTGTTATAATCTATACAGTGTTCCACCTAAACTTCGTACCTTGATAGCTGTTATTATAAAAATATCAAGAAATATAATATAAATTATGGGAAAACATAATATATTTTGTATGTAAATGAAAATTATTATTTTCTCAAATAAAATGCTTGAACATGCATCGCCAGATAGCTCAGGCGGTAAGGCAAACTGGTTATGAGTTGAAATCACACCTAACTAAGAGAAATAGGTAAATGAATGTATCACCAGTGACAAGCAGGACGAATATATTTCCATATTTGTCGTATTTTAAAATTACTATCAATTATACAAGTTGTTTCATTCCGTCTGAATTACCGAATTCAGTTCTAGGCTAAACTCATAGTTCAAATCGTTAAGCAAACATTTACCTTACGTTAGACTATTTTGAAGTTACTATGCATAAGTCATATTTCAAAACACACTTAAGTAATATATCAATCAACAATACTCTTTAAATTTAAATATTATGAAATAGAGGCTAGTGATTATTATCAAAAGATGCCCATAATGACGTTTTAGATGTCATTTAGTATATACACAGGCTAAACAAACCCAGACCGGCAACTACTTGATAGAAAAATATCCAAGATCATCTTCCTTGTTGCACATGAATGTGTACGAAGATGACGCTAGCAGCATTTTGGCGCGGAATTTGAAATTTATCTTAAGGGAGCGTTTACTAACAAATAGAACCTTATGTAACTTATATTACTCGCGCGACGGGTAGGCGCAAGGGGGTGTGAGGAGGTCGAGGTGGACAATATTCGGTTCTGTCACAGACTTCGGTTTTATTCACAGATTCTGTCATAGATAAAGGAATACTATAGAGGGGAAACATAATGTATAAAGAATGAGTACTTACGGAACTGTTGATGTTGTTGATGTTTTATAATAAGCCAATTTTCGCTTGCCCATAACTTATTAAACACTCGAATATTATAGGTATATATGACGTTTCTTTTTAATTACAAACTGTCACTCTGACTTAAGTCTGGAATAGCCGACCGATTCCGATAGATTTTCGTCTTCGCTAGGGCCGGTAGACATACCGTAAAGTGGGGATAGACGACGCAATAGCTTGGAAAAACCTCGTGTGAAATGTATGTGACAATGTTTACTATTTAATGTTTTTTATCTGCAAAAATAATTACAGAAAGTTTTTTTTTGTTTTATATCGTTCATCAAATGTGCAGCTGGCGCGTGGAAGTTGTTTTTTTTTCTTTTGTGTATCAGCCTTAGTTAGTAGACATTAATTAAATTCATGCATTTTGGTCGTTATTTCTAAGACACATAACTTTTTTAAGAAAACAAGTTAGTACAAAAACTGACCTTGACATTATAAATTGATGCCTTTTGCATCACTAACCCAAATTTGAGATTCTAAAATTACAAAATAAATTCAAAAAACGCGAAACGGCGATGCCTTAATTTTCGAAAGGTAAACGCTCCTCTTAAAGGGACAGAATAATACGGCGTTTTGTTAGTAAGAGGCAAGCATCTGGAGGTGTAACTTTATTTCTTGATTTGGACAAATACAAAATATAAAATGGACAGTTCTTCCAGTAAGTAACTTGTTATTTGATGCAAAATATCAGAGGCTTTGATTTGAAAGCTATTCCTTGGCATCATCTTGACATTTGCATGGGGTCACTGGAACTAAGTACCGCGTGTTTGGTAATATGTTTAAAATCCAATTATAACTTGGTAGAAAAAGGCCCCAAGTACATATAGAGAAAACTGTCATGCAAATAATATTTTTAAAATACCTATAAATAAAATCTAGGCCTTTATTACATCTAAATTTGTGTAACCATTGAAAATATTGAGGACCTTTTGCATTGGATAGAGCAGATTTACATTAATAAAATATGACCAATAACAGAATTTGGCCAAATTAAACTTAAGCTCTTTTTCGACCAAACCACAAAATTATCTATGATACAATGGTCTAAGTTAAGTTACGCCCCTCTGCACTAAAACAGTAACATCATTGACAAGTCATTACTTTTAGGTTATGATCCTTTCATCGTTTGACTACGGCAATTGCCAGCGTCCAATAAATATGACTGACTTGTTTAGGTGTTTTAAAACATTTTATTTATTTACTTATTTATTTATTTAATCGCGTAAAGTTATATTTTTCTGTCAAGATGATACATTTTTATTTTAACAAATGCAACAAAATAATAGGCAAAAGCAAATAGACCAATAATCCGCCATTAAACCACCGTTAATTAATGGGTTAAATCACTAGAGTTTATCAAATATAAACGTAAAAATCGTTTATTTTTAACTATTTTACCAGTAATCTTCCAATACTTCAAAACTCGAACATTAATTTTGAGATAATTTAATCTTCTAAAACGGAGTGTAATTGATATCTCTGATTATTTGACAGAAACAATTCATTGTTTATTAAAAAGTATATCGTAACACTTCGTAAAGCTTCTTTCTAATCATCTATTTTTATTTAGCAATTTTGATGTGAATAACTTAATGTGTGCCCTTGTTTGTCATTCCCATACTATGTGTTGTAATAATACCGGAAGGCATATTGATTAAATTAAATTCTCTTTCATGTTCAACATCAGGCCCCCGTTAGATACATTAGAAAACAGTTTCGACTTCGTAAGGGATTGTTTGAAAGAATGCTGGGCGGAGAATCCGGAAGAGCGGCCTGATTTCAAAAGCATAAGGACGAAATTAAGACCGCTGCGTAAAGGCATGTGAGTATAAAGTTTCTTGCGGTGCACTGCAACGTAATGCTTTCACTTTCACGCGGAGCTTTATAGCAGCTTTCATATGAACGTTAAGTAATACGTACATCCTATTCGCTCGCCAAGCATATTTTCCATTATAGGTCGACGATTCCCCGCTTTCTTTGATTTACTATGTTTACGGAAGCTTTTAGACAAATAGACTGCACTCGCGAAGGAAAACTTATTCGATTGTTATAGCACTCTTTATTGATAAAACAGCGGAGAATTATTTATTAAGAACTGTTTAGACGAAATTGCGGGAACATTTCAGGAATACAATTCTTTAGTTATCTGAGATAGCAAAGAACTTAAAGATGAATGCCCACATGTTCATTTTAGAATTCTAAATGACCTTAATTTCAGAACGTTTAGTTATATGCAAGGCCTGTCTAAAGTCCCCCCCCCAAATAAAACAAAGCCACTATAAAAATAATAATTTGATAACTATGTCTTATTTTAAAATGTTGACAAATGGCGCTGTAAGCTTTTTGTTTTTGAAATGTCAACCTGTACTATTTTTTCTGTTTTTAATAGACCTTCTTACTACTTAAACTGTAAAAAAATTGTACCTTACATAACAATTTTTTTAAATATTTTTTTGCAATTGTTTTCACGAAATGCGATATAGTTATTTATGTGATTCTTTGTCTATATAATCTGAGGTATTTTCAAAGTAAAATAACTTGCATATCTGTATGTTTACCTGATCGCACGTTCACCTAGTTTCCTCTCTTGTTGTGCACACACTAACCAAGAGGTAATTAGCCGTTGATGATAAATATTTAGATTGTACATTCACGAATCAAGTTGTAATTTTGTTCCCGTAACCGATCCGGTATAGTAGGCCAGTTTGCAAGATATGCATTTTAATACGTCATTTGTGTGTATATATAAAAATATATTCATATTAAGCCCTCAATAAGAAACCTAGGAAATAATTTGATAGGGACCCGCAGAAAATCCTTGCATGTCCGCATGAAATCTTGTCTTTCGTACATCGACAAATGACAAAATAAAATCAACAATCGAGGGAATAAAACTTAGCTTTTGTGTTTAATTGGACAAAATTTTGTTTTATGCGTAAATATGTTCGTAATATATATTAAGGCTATTCTTTTCGCCTGAATAAACCCGTTGAGTAGTGGGCACCTTTCTCCTTTTTACTTTCATTTCAGCAAGGACTAATAAAATTAGGAGCAATTGGTTAATATGAGAATATCACGGCAGATACATACATTTGACAGCCGAAAAAGGTTAGAGTAGCGGTATCTAGACATTAAAACATCTCGCACCTGCGTGCCTGCCAATGTCATTTAAGCGCGTGTAAAACTGCATATCTGTAAGGCGCATGGGCGTCGCATGCATGGTTTGATAGAGGCGACACAGAAGCATCGCAGGCGACGGGAGGTGTTGTAATCTCATATAACTTTAATATTAAATAACCAAAAGAATTATGTTAGTGGTTTTGGACAACCGAAACACACTATATGACTGTAAATAATTTTAGTTTGATGCAAGAAAACTGTTGTATTAATCTTTTATATTTTTATCCAAGGATATCGATCTAATTTTACACCCAGTGTAAGCTGAATAATGTATACTTACTCTACTCCTCTAACATATACATAGAACTCAAGTACGTCCAATAAAATATTTCGATTTAAAATGCCAAAATAAATTTGTAGATATTGTCTCTATAAACAAAGATTAATACAGTCTTTGTATTTGACATTTCCAGTTTTTTATTATGTATATTCAATACTATCTGACCAAAAACATATTTTTTAATTTAGTAACTTTTACATAGTTTCATTAATTTAATTATATATAATTATTTTGATAAACTTTTCTATTTTAAATACCTAGTACTGCTTCAACAACCAAGTGATTTCCTGCGTAGTTGTTATATGACTACTAAAATGATTTTATGCAGATATAATCACGATATAAACAACATAGTTAGGTATTCTATAAAATGAAACAAATTAGAAGCGACTTTTAATTAACATGTGCTTCTTTTGACGAACCTGTTTGAATTTTAACATATAGAAGACCATAATGACGTTTGATTCTAATATATATCTAACGCATTTGTTTTTATTCTTGTAGTAATGAAATGTTCCCTTTTCCCATATAAATCACGCTGTCTTTCGTAAAATTATAGTATACAAATTTACCTAATAAATTTCAGCGAATGCGTATATTCATATTTCAGTTTTTTATACTGTATAAATTATGTCGTGGGAAAATGGATGTATTCATTTGAAATGTAGATGAGGGTTTATAGTTTTGTTAGTCAAGACATACCTAATTTTGATTTATCTTCAGCAATACATGTACAGTAACATTCAGAACTCATGTCTCCCTAATATATTGGCGTGCGCGAAAGTATATCTACTTAAACATTTTCCGGCGAGCACTTACGAAATCTCGATATACCGGGCTCTTTTTTTATCATTACACATAGCATTTTCCCTATGTGTAATGATAAAAAAAAAATTGTCAATGCATTAGCGATATAGTCACTGTATAGTAGACAACCAGTTATACACCAATGAAGAATTTACGTATAGCATACCTTAATTTTTAAATCAGGTTGCCATGACGGGAAAAACATTTTTTATGTCTAATATTTCTGAATTTTTATTCAAACATAAGTCATAAATTAAATACATTTTATTAAAAAATAGATAATTTATTTATAAACCATGGATAAATACAACACAAATGAAAAGGTGGCAATAGTAATGTGGTACCAGAAAAATAATAGTTTAAGGCAAGTTAGAGACATGTTTTCCGTCAATTATCCAGACAGGCCTATACCTTGTGCAAAAACAATTCTGAACTTTTTTAAAAAATTTCAAGAAAATGGTTGTGTTCTAAATTCTCACAAAAAAAGAAATAGAACCAATCATGTTCGAACAGAAGACATGAAATTAAATATCCTGTGTTACGTAGAGGAACGGTCTGTAGGATCTCTTTTAGATGTAGCTAAACATTTTGGAGTATCGTACAGTTCGGTATACAAAACTCTGAAAGAATTTAAATATAGGCCATACAAAATATCAAATCATCAAGAGCTTTTCGAAGAGGATAAGATAAAACGAACTGAGTTTTGTGAAATAATGTTTAACATGTTAAATGAAAACCAAGAAATTTTAAATAAAATAATTTTTACTGATGAGGCTACATTTACCGTAAACGGTGAAGTCAACTCTCAGAACTTTCGGTTTGTACCCTACATTTATCCATGAAAAATTATTAAATTTCCTATCCATTAGGTACTGGTCCCGTACAAATCCTCATGCTCAAAACCTGACCCGAACACAGTATCCTCAAAAAGTTAATGTCTGGATTGGAATAATAAGCGATAGACTTATTGGCCCATTTTTTATTGACGGTAACCTCACTGCAGTGAAATATTTGAATTTGTTGAGAGACCATATCATTCCATCAATTGAAATAATGAATGTTGATGAACCCTGGTTCCAAATGGATGGGGCCCCGCCACATTCTACTAACGCTATCAGGAATTTTTTAAATAACTTATTTCAAAGACGATGGATTGGTAGATTTGGTCCCATACTATGGCCTCCAAGATCCGCTGATTTATCTCCAAATGACTATTTTCTTTGGGGTTACCTAAAAAGTAAAATTTACAACAATGTACGAATACGCAACTTGAATGAACTAAAAGAGCGTATACGTACTGCATGTAATGGAATAAGGCCAGAATTTATTAGAAATACACTTCGTTGCTTTCAAGATCGCCTTGCTTATTGCCTTGAAAGACAAGGTGGACATGTCGAGAACTTGTTATGATATTAGACTTCACATTTAAGTTCGTTTAATTGTTATAATAAACTAATTATTTTGTTCCAAGTGATATTCTGCATTTTCTTTATTATAAACATAACCTAATTCTTCTAAGCTTTATTTTGCTCTGTATCGCCCAGTGTTACCAGTACAAGTATTATTGCCGAATCAAATACTTTCGCGCTAAATTTTAACAGTTTTATTTTAGGTTTTATGTTCGCTGCAAAGTTTAATTTTTCCGTACAAATAATTTATGGTAGAAGTAAGAGAAACGGATCTCCAGAATATTATTTTATTTGTATCGGCCAGTGGGAAATGGCGGGAAATCCTTAATGTAGCAATTATGATGTTGACGACGTGATATATTTCGAATTTTAAAATTGTAAGAAAAATTGTACAAAATTAGTTATTTACGATATAATTGTTAAAAGTGCTATTTTATTTTGCGAGTAAGATTTGCGACACGAGGGTGATTAGGAACTGGAGCAATTTAAAATAAGCAAAATAAAATAACATTTTAACACGTGTATCGTACAGTGTTTCTGCTACAAACTCAATTTTTATTTTAAAATTTTAATAAAAAGTTTAACGAAAATTGACTGATAAAAATCTTATGACAGCTCACTGTTCCTGCTTGTCAAAATACGAGTGTATAACTGGTTGTCTACTATACAGTGACTATATCGCTAATACATTGACAACTTTTTTTTTATCATTACACATAGGGAAAATGCTATGTGTAATGATAAAAAAAGAGCCCGGTATATAAATGCCGCCGGTGGGGTAAGGAATTCATTCATTCAGTAATATTCGAACAGTTTAAAATAAGTATAAATAGAGAGGTGCAGTTTTTATTACAGTGCAATAAAAAAATAAATACGTGTGTTAATTTATCCGTAGTAGTTTTAAGTGTGTAAATGTACAGACTGTTTCAAAACATTTGCACGAGTTGTTTATTGCGAACCCGAAAACGCAACAGTATATTCATCATTATTTGCAAATAATAATGACTGAAAATCAGCGCCGTGAAACGTCGTTAGAAACAAGGGGTAAAACTATTGCCCTTTGGTAATGTGGTTACACTAAGCAACAAATTGCGGATGAAGTGCATTTATCAGTAAGCAAATGTCATAGAAACCGACAGTTCATTTGTTCATTAGTTTGTTGCATTTACAGACAAGACAAATTCAGCGTTGGATTTCTCGTTACCGGAACAACAATGTTGAAGACAGACCACTTCGGAAATTGCTCAAATAGAACAGTGGGTATTGACAAATCCCTTCACTACAACAGAAAAGATCAAAGAACAACTTGGGCTGGGTTGCTCAAATGTTACAATAAAACGCCAGCTAAATAAAATAGGTCTCCTATGTAGAAGCCAGCGCAAGAAATAGAATTGACGAACGAACACGCAGAAGCTAGAGTACGTTTTGCGAGAGACAATTTAAACAGAGATTGGCATAACGTAATATTTAGTGATGAAAAGATGTTTTCAACCTCTGAAGATTCTGCGAAAGTTCTATGGCGGCGTAATTTAACAAGATATCAACCCGAACATGTTCAGCCTACTCGAAGAAGTGGTCGAATAAGCTGTGCATTTTGGGGTTGGATGTGTGCTACTGGGCCTGGAGAATCGATTTACCAGCGAAGAATACGTTACCATATTAGAAGATATTTTGCTACCAAGTGCCCGTACTTTTTTTCCTGATGGTCCCATATATTTTGTTCAAGACAATTCACCCATCCATACTGCGAACATCGTAAGAAATCGTATCATGAAGAAATTCATGTTATACCATGGTCTGTCCGATCGGCGGATCTTAACCCAATTGAAAACCTCTGGGGTCCAATGGTCCGCAATTGGTCAGATGATGCCAACAGAAATGTAAGGAATGTAGAAAATGTAACTCGAAATGTGACGGAAGTATGAGACCGCTTGCGTGGCCGTGAATATTGTGAACATCTGGTTAATTCTATGACTGAGACACTACAAGAATGCGTTCAAAACAACGGTTTTTATACAAGATATTAAAACCTTAAACTCACACATTAGAAATATTTTTTTATTAAATTAGTAATGGTCTTCGTTTATTGAGCTATTAATTTATTTACTCAAGTTGTTATCTTCTTTAATACATATTTTGGAAATTTTGTTGTTTATTGTGGTATTTAATTACAGAATAAAATGTTTGTTTTATATTTGTGGTATTATTACATATCTTTAACCAATTGGCCCTGTATAATCAGCAATTATTAAAAGGACGAGGACCTAACGTGTCGAATAATATTCCATATTTCGGAGGTATCAACACACCTAAAAGTGAAATTCAGTTGGGAGCACTTATTACTTTCATAGAGTAGTTTAATACGAGAAATATCAGCATTTGAAGGAGGTATCTGATTAACGAAGTTGTCATTTATGCCATTGACATCTTGTAAATGAGTGGGCAGATCGACTCGGGTGATTCCAAAGCAGACGATAATTCGTTTACCGGGCAGCATGGTCGAAATATGCTTTTTTCTCCAATCGAGTAGTGTTTGTGGTGAGATTTCTCAGTGATTTATAATACTCCCAATCACCCGGCTCACGTGACTTTCGGAAGTCAGGGAGCATAGGGCGACGTAAATCTCCATGTAATGAACAGTGCACGCTTATCAAACAAATCGAGCAAAAGTTTAAAAAATCCATTTTACTATTTATATCAGCCAGATAAAATATATAACAAAAAGGAACACACAGCAAATCAGGCTCAAAGTAGTTCCAACCAATATTTCTAAAATCTCGATGTGTGCGAAAGGTGGGAGTAGCAGGTGGCCCACGAGCTTTGAATGTAAAGAAGACATGATCTTGATCAGAAAAGTCAAAAACCCATGCCCCCTTGTCAAGAACAGTAGTATCACCACTAATAAGTATAAGATCAATAAGAGTGGCAGTATTTGCAGTTAATCTTGTCGGTTTCTCGATTATGTGTTTGAAGCCCACAGAATCTGAGACTTCCATCAAGTAGGTTGTGAATGCGCTGTCCACTTGTAAACAATCAATGTTGAAATCTCCGCAGCAAAATATATTGTCACATAGTGGAAAAAGTAAAGTGAGTGAGTTTTCCATTTCATCAATAAAGTATTTGTAAGTTAAGTTGTGGAGGCCGATACACCCCACCAACAACAAATTTATAATTTAAGTATTCAAAATGTACCCACAATTGCTCTATGCTACTACTTGAGTCCACAACAAAATCATTAAAAGTTTTATTGAAATAAATACAAACGTAGCCGCCGCGACACATCCTTTCCGCTCTGACCACATTGTAATCAGCAATATTCAAATCCACAACGCATACCGTATCATTTAACCAGATTTCAACCACCATCAAAATGTCTATGTGATTATTCTTAATAAGAAATTCAATATTTTTAAGTTTAGGCAACAGAGACCGTATGTCACGTCACTAGCATACACCTATTCATCTCTTTATTTCCCAATAATTCAAACAATAATAATCCTAAATTTTGATTGATTTGAAGACCTGCGTATGTTTGGATAACTTTTTAAACCATAACATAAATTTCACAGAGATATGATAGTTAATAATTGAATACTTTTTCTTTTATATTAAAGGCGTTTCTTCAATGATATTAGAATTTTTTGCAAATGAATTTGGAGCAATAATTATGTACCTATACGCACATATTTACAAATATTTTCGTTCAGTAAACAACCTTTTAAAAAGGGAAAATAAACATATAATAAAAACACACAGTGTTTTTATAACTACGCAGGCAAAAAGAATACACAAGCCACTGTAATATATTTTAAAGTAGATATGCTATTCGTAGATACCAGTTTATTAGGGAGACATGAATTTTGAATACTGTACATTATTGTATAATATACAGTGGAACCTCGCTTAACGAGCATAATGGTGGGTTTACATTACTCAAGTCGAATTCAAGTGAAGTGAACGTGAATTGAACATCTAAACTCCGTCATTCATTTCAGCTGATCAAGTGAATTGAATGGATTCCGAGTTGAAACATGTTTAACTTTTTATGTTCAATTGAAGGGAAAACAGCTGTTTAAAATGGCGGCAAGTACCTAAATGGTCGGAGGAGAAGTCCTGCAAATTTATCATTGTATATGAAAAACATGAGTGTCTGTGGAATACGAAAAGTAGTGCATATAAAAATAGAGATGCTAGAGGAACTGCTGTCAGGAAATTAATAAGTGACATGGAAGAATTTGGCAATAAAATGACAGAAGATGTTGTTAGATCACACATCGTAAATTGCTTCCAATGTTTATATCAAAAAAGATTAAATTGTACACTTAGGTACTCTGTAAAGATATTCCAGACCTTTAAATGAATCTCCTGATGCTAAATAGCGTGGAGTTATTTCCAGCTTTATCCTGGGAGAAAGAGCTTCACGCGTAGCAGTATCTTCTTTACGAATTGTGACTTTAACTTTTGCTAATAAATCGTCGAGCTGCTGGTCAGTCATTCGCAGAAAATTTTTGTAATTCTTTGGATCTTCTACTCTAAGTTCACGTATGAGGTTATTTGAAGCACCTTGGACCCCCCCTTCGTCTATCCACTCTCTAACCCTTATTCTTCTTCTCCGTTGTTTTTCTAATTGTTCACTAAAACTAAAACTGTATGGAGAACAGCTTCGCGTAATACTACTTTCGGCATTTTAAATCAACTGAATAGAATTCGTGTCGATCAAGTGTGTTAACAAGTAATTGAATGCAATTCCCTCGAATTCAACTAATTTGATCAACTCACTTGACTAATGTAAACCCACCTTAATGCGTTCAAAGATCTTACTCGTCCGAAACACTCGTTAAGCGAAATAATATTTTCCGTATAAATTCATACGAAATACAATAATGCGTTCCATGCAGAAAAAATACAAGACAGCATTATCGTAAAATAAATTTGTAGCGCGCATAGCCACTGCTTTATTAGGGTGATGTTTCTCAACGTACGATACAACATTTTCCCATGCTTTCAGCATTTCTCTTATTGAGTCAAAAGATTGTTGCTCTGCTGTTTCCTCTTCTTTCTCTGATGGATTCGCCACTATTTACTGGGACGCAGACTGTAATTCTTTAAGTTCTTCGGTCGTTAGCTCTTGGCTATGCTCTTCAACATGCTCATCGATATCATTGTTATCCATCTACAGTCCCGTGGTCTCGGCTAAAGACGCAATGTCGTTTACTATAGGTTCCTCAAGTACCGTCTCAAACCCATCAAAGTCACATTCGACAACGTACTCCGGCCGAAGCTTTTTCCAAGTTGAAGTGAGGGTTTTCGTTGTTACTCCTTCACACGCCTTTTCTATCAACTTGAGGCACGTAATAATGTGAAAGTGATATTTCCAAAATTCTCTGAGACCTCATAACAATGCTCGAAGAGTACCTTAGTATAGAGCTTCTTAAAGTTAGAAATCACCTGTTGGTCCATAGGCTGCAGTGGAGTGGTGTTGGGCGGCAGAAACTGTATCTTAATAAATTTAAATTCTTCAAGGAGATCATCTTGTAGATTTGGGGAATGGGCAGGAGCGTTTTCCATAACAAGCAAAACATGAAGTGGCAGGTCCATTTCAACTAAATATTTTTTCACAGAAGGAGCAAACACTCCATTAAACCAATCCGTAAAAAGATCACGTGTCACCCAAGCTTTGTTGTTGTATCTCCACATCACATTTAGCCTACTCTTTTCGACTTGACACTTTCTGAAGGCTCGTGGAGTAGACCATCATAACTCCACTTGCTTCATTGATGGTGTTCTGTTGGAAAGAGTAGACTCTTTCTGGGATCTCGGGGTCTTTTTCGATAGCAGATTAAGTTATTCCAACCATAGAAAACATACTATTTACATATATACATTTATACGCTACGCATAGATGCATGTGTTAGGATACACATACTCATCTAGTATCATTACCGACAATCAACGCACAGACAACGTGTTTCGGCCTTTAAGACCTCGCCAGTGTACGTGCGACTTCCGGTAATGACTTTTAAATGAGGATCGCTAATTATGTCGGTTTACGTGGCAAATGCCCGTGAGAATATCACATCGACATCTGTGTATTGTAGCATCTATGTATTTAACAATTTTCATTTACATACATATCTTGTTTGAGCATCGGCCTCAATATCTTTGACTTTTATTATGCTTTGATGTAGGTATTTCAGTAGCTTTCCTCGCAATAATGTTTTATTACATTTACAATCTACTGTTTTGTAGTGAAATTACTACAGTTTCCTAATAACTAATTTCAAGTTTAAATAGTTTTATAACTAACAAAAATGTATTCTGAAGTACGGACTGCAATAATTATACTGCAAACAGACCGCTTACAAATAAAATTCCAAATATTTTCAGGCAAGAGTTATACTCATGTAGTATAGCTAACTATTTTACATAAACTAAGTAAATAGTCTGTATATTCACGAAAGTGGTATGTAGTTGACATTTAGCACTAAAATATTTGAAATGATAAAGCGGTGAGTATTTTTAAAAATACCCAATTGGTTCATATCATCAATTCTTACTAAAAATATATAAATAAATACATATTACAAGTTTGCTCTTTTTCATCTACATCTACAACTGTTATTGCTAAATTTGCTTATAATTTTCTTTAGATAACCTACACTATCTAACAATTTAATAGATTTTAAACATTTTTAAAATACCGTATCTGTATAGGAAGCCCAATATATTCGATAACATGATGGCGATGATGGAGAAATATGCGAACAATTTGGAGGTGCTAGTTGACGAACGCACCGATCAACTGCAGGAAGAGAAAAAGAAGACAGGTTTGTGTTAGTGACATATGTAATATATCTTGGATAATTTACAGTTCTGGAATTTTTTACCCTTTCGAATTTTAGAGGCATTACTTTTCGAAATGTTACCGAGGCCTGTTGCTGAACAACTTAAACGAGGTCATAAGGTTCAAGCGGAGAGCTTTGATTGTGTCACAATCTACTTCAGTGATATAGTTGGATTCACGGCAATGTCGGCAGAATCGACTCCCTTAGAGGTAAAAAATATATTTATAAAGTGGAGGACAGATTTCAGTATCATAAACAGTAAATAAAATAATAAAATGAACCAATAAGAAGTATTAATAGTTTTGAATATAATTTACATAAATACAAAAGCGACAGAGTAAATATAAATCTTTGATTAAAAAGTCAACATCAATTTAATTTTAAATTATCTTAAAATAGCAAATCTCTGCAGCTTCGCTTCCCGAAAGGAATCCATATATAAAATTGGAAACTAAACGTCATTTGTACGATTAAATTAACCAAGATATGCCTAAAAGAAAATGGGAATTGTTCTTGTCTGAATTTTTGGTTAATGTGATTCTTTTCCTAAAATAAAAATTTTAATAAACTTTTTTGCAGAAATGTTTTTCGAAATTAGAAAAAAATGTCCACCTATATATACGACGTCAGAAAATAAGATACTAAATGTTATTATTTTTAATTATAGTTTAATAGATCTTGACGGCATATGGAGTTTGTGGTACTTTGGCAATCCGTATATTTATGGAGACTGTGTGTTGTTAATTTTTAAACTCCTCAAAATTATTGTGGTAGAAACCACATTTTTATTTTCCCATCTACTGATAAGGTTGTTATTAACTTATTGATATTTATTAGTGTGTTGAATACTGAGGAAGACAATAGAATAAAATTGTCGAAACGTTTTAAAATGTTTTTTTATTTCATTATATCATTAATTTAATTTATGGAATAAACAAAGGCCACTAATACCATGAACTACATACATTATATATACATATGTTTTTTTCCTTTCTTGAGTAAATAGGTATGTGGTATATGTGTTGAAAATTAAAAATAATACATTTTTTTTACATCTTTACGTTTCGATGTATTTAGCATCTTTTTCCAAAGTCAATGTAAAATACAATATAAAAACATCTGTAAAACTACAATACACAATGATAAAAAAAATTGTAAATAATTTTATCATTGTGTATTGTAGTTTTAGAGTTGTTTTTGTATTGTATTTTACAGTGACCTTTGAAAAAAAATGTTAAATGCATCGAAACGTAGAGTTGCAAAAAAATGTATTATTTTTAATTTTCAACGCATCATTCTTTCCTGTCTACAAAACAAAATTACAATATGTTACACAAGAAAACACTTCATTTAACATTTTAAAAAGTAATAAAAAAAATTAAAAACCTAATTAGACTTGCATTGAGATTGCAGTTTTTCTTTACATACTGGAAGATACAAATTACGTAGATTCACAACCAAATAAAACAGATTTTATTGACGCCACTAAAGCTAGTCCATAATGCAGCTGGTACAGGTTCATGTGGCCGGTGGGAGAATTTGTACGTGCGTCAAGTAAGGGTGTTTATCGCTTAAAACGATGTAAAACACAGAATGCCAGAGGTTCCCCTACCTATGAATTTCGTGCGCATCTCGAGGGCGGTACTTCTAACCGGCCACATGAAAATCGGTCTGCTGTACATGTGTTTACTGCTATGTTTATACTTTTTAATATTTTATTAAATGTGATATTTTGAAGTCGGGTGGTGTTTGCAAACATGTCTCTATGAGTGTGTTTGTGTTTATGTTTTAGTTGTATACTTGGTTGTTTTGCTATGTTACAGACAATTTTTTTCTTCTATCTATCTATCTATATGGGTATGATAATTACCGTGTCGGTATCAGTAAATAAATATGTAAAAAAAACTATTAAGCATTCAAAAAGTACAATAAAAAATAGGATTTTCTGGATTTTGTTATGCAATGTATAATTATAAAAAAAGATATGTATTTTCAATTAATAATAATATTTATTTTTTTATTATAGTATATCTCAAATAAACTCATTTTAGGAGTTAAAATAAAATGAAATACAAATACATATACCTATAAACATTAAAAAATAATTTTAAAAAATTCACCAATATTATACAAGATCCTCTTTATCCATACATGGCGCAATTCAGTTTTAAAATTATTTATTGGTAGCAATTTATTCATTCATTTGGTAGATATATACAGAGTGAATTATTTCCGTGGATAAAGAGGATTGTGTGTGGATTAATTAGAAGGTCCAGGTTTTGTTATGCCTGGAATTCACTTTTGTATTTGGGCCTTGTAAGGTTATGTGTTTTTTTTTGAATTACTTAAAGAATTGTCTAGAGCGCGTGACTTTTCGAACAACCCTCGTACATCTTACAGTACCTTGGAAGGCAATGACCATTAATTGTTTATCTGAGCGTGTCTTATACATGATTGTTTGCTCTCGGAGCTTTGAGTTATGTGAAATGCCTTTGACAGCTGCGTGTGCTGTGTTCTCGGTTAAAAAACCCTCTTTGTGAGTGTGTTTTTGTATCTTATGTCACGTAAACTAATTATCTTAATTCTAACTTATTTTTATCCTACCTGTGACAACATCCTTGTGCTATATGAGTTACTTTTACATGCCTGTTCGGGCCTTGTTTGCAACTATTTATTTATATCTTCCGATGCCTGAGAAGCGCCTTTCACCTGTGGCATTTACGGGACCGCTGTAGTTGCCATAGATTTACATTCGTTGAGACAACAGTCCGGCTTTATTGTGTTCTCTGTCGTTTGTATTTATACGTCTCGTAGAACACGCACATGTGCTTCGGCCGAATGATGTTTTCCTATCATCCATTCCTCTCTAAAAATGTAATAGATGTTAGATGGGGAATACCTCAAAATCTTGGGCATACTATTAATTACTTTGCAGTTCGCTCTGTGCTTTAGCATCGAAATTCTGTGTGATGATACATATGTTGGTCTATCTTGGGTACAGCTGAAGGGGGTTATGTGTTGTTATCCTGAAATATATGTTTAGATCGGTTCTACTAACCGTCTTCTCGTAGCATATTAAGAGCTTGGAACTTCTATATATATTTACCTACAGGTTCCGAGGATCCTTTAAAATCAATTTGGTGTTTATCTAAGTTTTGTTTACTTTGTCACCTAGGTTCGTTGTCAGATTTTCTAGTGCGATGCCGTTCAGGGCACCAACCGTACAACTGCGTGCGTAACTATTCGTTTTGGAATCACATGGTTTCGGATCACTGTGACAGGCTGGGTTTGCTTCCGTCGCGGTCATTGTTGTAAATTGAGAGTTGCAAATAATTGGAAACTTCGAGATTTATTAGAGACATGTTACTGTCAATCTTCCCTCGTGATACATTTTGTGGTTGTTGGAAGGTACTAATCTTTCGTGCGATTCTAGGGTAATTTTCTTTTGTTTCGGTTTTGTGGTCCTGCGCAAAGATGGATATCCGTCGGCGTCGGGAAACACGCTTCACTTTCAAGTCTATTCTCGTGTGAGAACAATGTGCGCAATCTGCTTATTTTCCTGTAGTAACTTTGTTACATTATCTATGTAGATATTTTCGCGGATGCGGCTCTAAATGGAATAAGCAGCAGATATCGATACCTTAGTTTTGGTTATTTATCGTGAATTTTTACCGATATACCGTTACCTAAAATTTACGTATGGCCACGTGCTGGTTTTTTTTTGAATCTAAATTTTGCACCTTTGAGTGACTTGTGAAGTCGTTTATCGCGGAATCTCCATTATCATTTTGGGGATTCTTATTGACGGGCACAAAAGCCCTCAGTAGTCATTTTTCTGGTATTGTTCATCCCACTTTATCGTTGAAGAGTGTGGTGGTTTCCATCGTTGCTACAGTGGTTGCACCTGTACGTCCTTCTTGTCTGTTGAACTGGAATCTTTCATCGAGGGGCCCTCCGCCATTTTGGTTACCGTTGCGGCCACCCTGCGTCCATCTTGACAGATAAGTGCAACTAATGTTGTAATTTTCACCATAATTTTCGACTGTTTATCGACGACTTTATACCAGAGTGTTGGACTTTATCTTACCTAAATTTGACCTAAGAATTTTTGAGTGGCTAAAATAACTAAGGCACCACTTAGTTAACTGCAAGGTCACATATTAATCCTAATTAACTTACCGTTATTTCTTTTGTTATTTTTATGCAAACTGATTTTGCTGAATACAGAGTGACCCTAAGAAGATTAGATAAGGGCTCTCACTGTTATGTTGAATATTTAGTTCAATAATAATTTTAGTTATGTCATTACCGTAATTATATAACTCTTTGTTGTGTCGAATATTTAATTAAATAATAATTTTAGTAAATTCATTACCGTAGCACTATATCTCTTTGGAGTGTTAATCTTTAAATTAGTAGTAATTCTAGTATTTTCATTACCGTAATAATAATAGTATTTCTCTTTGATGTGTTGAATTTTAATCTTGTTTTTGATAATAATTTTTGCACGTTTATTACCGTAAATTAGAAATTTGACTTTCACGTATGTTCTTTTTAATTTTCTGAGCTATTGGAATTAGTTAAGTCATTGTAGAAAATTTAAATACCGAAGCTCAGTAGATTCTTTTGTGCTAATACTGGATTTACCATTGTAACTTTCAATAGCGTCATTTAATTGAATAATAAATGTAAGCAGTTTATTTGGGGTTATCTCAAAATTTTGATCTTGTAATTTCATGTTTTACCTGTCACTTAATTAATTAGATTACTCTAAGTCTTATACGCTAACTTTAATCAATTTTATTTTCTTGTAAATAATTAATTTAAAACTTCGCCGTTGGTAGCGTTTATTAATAACATATGTATATTGGCCTGTAAGGCAAGAAAACGTTTCTACGCCGACCATCCTCCTGCCGAGGCGCAGAGGTTCTACTGTATTTTTTTTGTCTCCAAAAATTTTCATTTCTTTGTTAAATATTTATTAATTCATAAATCTTACAATCTTAACTGTCAACATTTTAATTACACAAAATATTTATATATATTAATTCTACTTTTTATAACTGTCATCATTTAATTATTTTTCAAAAAAAAATAAGAACAATTCTATCAATATAGCACCTTTCTTCACATCATAATTTCTTTTCTTTTAATTATTTTTACCCCAACATACCTTACCTTCGTCTATTATACTTGTGACAGCAGTTGAATAGGTGCAAACGTTTATACAGGGTGTTCAATAGGAAACCCGCTGGAGGGACACAGCCAGTGGAAGCTCATAGGAGGCGCAGGTGGGTTATCGATAAGGTAACATAGTGTCCTGGTGCCCGGACAACGTCGCTCGCGTCGTTGCCGACCGACGCTCTACTTTTGGTGTAAGTTTATCTGAACCGTCACGCCGTCTGCGACAGAGTTAGCTCGGCCCTGCGTTTCCCAGATTCAATCATCGCCTATTGTGATTCTCCGTTATCTTAACTACATTTAATCTGCTATCTTAGTGCGACGTGGTTCCGGCGTAACAAATTTGGCGCCCAACGTGGGGCCTTCTTTTTTTGGTAATAAGGGAACAAATTTTGGTACCAACGTTTCGGCCAACTTTCCGCCATCTTCAAGTTTTTTATTTATTTTTATGTCAACCAAGTTTCGCCCAATTTTCCGCCATTTTCAGAATTTCTTTTTCTGTCTCCTATCATTTAGTCAAGTTTTCTCCCCTTCCGTAACAAATTGACACACCAAGGCCCTAAACGTTGGATCTTTCTTCCCGACTCAATAGCAACAAATTTGGCGCACTAACGCTTTGGGTCTTTCTTTTGGAGATTATAATAACAAATTGTTGGCCTCCGTTTCTACCATCTTTTCGCCATCTTGCGGAATAAAGTTTTTCCTTTGTTACCCAACGTTCCAACGAAGTTTTCTCTACCTTCGTAACAATTTGATGCCATCGTTGTGGGCCTAACGAACAACAATTCGCACCCAACGTTTCGGCTAAGTTTTCGCCACCCTCAAATTTTCTTTTTCTTTTGTGTGTCATCCATCAACTAACAAGTTGACACCCAACGTTTCGACCTAGTTTTCGCTACCTTCCGGAACAAAATTTGACAACCGACGTTTCGACCAAGTTTTCACAATCTTCAGGGAAATTTCTCGCCTTTTTCAATTTTCCTTGTTATTGGTTGCTTTAACGTGACAACGTGTCGTTGCTCAACGTTTCGGACAAGTTTTCTCCATCTTCCGGAATATTTTCCTTATCTTCAAGTATCTCTGCCACTAACATTTCGTCGTACCGCACAGTGGTGCTATACTTTGGAGAAGCTACTTGTTTCGGATCAACGTTTCGGTCCTGACCATCTTCAGGAACAAATTTTGAATTTTCTCGGTTTAGGCCTTTTCTCGACTTAGGTGAGTGGCTGCTGAGTGGAACACTCTTATCGCACTGTTTTCTTTGGTCTTGCCTTCACCTATATATTTTTTTTTCGATTACCTTCTAGGCAAGTCTTAGCGTGCTTTTTGACTTTTCATAGTTTCGTTTTTTTCTTTTGTTACCTGGTACAAACCATTTAAGTTATCGACAGGTACACATTTATGTCTTGTGACCATTTCAAGACCTAGTTTATCTCTGTAATCTTCTCGAATAATTTCTTCTATACGATGGAGACTATGCGTTTTGACATTCTTATGGAGCATCTTTCTTATGAGGGTTTGGATTATGTACTCGCTACTTTTGGTGCCAAACGGTCACCAGACGGGGAGCTGGACGATGCGCAGGTGTATTACTACGACCTGCTAAGACTCGAGGAAGAGCACCCAGGCTTTAAGGAAGCTGTCTGCCCTCCTTCTGACTATCCTTTTTCTTATGCGGAGGACGCTAAGGCAATTAAGTTAAAGTTCTCTCTCTTAGAATATCTTATTGCTGAACTTGATAGTAAGACTACAGTTTCTGAATATCGGGGAATAACTTCCGGTCTGGCTTTTGTCTCGGACCGCATTCAGAATGCGCAGCCGCAAACTGCCGAAGAGGAGGACGAACGTATCTGGTTTGCGGTACGTAGTTGTGAATTGGGAGCTAAGTTTATCTCGAAAATGCGAGCTATCGGAAACGTCTCGCCTCGTGACCTTACCGATACCCGTTCTCGTGCCCTAATGGAGCAATATAAGGCATGGAGGGCCCCAATTTATACGAGTGACGACGAAGATGACATGAGTGACGATGAAGATATTGGCCAACCTTCTCCGTCAGTTAGTGTCATGCCAGACCCGACTCTTTTTCCAATTGTTACCTCCCCACCTATGATAGTCTCAGATGCCTTCACTGACTTGTATACTTCCGAAAACCCAATCAGATCTGTGTCAGAAGTCTCTCCCGTATTGGAAACTCCCGAGCTCATTGATAATACAATTTCTGATGTATCTCCTGACGTAAAGCTTACATATGATACAGTTTCTGATATATCTCCCGACTTAGCGCTTATCTATGGTACAGATTCTGTTGCCTCATCTGACTTAGAGCATTTGGTACGCCCTAATAATAATTCAGATTTTGTCACTTCTTCCGATTTAGAGGATTTTGTATGCGCGAATGGCACAACTTCTGAAGCCTCTTTCGACTCAGAGCTTCTTGCATGCGCAAATAACGCAGATTCTGATGTCTCTTTGAACTTGGAGCTTTTTGAATCAGCATATGTCCCAGCTCCATGTGTATCTTTAAATTTGCATGTACCTGATTTGGCTTATGGTAAAAACGCTGTTGTTTCTTCGGCTTTGGATTTCTCTGTTCCGTCGAGTGAAGCGGATCCATTCATCTCGCTGGACATGGGATCTCTTGAAGTTGTTGAGAATAATTCCTTGAACATCTATCGAGAGCGTTTCTCTAAAATGAAAATTTCTCAGACTCCTTATGTTTATCTTAGCCCGGCTATGGTCTTGTTTGTGGGTTACGTTTTGCAGTGGTACCGTGTTGATCTACCTTCTTCCGCCATTTGGTCAATGTTACCTGACGAATTGCGAAACAGACTTCAGACGATAAACACCGACATTCGTCTGTTGAATAAATTAGTTTGTCTTCTATCTCGCCTACGTTTTCGCTATGTGTTGCTTCGTGCTTTATCTTATCGCTAACTCCTTCCATCTTTGGCCTGTAGAGAGTGCCTTGGCTTGCAGCCGTAACACCAGAATTTCTCTACCGTGTACCTCGCGTGATGTAGGAGGCATCTAAAGGGGCATTTTTGGCCTGTAGCGAGGGCCGAAAGAATTCTCCTACCGTGAACCCTGCGTGAAGTAAAAGTCTTCTAAATGGATCCCGTCTAATATTGTTCCTCTACCACCTTAGGACGAACATTTTTCTTTTATCGACCTTTCGATGGTGTGTTTACCGACCCCATTGCACAGCTTGTATTTGTGATTCCGTCTATGCATTTATCTTCCCGTATCTTTATCGCTTCCGTGTGTTTCGGATCTACCGTGTCTTTGCATATATTGAGTGGCAGCCTTGCTAGGGGAGTTCACACAACATTTCGTTTACCTTATCGGACATGACTACCTTTTAAGCTAACTAATGTTGGATATTGCTTAATTACCGGATTTGACTTATCTGATTTGAGAAGGTATAAAGAGTGATGGTCCCTTTATGCGTGATAATCCTCAGCCTTCCAAGGGTCGTGTCCTGGCGACCTTTTTGCTTTTCTTACTGTCAAAATGTTACCTCCAGGAATTGGTTATGACTTATGCCTTATGGTTTATCGTTTGCCTTCAGCGTTTCAGTCGGGACAACGCCGGTCCAGACTTTAAACCCTTTGCTACCTAATATCTATTTTTGTTTGGCGATCTACCTTATTTTGTTGCTTCCGGAATGTTCCGTTTGTCGCGTGGTCGTGCGGACCGTACCTCTGTGCAGAATCTCGACACCCTTTGTTTTATTTATTTTTCGTTACTTTCCCGTACCGGCTGAATGCCGAAGGGCCACGTGGTGGTTTTGGCCAAGCTGCTTGGTGTTGCTGTGACTGAGTGTGGCTGTGTGCGTTCGTGTAGTGGACAACGTCCGTTTTAGAACTCTCGCTTACCCTCTCCTCTATCTTTATTCCGTCAACCTATGTTCTCGGTGCAAGAAATTGCTCTGCGATCAATTTCTTTTCGCTGGAAAGGGGGGAATTTGTTATGCCTGGAATTCACTTTTGTATTTGGGCCTTGTAAGGTTATGTGTTTTTTTTTTGAATTACTTAAAGAATTGTCTAGAGCGCGTGACTTTTCGAACAACCCTCGTACATCTTACAGTATCTTGGAAGGCAATGACCATTAATTGTTTATCTGAGCGTGTCTTATACATGATTGTTTGCTCTCGGAGCTTTGAGTTATGTGAAATGCCTTTGACAGCTGCGTGTGCTGTGTTCTCGGTTAAAAAACCCTCTTTGTGAGTGTGTTTTTGTATCTTATGTCACGTAAACTAATTATCTTAATTCTAACTTATTTTTATCCTACCTGTGACAACATCCTTGTGCTATATGAGTTACTTTTACATGCCTGTTCGGGCCTTGTTTGCAACTATTTATTTATATCTTCCGATGCCTGAGAAGTGCCTTTAACCTGTGGCATTTACGGGACCGCTGTAGTTGCCATAGATTTACATTCGTTGAGACAACAGTCCGGCTTTATTGTGTTCTCTGTCGTTTGTATTTATACGTCTCGTAGAACACGCACATGTGCTTCGGCCGAATGATGTTTTTCTATCATCCATTCCTCTCTAAAAATGTAATAGATGTTAGATAGGGAATACCTCAAAATCTTGGGCATACTATTAATTATTTTGCAGTTCGCTCTGTGCTTTAGCATCGAAATTCTGTGTGATGATACATCTGTTGGTCTATCTTCGGTACAGCGGAAGGGGGTTATGTGTTGTTATCCTGAAATATATGTTTAGATCGGTTCTACTAACCGTCTTCTCGTAGCATATTAAGAGCTTGGAACTTCTATATATATTTACCTACAGGTTCCGAGGATCCTTTAAAATCAATTTGGTCTTTATCTAAGTTTTGTTTACTTTGTCACCTAGGTTCGTTGTTGTCAGATTTTCTAGTGCGATGCCGTTCAGGGCACCAACCGTACAACTGCGTGCGTAACTATTCGTTTTGGAATCACATGGTTTCGGATCACTGTGACAGGCTGGGTTTGCTTCCGTCGCGGTCATTGTTGTAAATTGAGAGTTGCAAATAATTGGAAACTTCGAGATTTATTAGAGACATGTTACTGTCAATCTTCCCTCGTGATACATTTTGTGGTTGTTGGAAGGTACTAATCTTTCGTGCGATTCTAGGGTAATTTTCTTTTGTTTCGGTTTTGTGGTCCTGCGCAAAGATGGATATCCGTCGGCGTCGGGAAACACGCTTCACTTTCAAGTCTATTCTCGTGTGAGAACAATGTGCGCAATCTGCTTATTTTCCTGTAGTAACTTTGTTACATTATCTATGTAGATATTTTCGCGGATGCGGCTCTAAATGGAATAAGCAGCAGATATCGATACCTTAGTTTTGGTTATTTATCGTGAATTTTTACCGATATACCGTTACCTAAAATTTACGTATGGCCACGTGCTGGTTTTTTTTTGAATCTAAATTTTGCACCTTTGAGTGACTTGTGAAGTCGTTTATCGCGGAATCTCCATTATCATTTTGGGGATTCTTATTGACGGGCACAAAAGCCCTCAGTAGTCATTTTTCTGGTATTGTTCATCCCACTTTATCGTTGAAGAGTGTGGTGGTTTCCATCGTTGCTACAGTGGTTGCACCTATACGTCCTTCTTGTCTGTTGAAGTGGAATCTTTCATCGAGGGGCCCTCCGCCATTTTGGTTACCGTTGCGGCCACCCTGCGTCCATCTTGACAGATAAGTGCAACTAATGTTGTAATTTTCACCATAATTTTCGACTGTTTATCGACGACTTTATACCAGAGTGTTGGACTTTATCTTACCTAAATTTGACCTAAGAATTTTTGAGTGGCTAAAATAACTAATGCACCACTTAGTTAACTGCAAGGTCACATATTAATCCTAATTAACTTACCGTTATTTCGTTTGTTATTTTTATGCAAACTGATTTTGCTGAATACAGAGTGACCCTAAGAAGATTAGATAAGGGCTCTCACTGTTATGTTGAATATTTAGTTCAATAATAATTTTAGTTATGCCATTACCGTAATTATATAACTCTTTGTTGTGTCGAATATTTAATTAAATAATAATTTTAGTAAATTCATTACCGTAGCACTATATCTCTTTGGAGTGTTAATCTTTAAATTAGTAGTAATTCTAGTATTTTCATTACCGTAATAATAATAGTATTTCTCTTTGATGTGTTGAATTTTAATCTTGTTTTTGATAATAATTTTTGCACGTTTATTACCGTAAATTAGAAATTTGACTTTCACGTATGTTCTTTTTAATTTTCTGAGCTATTGGAATTAGTTAAGTCATTGTAGAAAATTTAAATACCGAAGCTCAGTAGATTCTATTGTGCTAATACTGGATTTACCATTGTAACTTTCAATAGCGTCATTTAATTGAATAATAAATGTAAGCAGTTTATTTGGGATTATCTCAAAATTTTGATCTTGTAATTTCATGTTTTACCTGTCACTTAATTAATTAGATTACTCTAAGTCTTATGCGCTAACTTTAATCAATTTTATTTTCTTGTAACTAATTAATTTAGAACTTCGCCGTTGGTGGCGTTTATTAATAACATATGTATATTGGCCTGTAAGGCAAGGAAACGTTTCTACGCCGACCATCCTCCTGCCGAGGCGCAGAGGTTCTATTGTATTTTTTTTGTCTCCAAAAATTTTCATTACTTTGTTAAATATTTATTAATTCATAAATCTTACAATCTTAACTGTCAACATTTTAATTACACAAAATATTTATATATATTAATTCTACTTTTTATAACTGTCATCATTTAATTATTTTTCAAAAAAAAATAAGAACAATTCTATCAATATAGCACCTTTCTTCACATCATAATTTCTTTTCTTTTAATTATTTTTACCCCAACATACCTTACCTTCGTCTATTATACTTGTGACAGCAGTTGAATAGGTGCAAACGTTTATACAGGGTGTTCAATAGGAAACCCGCTGGAGGGACACAGCCAGTGGAAGCTCATAGGAGGCGCAGGTAGGTTATCGATAAGGTAACATAGTGTCCTGGTGCCCGGACAACGTCGCTCGCGTCGTTGCCGACCGACGCTCTACTTTTGGTGTAAGTTTATCTGAACCGTCACGTCGTCTGCGACAGAGTTAGTTCGGCCCTGCGTTTCCCAGATTCAATCATCGCCTATTGTGATTCTCCGTTATCTTAACTAAATTTAGTCTGCTATCTTAGTGCGACGTGGTTCCGGCGTAACAGTTTACCTAAGACGAATTTAACATCATCATACAAATAATACTGACAAAAATTAAAAATGAATTATCCGACGCTTCTGCCTGTTATTTTATCATTCTTATATCAGAGCAAAATTCTCAACTATTAATAAGGAATTATCATTAGCATAATTAATGTGTGCGAAGAGAGACTTGCATAAATCGATTATATAATTATGACATAAAGAAGGGTAATTTCAAGCCAGTATGATATTAATATTCTTAATGACATTTAGAGTTGATTTAACGATTTTCCATCAAGACTAATTTTTACTAATTGCTCTTGGTCTTGTAAATACCGAGTAACATAATTCAAAACTTTCCGATAATCAAAGTTTTAATTGATTAATCTTTAAGAGTACTACGCCAGCTGACTATTACAGAATAATAATATTTCCTATTTCACAAAAGAAAAGAAAATGGTGATTTGAAATACAATTATTAATGATTAAAACAAAATTCTCTTAAAATATATAATGTTCTGATTATATATTGCGTTATGCAAGTGATATTTTTGGGAGAATAATGTTTGTAATTGTTAAATACAAAATTTATAACTTCGACATATTAATAGATTTTAAATTAAATGTATCGTTCAGTGTGCTATATTTAAATTTGTAAATTACATTTGCCTTTTCAATTTCCTCGGAATCAAAATATACAATATACAATTAATCATTTCAATTTTATAGCTACGTTTTCTTCTCTTTTATATTTGTGCGGAAAAAAAACAGGCAAGGGAAACTTGAAAATTCAATTGTTTCTGAAAATCATTGTATTGTATACAGGGACGCTTACTGTAAATAGTCCACATAAAACATTTTCACATAAAGCACTAAATTGTCCAACTAATATCTAAATGCTAATATATTTATCAGCTTACACAAAAAAAAATTACTTGAATTTAAATTTGCATTAAAGGGATTTTTTTTGAATTTTGAAATTACTCAATACATGTTCTTAAATTAAAAACAACAGTAAATATTAAAGAGCATTTAAAAAGGCTTAAAATATTTCACGTGAATTTTTCGACATTGTCTTCCTCAAAGTATTTTGCAAACCAGTCAGTGGGCTTTGAGAGATTATTGTTATTAAATTTTACAACTTCTTACTTATTATGTCTCACAGTGATTTGTATTTGCTTTACATCTTGAAAACAATTTTGTGTTTTATAAAAATAACACTCGTTGTTATTCTTATAAAATGTAAAAATAGAGAGTGATTAAATCGCGGCTAGCACTTGTATTAGAACACAAGGCAGCTTGTCTCAAAGTGTGTCAGCAAAACCAAAGAGACGACGACAATCTGTGATTTTAGATTTTTTGAAACTGAAACGCATAATATATTGACGAATCACAGTACCCAACAATTCCAACATATCCACTCTCTCTCTCTCAATACAAATATTTTGTCACTGTTCACAATTTGCGTTTTTCCAAGCAATTACGGACCATACTTTTTCAGTTTGCAGTGCGGCTACTAAATCATCGGGTTTCCTTATCCGTTCATGCCGAAATTTCAATGGTTTACTGGCTCTTAAGTCGATCTATTACGCTTTCTTTCAAAGTAGACTGGAGTGCGGTGCTATCTTGGCTCTGGTTTGCTGTCCTCAAGGGACCCGATCTACTAGTGTCACGCGTCGCGATACGTATTACTAGCGGTGTTGACTGTGTAAGTGTATGTGGTTGAATTCAGAGTCTTCTAAGGACTCCCTGTCATAATCTGAGTGAAATCGGTCGAGTGGTTTTCGAGATATGAATTTTTGAAGTTTGTGTATTTTTACCGTCAATCGCGGGTGATTTTCGTCCTATGAATTGGGTCAAATAGGAGCAAATGTTGAGGCCCCATAAGTCGTAGAATTCCTTCACCTTGTCCAGTTGGTTTTGAGCCAACCTGACTGCGATGTCGGGCTTCATAGATTTTGCCACGAATGCGGTGTTGTCTGCGTACAGTGCGTTGTAGACTCTGTGGTCTTCTGGTTTTGGGATGTCGCTCACGTAGATGGTGAGAAGGATCGGGCCGAGGGCTGATCCTTGTGGTACTCCGGATCCCATTCTCCCCGTGTCGGAATTCACACCATTGACTACGGTGTTGAATTTCCTGTCGTGGAGGTAGGATAGGGGGGTTTTCAGGATTCTCGGCGGAAAGTTTGCGTTGCGCATTTTCCACAGAAGTCCCTCGTGTGGCTCTTGTCGAAGACCTTCTTCAGGTCGAGTGCCACCATCACAGTGTACTCATTCCTGTTGAACGATGAGATCATCTGCTCCGTGAGCCTGTACACCTGCAGGGTGGTCCAGGATTGCCTTCTAAAGCCATATTGGTCCGGGTCCGCTAGCTCGTGCTCCTCCAGATGCTGGTTGATTCTGAAAAGTATGAGGGTTTCTAGAACTTCACTTACGGTGCTCAGCAGTGAGATTGGTCGATAGCTCTCCGCCGCGCGGGGTTCCTTCCTAGCCTTGTGGATCGAGATAATCCTGGCAGACTTCCAGGTGTCTGGAAGTGCGTCAACCTCAGCGGCGCCTTCTTCAGGGCACAATTGGTTATTTCGTCTTCTCCAGATGCCTTGTTGGTGACAAGTGACTTGATCACCTGCAGAACCTCCTCCGGAGTGACTTCGTCAGATGCTCCTACCTCCATCTCGTCGATCTCCCGAAGAGTTTCTTTGCACGTCAAGTCCAGGTCTCTGTCTGTTATCTGTTGGGGTGTAAAGTGCTTATTAAATGTTACCGTAAGTAAGTTGGCCTTCTTGAGGTCCGTGTCGACCCTCTCTGGTCCGTTTCTTAGTCCCGGAATTGGTTTTCTGTCCGATTTCAGAAATCCAGGTATCTTGTGGGGTTCTGAGTCCTGGTTACGTTCCACGTAGTTCTCCCACTTCTCAGCCCTGTACTTCTGGATTGCAAAGCTGATGGTCCTCTGCAGGCGGTGCAGGTCGGTCTTCAGTCCTGGGAACCTTGTCCTGTGGTATTCCTTCGGTAGTCTGTTCTTGGACTTGATCTTTTCCCTGATTTCTCGTGGTAGGGTCTCTCCGTCGAACGCGCGGCTCTTCGTTTCTGCAGACGGTGCTCATTTGGTATCTGGACTATTTATACCAAGAAATAATCTTGAAGCGAGTGCAAAGGCGTTTCCTGAAATATATCAGTTTCCAAATTGATGGCATTTATCCTCTCAGAGGCGTTGACTACGTTACTCTTCTTAAGAGACATTCCTTCCAGTCTTTAACCAACAGGGGAAGGATCAGAAGTGAACGTCCTTATTAATTTAATCAATAACAAAATAGACTCTTCTCCTTTGCTTTCACAAGTTGATTTTGCAATTCACTCGCAATTGACGCGATCATCTGAGTCTTTCGTTTTACCCAGACGTAGAACAAACATTCTCCTTAAAGCACCAGTTACACACATGGTGACATTTATCCTGATCCGTTTAGGTAGTTGTGTTGTTAGATTTCTAGATTTTTGTTGCAATTGCATTGGACTCTAACTGATTTATATCAGACTTTTTTGTTGTTGTTTTAATCAGTACATTTGTTATTCTTTTTTATTTTATTTTTCTTGTATTTCTACATTGTATAGAGCAGTTATCCTGTTGGACAATAAAGAATTATTATTATTATTATTATTATCCTTTTCTTTTATTTAACGGTTAATTTGACGTCCAATTATTCAAACATATCTTATTAATGAAAAATAACCTGTCGCTTTTGTATAAAATTCCTACTCAGCTAATTTGGAAAACGACAATTAGCTATATTATCGCTTCTAAATGAATTATTGTTTTATTTCTAAAAACTTTACCAAAGATGGAAAGATATTTACTGTTATTTATGTACACTGCATTGAGAAAAAATATCAAGCAGATATAGTCTTTCAATAAGATTTGAAACATTTTATATTGCATAATGAATTTCTTACTTGTTTTTCTTATTTTAGGTTGTAGATTTTTTGAACGACCTATATACATGCTTTGACTCAATCATCGAAAATTATGACGTGTACAAAGTAGAAACCATTGGGGATGCTTATATGGTTGTAAGTATTATATATTGCGTTTTGATATATTTCAGTTTTACAGAGATATAATTAATTGAACTCATTATGTCTACAAGAAAACATTATAAAAGCCTGACATTAAAAGAAAATGTAATTCCCTTATCGGATTTCATTGCCGTTCCTATTCATCTTTTGTGTCTTGTATTGTTACTGTCTTCCCATTGAAAAATCTCTATTGAAAAGAAACAAAGTTGCACAAAAGGAGCAGATTAAAATATCGCACCATGAGTACAAGAGTATCACATCTCAAAATAGCAAACTTTCGAGCAAACAGCATTTGAAATTTTTTTCAAAACTGTTTTAATTTTTATTTTTATTAATGTAGCACTTAACTGAGATTTTACAATATATTAGGGGTTACATTGGATTGTTGTAACCAATAGCTAGTGGAGAATTGTTTGACATTTCAAATGCCAGAGATATTTGAAAATAAGATAGTATTGCACTACACAAATGCATGGAAATAAGATAGTAACTAAAAAATATTTTGAGTTACGACAATATAACACTGATAATAATAGCAGTTGTAATGACCGTGAAGGAGATTAACAGGAATACTAATAATGTTAGTACTTTTTTTAGTATACTATGATATTTTTTCTCGTAGAGGATAACAGAACATTTGCGTCAAAATTGAAAAACAGTGAGAGTAGCAGCATTGTAGAATTTATTTTGAACTAAAATTTTAACAGAAGTAGAATGCAACAAAAACATCTTCATTCGTAGGTGTATTTTTATCTCTTTGAATAGAAGAGCAACAACTTCCTTACGATTCCTCTTCTAGCTCTTGGTTGGCCTCTACGGGTAGATTTTGATAAAAAGAATGATACTGGGCCTTGATAAGTTTTTTCTCACATAGGGACAAGAGGCCAACTTTTTTCTTCTTACTAATGCCTATTGGCGAGTCATATAAATTTTGCAAGGTTTTTAATTCATCACTGATTGAGCGTTTCTTTCGTCTGTTTCGATCAACTACAATTTCTTTAAATTGCTCGTCATTATAATTTGTTTTGTAAAATATTGATATTGGATGTTCTTTATCGAAATGAAGAATTTTAATATTAGTCCAAGAAACGGATTCCCCATTTGTATTGGTAGAGAAATTATTGCCTATTTGGGATGTCATTGCCTTTATGTTGTAAATGTCTGCTTGTTCAACCTCCAGAATGGAATATGGAGCACCAGTTTTTTTGGCTGTAGCAATAATCGGAATCCACTGAGAGGGCACATAAATTTTGTTTGCCTTCAGGAATCTCCTTCTTTCTTTCTCTATTGTCGAGTGCATACTGTCCCCCTCATTTTGGGTATGCCCTACTACTAAATATTTGTGTATGACGGTGGATATTTCAAAATTATTGACAGCATAAAGATAAGTTGCTGCGACGAATTTATTTTTGTTTTGGCCACAACAGTTATCTGAGTAAAATATTATCGTCTTTTTATCAACAGTACTTTTTAAAAAATGCACGAGGAAACTGCCAATTTCATTTGCACCTCGTCGGGCAATAGTCTCATCCCAGACATAACAATAACCAAGCTTTTTTAAAAGTTGAAAGTAGACAACTTGCTTCTGTAAAAGAAGTCACTCACAAGAGAACATGGTGTGGGCAATATAGCTTGCATATCGTACACCGCAACTAGAATTGAATTATCGCCTTTAGCTTTTTCGATGTCTATTCTTTTTGCTTCTCGGGCAAGTACTTTATTTTGTTGGTGTTTATCGTAGCTTGCCTGTAATTCTGCTTGTTCTTCTTTGCTCGAGTTCTTATATGCTTCACACTGACTACACTGGTCTTTCTTGGGGTTATAAAAGCCAATGTTGTATTCATAATTGAAAATGTGAGAATAGTGGAAGTATTTGGCAACCGGTTTACCTTCTGCGGTACATGTTGCAACATACAACCTGTAAAGAGTAGCCAGATTTAAATCTCCTTCAAAAAACTTGCGGTTTGTTTGTGCTCTTAAGTAGTGAGAATCGATAGTCGGGATTGATTCGATATGCTTCCGAATATTATTTTTTATTTCGTCGCTGATTTTACGTTTAACGTGTGTTCCTCTTCGATCAGCTTCTAATATTCCATCTTCACGAAGCTTTCTTCTTACAGTTCTAGTCATCATGTCGCTGATGTTCAGAGTAGCATGGAAACATTTCTTACAGACTCTTATCTTCTGATCCTCCACTCTAAATGTGAATGCATAATTATTTCCTCTATTGGTTTTTGCACATCTGTATTTTGGCTGTATCTTTTCCAAGTGTCTCAACAAATACTCTCTTTGAAAGTGAAGATTCCCAAGCCGCCAATAACTGTCAAGCAGTTTTTCCCGCTGCTGCTCAGTAATATTTGTGGTGCATTTGAAGCTACACCGTTCAGTGTATGGCGGTTTTAGCTGTTTAGCTCTTATTAATTTACCAGTTGCATTAGTGTATGATTGCCTACTGTTTAATCTGAATTTCTTCACGTTCCTCAACCAATTGTTGCTGTTTCTTGCTCTTTTCTTTGGTTTAACATGCTGTTTAACTTCAGAAGCGCCGGAGATAACTGTGTTAACTAATTGCTTGTTATCACCAACATTTTCTTTATTGTTAATATTAGGATTATCAATTTCTTCGATTACGGACTGATCAACATTGTTAACACTAAACAATTGAAATTTACTTAAAATTTTAAATATTAACTAAAAATAACAGCGTCCATTCTTATAATATATTTATGTCTACTTCGTGGTTAGTATAACCTCAATCTGTCATATAGATATTTGTATGCAATACTATCACATTGGAGTTAAGATACTATTGCACTGTAAATATAATGGTCTTTATACCAATATTATACTAACTTAATGCAAAAATATCATTGTTTGAGTTGTATTAGAGTTGTGATAGTCATGCATAGAGATATAGTGCAATGCTAGAGTGTGAAAACCTACGTAAGTCGAAATTTCATAAATTTCGACTTGCGATACTCTTGTACTCATAGTGCGATATATATTTGAAGTAATTTTTGGAAATAAAATATATATGCTGGTAATTAGTCAAAGTAATATCTTTGTGAACTGCAAATTTAACAGCATTTATAAATTGTGACTTTTTACTGTACCGCTCAAAGAAAATATAATAAAATAAGGTGAAATCAAACGTTTAAAAAGAGCAAAAGAAATACGACAAGCAGATCACGAACAAAATGGAGATCATTCTTATTTCAACCATGTGCTATCGTTTCAGTAGGTGTGGGTAGAAAATCGAAGTATACGTACAACAAAGGAGCGTAGCCACTGTATACCAAATTTTAATTTACACTTTGTTTTTGACAATACAATTTTTATTTGTATTTTTATATTAGGTATTCCAAATTTGGGTTATTTGAGATGATCAAAATGTACAAAGATCGTTTGAATACAGAAAAATTTGTTAAAAACAGATACATAACTGAACATCCTCGCACGCACCCGTTCCCTTGTTCTGGTCATTTTCTGGAGCAGTTTTCTTGTCGAAATAGAAGGACTAGTAAACATTCGTTAGTGAGACGTCTCCAGTTGTAACACTTAAATCTCTTTCTTATTAATACGTTGCTTGCGATCCACAGTTTACGACACTAAAAAACATAATTAATCGTAACAGAGGCTGACAACCTACTGACTGCACCAAACTTGTTGGAACTTCGCAGGCGCGGTTAATACATGCCCTTGTTGAAGTCAGAATTGGGTAAAATTTATTTGTAATTAAAGGAGTATATTATAAACAATTAACCAAAGGCAAGTTTGCAAATTAATCATATTTTCTTCTTCTTCTTTTTTTATTTAGGTCTTACGCGTATGTTTCTCATGGCGTGTTGGGTGATGTGAAGGCCTAGCTTTTCTCATTCCATTCTCTTCTGCCCTCACTAACGAATCTCAAGACAGCTGCAATTCCACATTTGTCTAAGTGACAGTTGGAATTAATAATAATAATAATAAACTTTATTATCCAACAGACAAAATCCATTTACAGGACAAAACAATAATTAAAGTCTAGTACAATGCAAACAAAAATATTAGCATATTTCCATTAAAAAAAGAAAAACAAAGTATTATATTAGCATATACCGTAGTCGACATATTTTAATTTCTGATACGAAAGTAGAAAGAGGAAAAGAGCGCTACGAAATAAACTAAAGATAAACATAAGCCAGGCTTCCAAGACAGTACACTCGACAAACGTTTCCTATGAAATGTAAGGCGTGAGGGTCCCGCCGACACTGCGTTGCTCTCCCACCACTGTTAACAAGCAGGCATCGCTGCATATTATAAGGTCATCTTCTGCATGGGATAGAAGTGTAAACCGAAATTAAAATTTGACGACTACGGTATATCAAAATACATGACACAATATTGTATTTATCTTATCGGGCTCTTTAACAATAACTGGATGAAATAACTAGCAATTTTCATAGCAGCAAGCAAAAGATTAATTATGGAAAGGATCAGAATATAAAATATTCGCATTTCCGATCATACATTACAAGAGTAGAAATGTATTTAGAAGTGTCATAACTGCAGGGGCCCTTTGAAACACAGCACCATTTGGTCGAGGATGTAGGAAAAAACCTGCAGCATAAAAAACCTACATCACAGCGCCACAAAACTAAAGGTCTTTAGTTGTTAAGATCCAAGCAATAGCCTCTGGAGTTAAATTATGTAAATCTGTATATCCAAATTCAAATTTAGCTAGAGGACATTCTTCAACAATGTGTTTAACTGCTTTAATCACAGGTTCGCAATCACAAGCTGGACTCGCAATCATATTCCACTTGAATAAATTCCATTTCTTTCGCCAATCTCTCTAAGTAGTTGCACTTGTCTTTAGATATACCTTCGATATTAAGTTGAAAAATCTTAACAACTGAGCCAATATTCCTAAAAGAAACACAATATGAATTCCTGTCATATGATCGTGAGGATCTTGGGGATCTTGTACGGTCTTCCAAGTAATGGTTATTATGGACAGCATTATATTCTCCATTTTGGACCATCGTAAAGATGGTTATCATCATCCAAAATCAAATAAAATTAAAGAAATATAGATTAAAACATAAGAATAACTAGGAAAATAGAAATTTAAAAGTGACAGTTATAGTTACGATAGTTTATATTATATTTACACATATACGCATGTTACAATATTGCTTTGATAAAAATGAGTCATCTTTGTATAAATGTCCGCCTATTCAATCTTCAACAGCATTACTCGTTATACGGGCAGTTTGATGCTCTCCCTCGAACGCTCCGGTCTTACTACTCATGGAAAGAATAGATTTGCATCATTAGAGCGAATTGTAGCTCCCCACTTTTTAGTTTTTCCATGTAGTTTTTATAAATATAATTAATTGTACTATAGAAATATAATTCATTTTTTTATAGGTTAGTGGATTACCAATACGCAATGACAATCAACATGCAGCAGAAATTGCAACTATGTCCTTACATCTTCTATCGGAAGTTAAGAATTTCACCATTCGACACCGACCAAGCGAACGATTGATGTTAAGAATCGGAATTCATTCAGGTAAATATCTATACCACAGACAAACAAGTTAACGTAATTTCTCATACAGTGTGTCCCAGTCACTATTGGTCATATTCAATTTAGAGTTAATAAACCTACCTGCGTAATTAACTCACTGTAGAGTTATAGAAAAAGCAATACCTTTATTTTAAATGTTACTTACACTTATGTGATGTCTTTATTCAAAATGTATTTCAAAATTATATGTTGCGACAACACAATCTTAATGCTGACTTCTGTTAAACAAAGAGTCATCACATTTGCTGCAGCTATTAGATAAATGCCAGCAGACTCGTTCGCCATCTTGGAGCCCAAATTTTACCAATATCTCCTAAAGGGCTAAATTTAGAAAAATTTCCAAACAATATAAATGTATGCAAAGATGAATTTAAGAATAGTTTTATGGGAAAAGCTTATCGAAATTCCCACCGCAACTAGGTCTTTTACTCTAATAGAAACACAGTTGAGATTGACTCACCAATTATACATTTAATACAGATTTACTGAGAGTATTGTAATATATAGACATTAATTTGCAACAACTTTTGTAGAAAATTTTTTTTAAAATTTGTGCCTTCTACTTTTATTGGGAAGCAATGCTGTTGCAAGTATCTCGCAAATTATAGATTCTATACATCTGAATTTGAAAAAAAATTTGTATGTCAATTTTTTCGAAATTGGGATCTGAAATAACACTTTTCTTATTTAAAAAGCAATTTTTTTGCAAATATCTAGCAAATGATTGATTTCGTACGGATTTATTAAAGGGATGTTTAGAAATAATTTGGAACAACTTTTGTATGAACAACCGGATCACACATAACTTTGAGAAAGTAGTGTGCTGTCGACACCTTATCTTTTGTATAGCGTTAGTGGCTTTTAACTATAAAAAATTGTGACATATCCTAAAATCTTTTATGATCAATAATATCAAAAAAAAGTATCGAAAAACAATGTATAATATTTACCAAACCGTATTATACATATCAGCATAATTGAGGACCATGCTGCGAGATGGGATAACTCCACAAAAAGATTTTTCGAGTTTCTTAATTAAACAAAAACATTAAATATTTTAGTTTTGTAGATAACACTTTCTATTTTCCTGCAGTATTATATCAGTTAACTGATGGTGTCAAAATATTAATAAAACAACTTTTACTTAAAGTGTTTTATATTTATAAATGTTGAAATTATCCCCTTTTCCCACCAAAAATATATTTTTTCGATCAGACATCAAAAATAAAGAAAATATTATATTTATAATAAACGTTACTTCCTCTTCTTCTTTCTCTTTTCTTAAGACTTAGTCTTGTTTCTTCTACTCTTCTTAATCTCGGTCAACCTCTTGGGAAGCAGATGTGCAGCTCTCACACCATTTTTTGATAGGTCGACCGGGGCCTTTTATACTTTGCCCATTTTGCCCATCGATCCTCTGTCATTCTGTCGACGTGGTCTCTCTAAGATCGTCGTCTCAATCTCGTTAAGTGTACCACATCTTGAATTTTGGGATCTGCTCTTATATCTTTGCTTCTTATCTGGTCTCTCAAGCTTACTTCCTTAATATTCCTTAATGTCTTCATCTCTATTGCCCTCATCGTGCTCTTCGCTTTGGTTGTATCTGCTCGAGTTTCCACTACATATGTGAGTAGAGGTCTCACGACTGTTTTATATACATCTGCGGACTTTTCAGTGGACATGTATTTGTTCTTCCATATGATTTCCCTCAGATAGCCAGAGATTCTTGAGACTTTATTCACTTGGGTTCTGACTTTCTGTTGTGAGTTTTTGGAGCTCGTTGTCTCAGCTCCTAAGTACGTACATTGCACATACATTGGTGGATGGGTTTGTCGTTTACAGTCAGTTTACATCTGGCGCGCTCCTTTGCTATGACCACTGATTCTGTCTTTTCTATACACATCTGCTTATATAGGTTCTCCGCTCTTGTTTGAAACCTATATAGTAGTCGCTGTAGACCGTCTTCGTTATCCACCATCAAAATTGCGTTACTTATTATATATAAAAACAAACGTAAACTGCATTTCATTCTTTAGAAAAATGTACACTGCAATTTACGAATTTAAATTAGCAAACAATTATTTTGCTATTTACTGGCATCATCATCAGTTGGAATCTGACTTGAGCTCCTCATATAACCATACATCGTTTGGAGGTACATATTTGTTGGCTAATTTCATACGTTATCATATTTTGCTATTTTGACCGGCAATTTTGTATCATAAGCTGGAAGGGCTTCCGACAATACAAGCAATTTTTAAAATAAATTGTGACGACCACTGAAGATTACCTGACAAAATAAAATTTTACCTTGCCGAAGATGTATTTTATATAACAGGAGCTATCGTAAAACTCTATGGAATTTATATTACGTATGTTAGATAGAATAATGCAGAATTCTAGTGTATTGATATTCACATATCATTATTCTGTTCTTTTCAATATCTCTGGGAATAGAAATGGAACAAAAAATATAATACATAGAATTGTAGCTATACGGGTATGTGCATATATTCCCATTTAAGTCAGAAGTAGAATTGAATTGCATATTTGATTGCTGCCGGTACGGTCGATTGTGTGTTAACAATTTTCCACTTTAAAATTTCAATAGCAAAATGAGAATAAAACAAAAAAAAAAGAAGAATATGCACGTGTTTAAATAAAATTAAAATGAAAATGTATGATTGTCATGTATATTAAATTAATATACAGGCTGTTCCAGTCACTCTGAACCAAATTCAGCAGAAATTTGTCAAATTAAACTTTGAGCAAATATCTTCTATACATCAATCTCTGCGAATAAATCAAAGCAATTTGTTCTAAGATTCATCATTAATTAACAAATATAATTATTTATTACTTAAAAAGTAATTACTAAACAGGAAAAAATGGTTTTTCATAATGCCCAAGACATATTAACCAGGAGGTACACAGAAGGGAACAAATTGCACTTCACAGAAAAAATCGAAAACGAGTTCCGACTATGCAATTGGCGGGAATGGGATAATGCAGGAGCTGATGTAAATTCAATGTTCAATAAATTTGAAGAAATATGGTATAGAAACTTCAATGAGGCATTCGCTTTGGTTTAGTCATTCAGTCAGCCCAGCACTAGGAAGAGATGGATTACGCCTGCAATTAAGCAACTTTCAGAACTTCTTCGCGATAAAAAAGTAAAGAACTGCTGCAGCAAATAATACATGAAATTACAATTGGTTTTCTTCGAATTATCTATCAGTCACTAAAGACAAGGCAAGTCAACAATCATTCACAACCAAACGAAGTTTAACCCCGAAAAATACAGGATGTGCAAAACTGTTCGGCGTATGTTTGGATACGAGGTTGACATGATGAGTCCTTGCCGATGGTCTCTCAACTAAACTATTTTCAACATTATGTAAAAAGAAGTTTCCGAGCATGCAGTCT